>OZ030390.1:83571984-83860922 GCA_964023965.1 Melinopterus prodromus
AAGTCAAGTTTAAGGTGCGTTCCGCTTGGTAGGTAATGGTAGCTAATGGCAGTGGTAGAATACGAAATTATAGTATTTCTTACATGTCGTGATAATGACACATATTAGTTTGCATGTACATAAACATGAGTCACTATCAATTTTCTATTGGAAATACTATAACGGCGTCTGCTACCACTGCCATTATCACTAATGAAAACGCACCTTAAAAAGGTAATTCAAATTCTGACAGATTTATATTTGTTCATGACACATCCCTACCAACATACTAAAATAAAACTACACTCATCGCTATACTTTATTTATAATTTTCTCAATGTATCGTTTTTAGAATTAGATATAAAGATGTTGATATTTCTTATCAACAAACAATCAAATTGGTGATCTTACTTTATTTGAAATTTGTATTTTATAATTTGCCGCACTACAGCGGCAACGTTCCATAGTGGTTCTCCAACCTCTGATGAGATCAGCTGTTTTCGAATGTGACAACACAAAAAAATATTTGTCAAGATCCTGGCTACTATGTAATTTCATATCAATGCAGATGCGACCGATCTCGATCAAATAGAATTTGCTCTTGAAGCTAAACTATTAATTTTACCAAAAAATTTCATAGGAATAAATTATTCAAAATTTCCTCTACTTTAATTTATTAATTAACTATTTTGTCGAAATTACAGAAATGGCGGCCCATTTCCAAAATCCTTCAAAAAGGCTTAGAGTAAACTAAAAAGCTAAACTATTAATTTTACCAAAAAATGTCATAGGCATAAATTATTCAAAATTTCCTCTACTTTAATTTATTATTTAACTATTTTGTCGAAATTACAGAAATGGCGGCTCATTTGCAAAATCATTGAAAAAGGCTTAGAATAAACTACCAGTTCCTTTCGACCCTTTTGAACCAAAAGCTTTTCAGCTCTAAGTTTGGTCATAAAACTTCTAAATATAAACTTTCGTCCCGATACCTTTAGTAGTTTCTCCGGAATCGTCGTCACAAAAATCGTTTACACACGCACACACACACACACACACACACACACACACACACACACACACACACACACACACACACACACACACACACACACACACACACACACACACAGACATTTTTTTGTACCTTGGTCAAAAATGTTCAGGGGACCCATAAAGACCTATTTCCGCTAAAATCTCAATTTTTTTTTTCGGCATGATTACAATACTTTACATACTGCGTATGATAAAGTAAAAATAGTTACATGGACACAATTTACAGATTAACTTAAATCAGTAAATTCAGAATATCGGTGGAGTTTGGGGTCTCGCAGTTTAGAGGCCACCCCTGTTCTTCTTTTCTGATAATGCACTATAAAGGATTTTGACGAATTGCGTGCCTGCGTCAGACATCGTTCGTCAGTGATGAAACAGTGCTTCATACAATGCAAGCGAATCGGATAGCATTTCCTCAGGCCATCTCATAATAGAAATGCATTTCTTAATAGAAATGTATTTCCGTGTAACTCATAATAACATCGTAATAAAAATCACAAGAGTTCAGAGAAAATACCATAAAGAATCATTTGTCTTAGTACCTATCGGAAAGGGTACCATTTTTGCCTTCATGTTTTTGCTTTCTTCTATAAATATTCGAAACACGGAACGACACACCCTGTATATATCGAAAACCGCTTAATCAGTGTGGAAAGGTAGGTGGTATGATAACATACTTTACCATCATAATATACAAAGTTTGGGCCTATTGCTGAAAGAAATCGTTAGTGAGCTGAGAATCAATGGTGGTGTATTATTCAAGGTGTTTTTAATGATAGCTATAAAGTGCTATTTATAGCGCCGATCACAATCATAAACTTAACCGAAACCGTATCAGTATAAAACGTTACGATTATAGGATTACAAACGGCGTTATAAATCGTGCTTAATGCTTGGGTGTTACTTTTAGTTGGAACAAATGAAATAAATTACTTGGAAGTTTCCGTGATAATAAAATATGTAAGATGCAAACATAAACCCTGATCAGCACATCTCAAATTTAGGTAGTTTAATAAGAGCGTTATTGCGTTTATAATTTCCAGGTAGCCAATTAATGCCATATAAAGGTGTGTCGACATCAGCGTGTGTCGACAACGTTTTGACGTTTCCACATAGCATACCACCATTCTTTCATCTTTACAAAATCCACATTCACTTGTAATGCTCGTATCATAATAGTTATTTTTACCGATATCAGGTCTTTACAAATGCTGCGAAAGTAATGGTAAACAGACGGCTTAATATTAAATTCTGTCAAAATTAACAAATAAAATTATTAACTAAACTTTGAAATTTATCCATATCACTTGATAGGTTATAAAAAAGTTATTGTTTTTTCATCTATATGAAAAAGTTTTAGCTAATAAATACCCTGTGTGACTTTATTGCTATGGCGCTAAAATATTAACAATCATCATTAATGCACAATATAATTCCATTGTTCACATTGCAGATAAATAAACCAAACTATTGTCGATGTAGAATAGATTACCGAGTAGAAATTGTCAGCGTGGAATTATTATGTTAGTGAAATAATAATTACACAAATGCCACGTTTAGTTACGTCATTTTAGTGTCAATTATTCTCTACTCTATGTGAATGGTAAGATTTGTCATTAAACACATTGACGTTGTTTCGAAAAACATACAAAGTAAATGCAATTTGATCGTCAGAACTTTTATGTTTATCTATAGTACCCTACTGGTAGATATCGGGTTTTTTTCTGCATTTGTAAAACAAAGGAAATAATTACTCTAGAAATATCGTCCCACGGGCAATAATTCTTTCCTATTGTCCTGCAGGAAAAGGACTTGCGCTATAAATTACCCCGGCCTGCGCAACATAACAATTGAAACAATAGTCTTCCTTTTCCATGCCTCACTCCGACCAATTTACACTTCCTCGCAGAAAAAAATTGCTAATTGCATCACAGCATTTCTTTCTCCATTTCGTAATTTCGTACCCCTCCGCGTTGACCTGTTTTCTCTAAAACACTGGAACTAATTAAAATGTAAGATTCAATTATTTTAAAAAATCATTTAAAGTATTCGCGCGTCATATTCAAATAAAAGCTGCGAAATACGGGACGAAAATTTGATTAACTTTTCACATAAACAAAATTACTTCATACAAATGGGCTTTCTTCAAGCAATCCAAACATTACACAAGGACAATGTTTTGTTATAAAAGTATCAATTTTTTCATCAACTATACAAATATATATATAATAAAATGAAACGCTGTGGGTTTGTTGATGAAGTTTTATTGAGGGATCTTGCAGACCGGTTTCGAACCGAGGTTCGTCATCAGTGGAAACCTGTGATGTGCGGACATGTATAAACTTAGCGGTATTTCCGACAAATGCCGGTAAGTTACACGCACATTAGCACTGATGACGAACCTCGGTTCGAAACCAATCTGCAAGATCCCTCAAAAAAACTTCATCAACAAACCCACAGCGTTGCATTTTAAGGATAATGATGTACAACTATTATGATATAACAATATCCTCCTTTAAATTTCGTGTAAGTTGTGTAAGTTTAGTAAATAACGTAAAGAATTGGTAACCTAACCTTATTCAAAAGTTAAATTGCCAGTATTCCCAACGTGCTAGCCAACAAAAATCTGACGTCCATGAAATTTTCCCGGCTGAGATTAGGTCTCTTCAAAAGTAAAGGATAGACATTGGGTGGTATGAATAAAAATTTATATTTAATGCTCGATATTTTGAAGTAACAACGCCAAGTCATAAGAACAACAGTCTGGAGCAGATGCTCCGTGAGAGGATGTACATAAATATATAATTTGTGAGTAAATACTTAAATTTCGTACATTCACCGGAGTTTCTACGCCATACATTTGAAGTCTAACGTAGCAGTCATGGCAGAGGTTATGACTAATTTGCGTGCCGTAAAATATAATAAACAAAGAACGACCAGCTGTGTCCCAGACTATAAAGTTTAACATGGCATATCTAAAGGTGCATACAGACCTGACGTGCCGAGCGCACGACGCGCCCGCGCCGCGCCAACCGTGAGTAGATCGAGGTAGGCGCGCGCGCTACCCGCGCGTCGTTTGCAGTGGACGCGCGCGCCTCTCACGGTTGGCGCGCGGGTAGATCACGGCTCTCGAGCATGCGCATTATCCTCTCTCTACGTGGGAGGGAACTACAACGATTATTGAAGTTTGTAGTTCTATTTTGTCTGGCTTGGAGAGCACAGAAGACATGGACGAGGAAACCGCAGCTACGCTCATGGTGTGCAGTAGTGCGTTGGTGATTGCAGCTACTGCTCTTTGGGGAAAAACAAAAAGACGTCGACGATGGTGGCGTACCGATTTATTTAAAAAACGCACAGGTGCGGAACTTATTCAAGTTTTACGGTCGCTACAGATTAGTACCCAACACAAAAATTTTATTGCTTTGTCTTCGACAGACTTTGAAAATTTAATTGATAAAATAGGACCAAAGATGCATGTACCGGTATAAGAATTGATGGTTGTTTTACACGAAACTTTTTTATACCCTTGTTTGCTCCTTCTGGTGGGTCGACAATAACTATATTTTTTTACATGCATATCCAGTGCAATTATTCTTAATTTTATATGCAATATACTGCGCGCCGCGCTGCGCGGGAGCGTCGCGGGCGCGGCTCGGCAGATCTGTATGCACAATAAGGACTACTTTCTGAAGATTTTTTGGAAAGAACAAGCGGTGCGATATAAAATTGACAAAACAAGAGTGTTTTTAAAATATGTGAACAGATATTAAGCTTTGAAACTTGTAAAATATGATATAATAGGAATTTAAAGCGACTAGACGGTTTTGATAGATTTTATGGTCAGTTTCAACTCTTTTGTGAGACTTTTCCAAGGATTTCATGAAATCCAGCCCATCGGTATACTTTTCAAAAAAAGAAAAAGAAATTTGCAGTTTTAAAATCTTGTCCTATGTATTGGGAGCATCTGCTTCATGTATTGAGAGCATGTAGGTACTTATCTAAACTAATTTGCTGTTATCCCTACGAACTGGAGCATAAACTCGCACTTTATGCCCATTTTCATGGAAGTAATGTAAGTACCTACCTACTCGGAGCATAAGGTAGTCCTATTCATATCACCCATTGGCTCGTACGCCCGTATGAACAGTTTATGCTTTGAGATATTTATGAAAATTTTGAATTATTTAACAAACATTGTTTCCAAAATCCCCATATGCTGGAAAAATATCAACACCATTTATATACCAGTTACAAAAACAATGTTAGGAATGAAACGAAATAAAATAAAATAAAATTTAATTTGACTTTTATGAGTTGTTGCTTCCATTTATCGGCCTGGCGGTTTTTAAAAGGCCTCCGCAATGAATTCACTCCTGCCCGTTTAAATCTGTACACCTTTTAACTTAATCCAAATAAATTTACCTGTCTTTTCAGGCATAATAAAGAGCGTGGGATGTGCTCGCGCGTGGGCATTTAATAAAAATCTCTTTCCCTTTTTCAGTGAAATTACAAGTGTGCGCAGGGAAAGAGATGGTGGCTAGCTGGAGCCGCCGCGGTTGGTAATCCTGGGCCCGTAATATCAGCCTTTATACAACGTAAATTTCGAAAAGCCCGTATTAATGCATAGGGATTAGGCGGAGCCCGCTGCATTAAGCGATTTATATGAACAGTCGCTGGAGAATCTGTTTTTATTTATTGTAATTCCGTACGGAGGGAAATATTAAACACGCTGGCAATTCTGCGCGATGAATTCGCAGAACGAATGGACGTACATGCATTAATGAACTCTTTATAAGCCGACACATAGTCGTGATTTGCGCAGAATTTTTCAATGTTTCATTTCAAAAATGAATTCAGCACGTCATATTCAAACTGTTATTTAGGCAAATAAGCGTACACTCGCAAGCAAATTTCAGTGGAATTAAAATCCTTCATTCGTCCAAACATACTGTGCTTATTCTAAAATACTGAATCATCACTAGAACTGACACTAGACTGAAAAATGTTTTTGGTAGTATATTGATTTTCAACTTTGCATTGTTATATCGTAGGAAGCAGGAAGCAATATAACACAAAGAAAAGAAATTTCAACATTGTTGCCAGTACGTGCCGAATCATGAAATTGTGATACTTTTTGCCATCAAAACATATCTAAGATAGTAGCAAACAGTTTGCTTTTTTATTGGAAAGAGGAATTTTTTCAAAAGAAATGAATTTACAAAGAAAACCCAAAAGATCGTAAAGATAAAACAATGTAAAAGTTTTTTAAACACGTAATTGTTCACAGTACAAAAAGCATTAGTTTCCAGAATGCTAATTTGTTGGTTTTAAGTTGTAGGAACCCTCCAATTTCAGGTTGACAGCTGTACCAGTTGTGCTACAGAGGCTGTGGAGGCCTGGTTCAAATCCACGCGGAGGTATCTTTTCCAGAAATTATCCTCACCTGGGTTAATTATCATTCGCTTCCTTAGTTGATTCTACATTACTGACGAGTTTACGTAATAACCATTTTCCCTTGAATACTTATAACGTTTGTTTAGTTAGTTGTTTATAGTGGGAAACTTATACGGGCAACATTCCTTACTTTCGGCATAATAATAAATGACCAAAAAAACCTTTAGTTTGGCGCCGCAAAATAACTGTTTCGTTAATAAGTTCTTACCATGGACATTTATTGTACTGTAAATAATAATTAGTGGTAATGAATCATTGTTTCTCTATCTACTTCTTCACTCTACATATTTCTGTTTATTGGTCGAACTATGGTCACAGAATTTTGAAGTACTAAAATATTTTGGCAATAATAATAATAACAGTCGATGGAAAAAAGTTACTTTTATTATTTTTTTACTTAGGATTGAATGCTGTTGTATGTTGTATGTAACAGTAAGTTTGGTAATACCTACGATTCTCTTCCACAAAATGTACACATGCTAATTGTGTATATTAAATTATATCTGCGTCCAGGAATAAACTACGTAAAATACAATTCGTTCCTTATCAAAACTAGGTATTCCCGGTTTCCTTCTCCCACCAAAATACGCGTACCCCAGGAACAAATAAATCATTTTTCATTGTTTAGCACTTCATTTTCTCCAGGCCCGGAGTTCGTATATTACTTCCTGTTAATCATCCGGGTGACGTCGAACACGATGAAATAGCCTATATCCGAAAAATTCGTTTAAGCGCACCCCCTCGTTTACTTCGGGACATCGACACGGCGGCGCCGGCGTCGCACGAGTCGCCCGAGTCGCCCGGTTAGAACAATCCTGCTAATTTCGCGAAAAAAAGGGGGAGAATGCAATAAAAATGTCACATTAAACGTGGCCCGCTCGTTATTTTCCAATTTCATTTCGGACTGCTCTTTCCGCCGTCGCAGCTCAACGTCCGACACCGAAAACCAAAAAGAACGACGCAAGAGAAAGGAGGCGACGCGAGAGCGATTCGGTCGATTTCGTTCCGATTTATATCCTTTTTCATTTCTCTAAGAATCAGATAGGTTAGTGTCTGCGATGCTGTTCGTCTTCGTGTAAATAAATTGTAATAGGGGCTGGTTGGAATGCGCACCGATACATATCAGTCAATAATTCACACACCTCGAGGGTAATGGATGTCGTAAAAGCTCGCGTAACATATTCAAGTTCCTTAAGTACAAGCAATAGTTTCTAGTGATGTGAATACACTGTTGCAGCTTTCACACCATGCAGTTTGCCCATAAATTGTTGAAATAACCCGTTACAAAATTTGTTACGATCTTCATTTTTAACGAAAATTATACACCTATTAAAAATAATTATGATTTTCTTCATAAGTGTTTTGATTCGACCCTTTGAAACCTGGTTTATAGGCAAGATTTCAGAAACGCACGCACTATACCGAGCTTATTGGCATGCTTTACAAGGACGGGGTTGCTGACGGGAACATATTGGAAGCCAGGCGATTATATATTGAGCGCTTACTAAATAAAATTGTATCTGTACGAGAGTTTTTTTAACACTCACAAAAATGCATGAAGCAGGAAGTTTTGACTCTAACAATCACTTAAAAGGGACAAAGCAAACAGCAAAAACGCCGAAAATTGAGGTAACTGTTCTAAAAGCAGTTCAAAAATTCCGAAATAACTACGAGCACCGATAAAGTGGGCTGTGCAGGGTAAACCACTTCTGGAGAGTCCTTTAGATTACAAAGACCTTAGTTACAACTGATAATGACTTCAAAGTAATGGCACATCTTTAAATGAGTTTAATTTGTAGAAATATTATTAAGTTAATTAAATTAATTAAGTTCGCAAAAAATAGGATAATAAATATCATAATTTATTTCTACAGATACTGAGTTTACCAATAAGTTACCTTTGTCAACTTAATTGGACCCAAAGGTAGCAGTGACATACGACAGAAACATTGGAAATTACCCTACATAACTGTTGACTTTCAATCAAGAATGTCATACCTAAATGTCATACCCAATACAACTGATTTTAGATGTAAGCAGACAATTGAGTTTAAAGAATCACAAGAATGATGTGACTTTGAAGAAACACCTGGTATTATTGATATCGCTTATTAGAGTAGATAGAGGGTATGTTTACATTTGAAACTCGCATTTGTGTTTGGTAATTCTAGTGCTGTTACATCTCACTCTTTATACTATTCCTCTTTTAATCGTTTATTTCATTAGGACAGCTATCCTTCATATTCTTTCATATTGGATCATATTATTATTTTCCGAGCCTTGCATTTTAAAAAAATATAAAAAGTGTCTTACACGCATTGTTTGTCTTTTTCCAACAAACTGTACCAACTAGTTATACTGGAGCAATACGTACTAATATGTAATTGTCAATTGTGCATTAATTTGCAAGTGATGAAAAATGTAAAAACGTATTTATTTATGAAATTATTTAATACATTAAAAATTAATTGAATATTTATAGATTTTGTGCCTCGTTTGTATATGTATGGTGTGTTTGTACTTTGTAGTATTATGTGATCTTTGATGTTAAAATGGACCTAACACGACTTGTAAAGTTGTAACCCACTGCACTAGTTTTAAGTTATTAATGAGGTGTAAATTATAAAGTTTCTATATACTTTTGTTATTTAAATCCATCATTAGCTAAAAACTCATGAAATGAGAATTTCGTTACATATAATCGAGTTTTTTGTAATTGTGATATTAGCATTAAATGTAATTGTCAATTGTGCATTAATTTGCAAGTGATGAAAAATGTAAAAATGTATTTATTTATCAAATTATTTAATACATTTAAAAATTAATTGAATATTTATAAATTTTGTGCCTCGCTTGTATATGTATGGTGTTTGTACTTTGTAGTATTATGTGACCTTTGATGTTAAAATGGTCCTAACACGACTGGCAAAGTTGTAACCCACTGCACTAGTTTTAAGTTATTAATGAGGTGTAAATTCTAATAAGCTTCTACATATTTTTGTTATTTAAATCCATCATTAGCTAAATACTCATGAAATGAGAATTTCGTCACATATAATCGAGTTTTATCTAATTGTGATATTAGCATTAAATTAAATAAACTGTTCTTGTACACTAAATTTGCATTATTAATAATATTTGTTCACTTAATTGTGTTGTTATTTCCTCTTCTTCTGCTTAGCAAGCAAACATTTGTCTGGATTTAAACTAATCATATAGCTATTAGAAGCACATGATCCTTATACAATTAACCAATTTCTTCTTCAATAATTTGTTTAAACAAGATGATATTTATTTTATGAGATTAAATCGTCAATTGAATGCTTGATGTGATTATACTGTTATGATCATGATTAAATGTGTCCTTTATCAGAAGTATATAGTCATTTTAGTTATCTTAGTTTAGTTTTTACTTTAGTATAGTCATTTTAAACATATAATCCTTGTAACTTTTGATATATGTATTTCTTGGCTGAATACTATATTTAATTGCTCATATAGGATCTTACCATTTACTCAACCTGAAGCAGATACACTCATTTCAAGTACCTATTCCTTTTAATGTGTGTACTGTGTTATTTTCGCGTTCCATTGTCCCACCCTTTATTTAGCATAATTTTAAACAGTATTCAATTTTCCCTCAGTTATCCCACGCATCTTTCCTGTCACCTCATACCTCAGTAGAAGCACGTGCGAACTAGACAAGCATCAGCCAGCCATATACCAGCATATATTGTTTCCCAGTACCTTCCAGACGATACCATGGCTTATTATTATTCAAAACACGTCCCCGTCACTCAAAGCTATCCACTTCGCGATAGCACGAAAATGTAATTTTCGCTGTACTGAGCCGGCGGCGGACGGGCGGCGCGAAAAAAGTAAACCTAAAGAAGACGAAAGAAGAAAAAGAAGAGTGGCTTACTCACCGGGATCCGGATACCTGAAGTTTCTGGCCAGGTGACAGAGCTGCAGTGGGAGATAGCGGGTGTCGGCTCGTTGAGGCGATCTGACTGCAGGAGGGGCCCCTGAGAGGAAGCCCCTCTGTAGCTCCCATCCGACTTCCGAGATGATGCTCGCCTTGCGAAAGTAAGGTGTCACCTCCCGGAGATATTTCACTGGAATCAAACCGCAGAGTGTTAGCGTATAGCGATGCGTCATGTAAACGTTTGTGATGTATTGATTTCTGGTTACTCTGCTGGAGCTAAAAGATGAAATTGTTTAAACATAGTTGAAAGTACAGTTTAAGCTTATTGGTTGATACTCGCGAATTATTGAAGCGTAATTAATAAATGAAAATACAGACGAAACATTAAAATTGACTTCTTCGCTGGCAGCGGCCTAGTGCTAACACGGTAAGTTATCAGTTTGGGGTCATCGGTTTCAGGTCGACGCGACGGTCTGATTCAAAAGGCTGGAAGCCAAATGACTTAAGATGTTCCGTAGTCGCGGCGACAATAATAATAATACCCCAGGATCACGTAGCATCAGATGCTATGGCATAGATTATCATTGTTGTTATAACTACTCAATATTTTTTTAATTTATCGGAATAATCTAAAATATTAAAACGACCACTAATCATGCAAAAGATCCGTATGTCCTATTTGGCGGATGCGCCGGTAAGATATGTTTTTCTTCGTACCTTCCAAATCTAAATGCAGATAAAGTTCTTTGTTTTTAAAAAGATACAGATATAAATGCAGAGCACGCATATTCTTAAAAGTTTTGAGTAGATTCCACAAAATAAACTTTAGGATACAGTTTAGAGGACACACTGAAAACTCGTATGCCTTACGCGAGTGCGTATCTATTGATACATTTTCCTGTCAACGCACACTGTTTCCTACCATATCTATTAATTAGTCTCTATTAATTAGTAATGTCTCTGAAATTATGTCAATAGGGTGAATATGTGTTGTTGTTGTACCCCATCTGCTATCAGAGATTGGCTCTAGATTGGGAACACCACATGTAACCGTTGGCGATGTGCCGGTGCGTAATGTAAAATGTGTGAGAAATTTGGGACTTTTGATGGATTCAGAGCTAAAATTTCACCAACATATATCTAAAATAATTCAAACAGCTTTTGCATATCTGAAGAGGTTATATTCAATCAGAAAATATTTAAGTTTGCAGTCAAGAAAGCTTCTTTGTGAATTGTTTGTGCTGAGCCGTTTTAATTTTTGTTTTTGTGTATAATGCCCTTATCTGGATGTTGTGGATATCCAACGCATCCAAAGAGTACAGAATGCCTTGTTGAGATTTATATATGGAATAAGAAAGTATGACTCGATATCTTATAAATTGAGGGACGCTCAGTGGCTAGATATGTCAGACCGAAGGAAATTACGACAAGCGTGTTTGTTTTGTAAAATTATTAAAACCCGCGGACCGCATTATCTGAGTAAAAAAAAATTCATACCGAACTGATGTGCACCACCTGAATCTTCGCCACCGTGGCAGGCTTCAGATTCCAGCTCACCGTACAGCAACTTTTCAAAAATCATTTAGCTACACGGTGGCGAGTGTGTGGAACTCTTTACTTTGTCGGTGACCAGTGCTGAAGGCAGAATATTTCAAAATCGGCTTGTGCGGCATTTGTTGGGCGATGGAATTTTAGGCAGCTAGATCTGATTTGATCATAATGTACTTAATGATTTCGTTTTAGTATTTTTGTTTGTCTTTAGAGTAGGTACTTATTTTAGGTTCGGGTGGAAGACCGAAATGCACATGTGCGTTTCGAACCTGCACCTTTGACCACGGGTTTTCACTGTTATTTTTATATGTAGGAATATGTATATATGTTGTGGTCAATAAAAGCATTATTATTATTATTATATTATAATTATTTTGGCATTGCCGTAAAAAAATACGATAATAATGAAAAAATACAACTGGTAAGTTTTTAGTTTTTTGTTTAAGTGAAGTAAATTACCGCGCCAGATGTGTCAGGTTTGAACAAGAAAAGCAGACATTTTCTAAATTCATGTTGATATACAATTTAAATTATCGTAGTACCGTATCACCATCACCTTGGTGACCAAAACCGGGTGAAAAAAAAAACCTGTGAGCACAAATGTTAAGATTCATTGTACTCGATGTTTAGAAAATAACACAGAAGTCTATAATCTAGATAAAAAACATTACGATTTGCTGATTTGTCTCCTTAATCCAATGTAGGTAAGGGCGTAATTTTAAGAGCTTGTTTATTTCTTTTCTCAGTCAAGCAAACTATTACTAAATTATCAACGATTACTCAATTATTGCGATTAATTATTTAAAATGAGCATAATAATAACACTGCTGAATAACACTAATAAAGTTTTGTGAAGTTTCTTTGTCAAGGTTTTCGTGAAGTCTTTCATTATTTTCCATACTTTCCGATATGAGGAAAGCATGACAATTAGATTATTCATTATCATTAACAACGTTATTTGCAAAACTACAAACTGCAATTGCAACCCATATTATTTTCCTAACACTTAAGATATTGAAATTAATATATGTATTTTATAGTATAGACTAACACAGAACCACATTGAAATGAGAAGCATTTCTTTTAACATATCATTGGCAATGCTTAATTAGGTTATACGTCGCTATGGTTTAGTTCAGTTTGTCTGTAATCACTGTCAAGCTAGTAAGTTTATTTTAGTCCCAGCTGTCACCTCGTCAAGTGTTGACACAATATGGTTGATACTTTGCAACATACTTTGCATACTTTAAACATTTTATTTTTTAGAAATTTATTTTTTTTTACTATTTAAAATGTTTTATTTTTTGTTTTCATGGAAGTTCATTTGCATCAAATATTTGACTAATACATGTCAAACAATATTTTATAAAAAGCATTATACTTTAAAAATCAATCAAATGAAGCAACAATACCTAACTGTTTTCTGGCATTTGGAGAGATTCACTTTAATGATTATGAAATAGGAATAAATGTGTTCTTTTATTATTAAAGATGTCCTTAAATTTGTGACCATATCTTTTAAAACACCCTGTATATGAGATATAATGGGAAGGAGATTAAGAAAATCTTGCTAATTCTCTGCTGTCCCTAGAGCTCTCAGTTACAGATTTCTAGTTGCTTGGATCACAATATCTCCAGACGACATTAATGATCTCATGGGGATCTTGTTTATTTTAAAAGACAGATAATTAATAGTTTGCCTACATCGTTTAACGACTCAGAATCTCTTCTGTTATCTTAAAGGAGCCAACCTAGAGTTATTTGTTAAAGGGTAGTAAAAAAACAAACAGCCCACGTCCATCATTTACAATTAATGTTATTCTTAACAATCTTAACACAGGAGAGCTGATCTTTTGATCAATGCAAGTGTTCTAATTACATTTTATACAAAAAAAATTCTGACCTCTGCCATGGATCAATATTTTACAAAGGAAAATATTAGAAATAGCAATCGAAAATTAACTAGTTAACATTATGATTTCAAAGGAAGTGCTCATACATAAAACAATAGCAGACTATGTCTGGCTTTTCTGCCAACTTTAAAGTTATATTAAACCCAACTACTAATAGCTGGAATCTGAATAATATTTAAATTTTTATGTTCCACCGTTTTTTTTTATTAAAGAACACAAAACTTATGACAGTGGATGATTTGAACATCAAAAGATAACCCGGGTTTGACCATTTTAGTATCTCTTGAAATTAACAAGATCCCCATGCATTACCACAACAATCAATAACTTAATCGCAGATTGCATGACGCCTAATTCAGAAATTCATCAATCAACAAAGTACATGTCACTATAGATATGAAAAAAGAAAACTTTTATTGTGGAGAAAATGAAACGAGTCGTTCTGATATAGGACCTTTACGAAGCATATGTGGCAGCATCCAATTATTAATGTCGGTCCTGGTAATCGTCGGCTGTCATGTTGCGCTATTGTTCGGACCGGTGTTCGACTCGACACCGTCAGAAGTGCCTTGCGGTATGTGAGCGCTACCGGGATCGTCGAGTGGCCACTTAGTCCTGTTGATTGCTGATTAATCACGGTACAAAAACTTGACATCCTTTTTTCCGTGTAGTTTATTTCATTACCCGCCGTCATGAATAAAATTGACGCATATCAAGAGCATTCGAAAAAATATTCGTGAATAAACGAAAATTAAAGTAAACCGAAAACAATGGTAATAATTTACTTAGAAACGTATAAATCGTATTACCAACCGTACCAGCGCATCCGCCACATATAAGTATCGGTAGTTTTTTATTTGATATTTTATTTTGGGGGTAAACAGCAAAATCTGTTTGAGTGAGAATGTTGAAACCCGAATATTATTGTTTTTATCGAGCTTAATTAACAATTGAAACGCGACATAATTATTATCGATAAAAAATATTCAAAACAAACAATTCTAGCAAAAGAATCTTGAGAATGGGAATCTAATAACAGAAGGAGAGAAAGACTTGAGGAAACTGCTGTGTGTTGACATTGATATGAGTCTTGATATGAGTTGATATGAGTTCATATGAGTCAACATTGTCAGCTGAAACGATATGATATTGATACTCATGAATATATTAAAGGTATAATGCTCTGCTTGATGACCTTCAATTTTGAAAATAAAGAACGGTTTTTATGTTTAATTTGAATATCTTGCTGCGGAGAGGTGTGTCTGTAAAGTAGTATTCAAAATGGCGCATTATCTTTACAACACACACTGTTTAGTACAGTACAATAAGAAAACTATTTATTACTGTATTTTATAAGAATTTCCGAAGAACAACAAACAACTGACAATAACTAATAATACATTAATTTGCTCTGGAATGCCTTAAGTTAGACTATTCCTTATTTGCAAAAAAAAATTTCTTTTGCCCGGGGGCATGTACTCCTTCAAGGTTAACCGTTATTTCAGAAACACCGTGTAAATTATTGTTCCTGTTGATTTATATGTAGTAGGCAAATGGTACTTCTGGCAAAAGGCTTTTGCCTAGGCAAAAGCTATTTGCGTAGGCAAATAGATATTAAGTCTGCATTTATATGTTTAAAGCTATTTGCCTAGGCAAATGTATTTGCCCAATCCGTTGTTAGGCAAATAGCATTTTGTATAGAAATCGATCCTTCCTCTTTGTCGGTTATGCTCATTTGTATAACCAAAACTCTTTAACGACAGGCATTGCCATACACATTGCAGCAATTTTTTTTATTTTTGTGACCGATTTGATTCTTACGGAGAAAAAATGATGACGTAAGCGACTGGTTTTACCAAACAGAGTGTAAACGTAATTACAAGTGACCGTAAAATGTGTGTGGTTAGAAGAACTGGAGACGGCAGTGCGCAAGTCAGCATACTGTTGCATTTTCAAATTATGTGAAGTTATGTGATGGTTGACAGCGTTATTAACTTCATCTCCGTTTCTTATCACAACAATTGGCACTTGGTTAGGCTAATGTGTTTGGAACATCATAGTAACTTCGGCAGGATATCGGTGAACCATTATGAAGATATGCAAAACGTTTCAACACACTAAATGTTCAGTGAGTTGTACATTTGTTCCGCATGATTTCCGTATGAAAAAAGGAGGTAGGTGATATCATCATCTGCATCGTTGCGTAAAATCGTCCAGTCAATAAGTATTCAGAAATTTAGTGTTCTTTTTTTCAGTCTCGTATAAATTTTGCATAAAATCCATATGAAGTCGTATCTCCGCACTCATGAGTTTTGACGCTTGTCATAACAAATCAGGCGTAACTTCATTATAATCATGATGATTAG
Source organism: Melinopterus prodromus (assembly GCA_964023965.1). NCBI lineage: Eukaryota > Metazoa > Arthropoda > Insecta > Coleoptera > Scarabaeidae > Melinopterus > Melinopterus prodromus. Next base: position 83,588,229 of record OZ030390.1, read on the forward strand.
AGTACGATATTAATCAGAAGTAATCAACGACTAAATATCATGTATGACGTAATTGAGAACTAACATGCACGGATTGCAAATAACCTCACATAATTTTAAAACAAACGCGATTGAAAACTAAATGCGATTTAGCTTACAACGATCTTTGCAAATACATTTATTTAGGCAGATACCTTTAAAAATATAAATGAACATTTCATATCCTATTTGCCTCAGGCAAATAGTTTTTGCCTAGGCAGAAGCATTTTGCCTAAAATAACCTTTTGCCTACGATACATATATTAACATTGCAACTCATGATAACTATTGATATGACAGAAAGTCAACTGACACACGTCGCATTGGTTTTCCTGGTTATCAAAATAGAAGTAGTTTAGTAGATGGCAGCTAACGGTGGTTTGTATAATTGTAAGGTGTGTCAAGTAACATGAATAGTTATAAATTGCATTGCATATTCTGATAAATAGATTTATAGCATCGTTCTAGTGAGTAATATCTTTCATTCCTCGCTCATATAATACATTATATATTGTAATGCTAGATAGCAGGTTGTTCCCAGTTAAGTCTAGGTTTGATGAATTGTAATGTTTTAGTAATTGATTAATGAATAATTAACGCGAATTGAGTACAGCGATCAAAGCAGTTTTATTTTAAATTGCTGAATTTGTAGTGTACAGTTCATCAATTATAAACTTATATTAGAACGTACCATATATATGAAATATTGAGAAGCTTTCATTAGTATACTTGGGGTTTCGTCGAGTTTCCCAAAGTGGTCTAATTTCGAAACAGGCTTGTCTTTATAAATTATATACACATGTATAGTCGACCTATCATGCAAACACTGGAATCAATGTTACTATGCTTTATTCTAAGACTACACAACTTGTAAAAATTCTTCTTTCTTGCCAAGGTCCAGCTTCAATGCTCTCAATTTATAGAGGACACACAGTTAGTAAATACACACACCAATGCATTCGTCCTTAAGTAATTTTTCACCAGTCCTGAAAACTAAATTTATCTAGTACTTCAACAGATTGACTCGTTTGTTGTCTCTTCTACTCGAACTTTTAGTGTCTCCGAAATCTATTTTGCTCGAATCAACTAATTTCGGTCGAGTATTATGGTATAAGCGAAGCCACATTCGGGAACCCTCTCCACTTTCGTCCTCTTATCCAATACCATCCTATTAGAGATTACGCTACGAGTTTGGGGCTTCATAACGGTCGTCCGCGCCAGACTCATACTCGAGATGCCCCTAAAGGGGGCGCAACGGTGGTATTAGGTGCAGGTCATCGCCTCCTCCATATCTCGGCATTCATTTGATCATCCACTTTACTACTAGCCGCACCCTGATAAGCTTATATGCCAAACAAGAATCGGTTTATATATCTACTCTTACTTATACCTGTTATCCTGTAATAAATTGGGAGGAAGTATTTTGATTTAGACATGACTAAAATGGTATCATTGGATATGATTGATTTTATTTCGATGCCATGATAATATGATGATTTGGATGATAAAAAAGTTTATAGATATTCAAGTTGAAAATATTAACTTTGTTATATATTCATCATACAAACGTTCATCATACCAAACAAACTATTGTAAATGATTATCTACAAATAAATATATTGTTGCTTTTTAGTATCATCTTCTAAATCTTAATGCAATAAAAACACTGGAACACGTGAAACCCGATTCTGGTACCTATGCTTTATTAGATCAGAATCTCGATTTGAGTGTTCTTATTGTTGTAGTCATTTAACTTAACAATTACAGTAGTTTTTGACAAGTAAGTTAATTGGCAATATGTGATATGCACTGATATCTCGAGTCCAAAGTTTAAGTTTACTTCAACTCAGGTAGGAGTATTCGCGGCCATACTTGTTGCCACAAAATTAGGAAAACCTGATAGAGATCGACCAATCAAAGACTAACGCGCTTTAATTCATTGTTACGTTACCCCTTACGTTCCCCATTTTTTTGGAAATCGTACACATTACCATAACCAAAAATACTGTGAATATAAGATCTGATACCTCACAATTAAGTAATATCTATACTTACCTTTTTGAAATTCACAAGGGACGCATTTTCAAGAACTAGTCTAACACCTTCCATTAATGTTCATCTTTGTTGTCGTGTATCGATTCGGATTATCTCAATTCTTTCCACTTTTACATTGTCCACCGTTCAAATTCGAATTTCAAATGTACGCGCGCTGGTGTCGTTTCGGCCCGTGGTGTTGGTCGTGTTGCTTTATGTTATTTCAAAGTATCACCGACAGGTGTTTCATTATTGTTTACTTTTGAGCCAGCCAACACACCACTGCGGCCGCATGGACATTTGCAAGATTTACGTGGGTTTGATTCCCGTGAAGGCACTCTATTGTGCCTAAGCTTCGTCTGGTCGCCTACCAGATGAACTTCGCATACCAAAATCACCATATTGTAAGTATTTTTCTTCTTTGCATTCTTTCTTAATTGGTAATTAATTATATCTGTTTGCAGTTATTTTCCGAAGAAGATTTTCAATAAAACTCAAAACGTAACCAGGAATTAAAGGGTCTTTGATAAAAGTCTTTGATTGGTCGATTCCTTTCAAGTTTTCCTAATTTTATTTCAGTTCGACAGCTACCTGATAACTGCCATAAATGGCAAATACACCGGTTATGTTTTTAGACAGCGCAAAAATTGCAAAGAAATCACGCTTTGAATCATTTCTTCGCGGCACAAAATATTAATAATCGGGGACACTGGGACGTCTTGTCTTAAGTAAATCTGAAAATGGGTAAATTTCTTCTAAATTTCGATTTACTGACTTGAACAGATATGGCGAATATGGCACTTAAATTTAAACTAAATAAAATGACAGAACCAAAATGGCGGACCAAAAATCAAAAATTTAAGTAATTTGGCGCCAAATCTAGTTTATAAGAATTTAAACAGATTTTTATCAAAAATTTTAAATTGTAATTAACCGAAATTTCTGCAAATTTTTATGTTGTCTTGATGGACGTCGAATCGGGAAAAGAAATGTAAACGTTGTAAACTCGATTTGCCACGATTTGACATCTAGTGAGCTGCTAGAATATTTAGGTCGCAACACTGAAAATACCAACGAAATCTTTCAATTCAATGTCTGGTGACTAGCTTCCAAACATGTTCCCTATGGCTCAAAACCGATGAATTCAAATCAATATTGCGGATTACTTTTCAGGCTTTTTTGCCGTTTGAGCGATCGCTACGATAGGAATGGGCTACAAACAAAGATATTTGCAAACCATCGAATTCAAGACACGAGGCTCGGACGAGGTGAAGAAACGAGCAAATTTTTCAAAACCAATTTCACGACCCAGAGGAAAGAGTACTGTATGACCCTAGTGTAGCAGATTAGCAGAAAAGTGCTATAAGTACTCGATATGCCTCCGGAAACAGGACTTCAAACTTTAAACGCGTTTTTGACAGAAACAGTTTTACGTAACTGGTAAGCTTATTTCAAAACTAATGGTCACATCACCGTGAATATTTGTCTACGTGTTAAACAAGTATTGCTTTATAGCTTGATGAACCAGATAGTCAATATGTGTTTTCTATTAAATAGCAAAAACATTGTCAATTTGGTGAGCTAAATAGACTTCCTGAAATACAAATATTTCTTTACCTACGACCGTGTGTGTAAACGTCCCTTACGTCACGGACTGCTTCGCTCCCAGGGGGTCTACTCTCGTCATCTTTTTGATGCGAATGCGAGACTTTTCAAATGGAGTGGGGATATCACCGGTTGTCCGTATCTATGAGCAAGTTTGCTTGTTGCTAAGAACAATAACACACGCGCCACGTCCATACGTTCCCATACATTTGATTGAAAGAATGGGCGTGGCGCGTGCGTTATTGTTCTTAGCAACAAGCAAAATTGCTCTTAGATACGTACCAGAGGGCAACCATTGATATCCCCACTCCATTCGAAAAATTTCGCATTCGCTTCAAAAACATGCCGAGAGTAGACTCCCAGGTAGGGTAGTTACGCCACTATTTCACCACAAAAAAGCGAGATGTAGACACAGGCGTTTTATGACTTTTTGGGGGTTTTGGTCAAATTTGGTCTCAAATAACAGGGCTATAAATATAACCCTAGTTTACCGGTAACCATCTATTTAGGACTAACGAATCAAAAAGAAGAGGAGAAGGTAAATTTGTAATCTCCAAATGACTCCAGCACATACATTTCGAATAGGTAAGTAGAGCTAACCACTAACCTTAAAGCATTTAAGAAAACGTATCATCTCCGAATACCGTAAGAAGAGGAATAGCCGAACTGCTCAAGATAACTAATGAAATAATTGAGAAGCACTTCAACACGTAGTCGAAATTAAAGAGGGTCGCTCACCTTTTGCTCTGCTCTACCTCTAACAATTTAAACTCCAACGGTGTTCCGTAGACCATATACCCGTAACAGCGGCACCGGTGCCGCCGGTGCAAGGTGATGACGTACGGCGCAAGTTGGGACAAGTGCTGTCAGATTTCGGTTTGGCCGCCGACACTCGAGAGTTCGCAGGGTTGAGAGAAGTTGGCACCCGGGACGTCGGCGTCGGTGCGCCCGCCGCATAAATACTCATAGAAATGGTAATTTTATGACCGGGCGCGGGCATGAATTCTGCAGAAGTGGCGGAGTGGTCCGCGGCGACCAGGAGACAACTCGTATAATTACGGTTATTTACGCGTGGGGCGGCAATATCTGTCGCACGAGATACAATCCAGTTGCGTAGACAAAAAATAACTTTTTTTTTAATTTATGGGATTCGGAACTGTTTTATAAAACACGCGACAAAATGCTCGTTTTAGATAAATAACGCTTTTTTGCGAAACATCATATCATATTAGCTACTGGCTTTGAATAAATAAATTTGTGCAGGTTATCCGAAAGTGTTAAAAGTTAAAACCTGGATATAGTATTTTCTAAGGCTTGTGGGTGCTTTATGTTATTCATGAGCCCCACAATATAGGGTTGCTTTTCGTGACTTGCTCGGTCCCTGAATAAAATGATAGGCAACTCTTTATTTTGGGCTACCTTAAATCAATCCTGAAATGTTGAAAGTGTCAATTTGTGACCTGAAATTCAGGTAATATCGAACTATAATTGAACAAAGAACAATTAATGTACCCTAGGATAAGGGAAATTCTATTCTAATAGAATTGAGAGTAAAACCTTGTATTTTTAGATAGACATATACCTCCCTGTATACTGTACGCAACTTAACAAAACGCAACAAGAAATCGACAAAGACTTACTTAGACGTGATCGTAGGAATGGTTCAATAATAAATCTCTTGACAGTTTATTGTCAATTGCACAGTTTCTTGCTTTGCACTTTCAGTATATTGTTTATTGTCATATGTATAGAAGAACGGCAAAACTGGAATAAATTACTTAAAATGAAAACTATTTTATTATAAAAATGTCGGAAACTGCTAAAACTACACAATTTAAATTTTTAACCACCAACTGTGATTGACCGAAATAAAACAGTGGTACGGAAATCAAAATACATACATAATTATAATAATAATATTTACTTTTTGTGAGATCATACTTTGACACAGAAATGGTTGTCTAATTTTAAGAAGATAACATTCGTGACATAATTTGTTTGTTTTAAGACAACACATACTTATAATAAGAATATTTCTTTAATATACAACAACCTAAATATTTGCTTTAAGAAAACAATTGTTTTGATTTAAGAAAGTCGTTGTTTTGAAAATAATGTGAAGAATGCCGATAGATGGTGCTTTAGATTCTCGTCGTAAGATAGGTATCCCACAGGGTATATAACCGCATACATGTCTATGCAGTGTCACTGATTGTGCTATTATACCGTCAATGTACGTAGAAACGCAATAATATTGATGAAAGAAGTGCATCTAATATTGATGGAAAGAGACTAAGAATGGACACCAGGTGACCACAACGTTTCGTTGTGTGTAGATATGAACTATTGTCACATAATACAGATAATTTAAACACAAAGAATTGAAAATACCTCCGCCTTTAGAAGAGTGTTGTGTAGTGTTGTGTATTCTACAATTTCCAGCCACCTTCATATTATATTATAATTCCTTTCGGAGGTTACTCGACACAGAAGGGAATCGCTTACATGAATGGAACCACTCGCCACACTGGAACGACATCCCGTTGATAGCAGGTTGAGCATACAATTTAATGTCTGATGACAATAAAATAATATACTGTTACAAATTTAAATTTTTATATATATTACTAGAAAAATGAAAATCTAACAATAAAAAATAAAAATCAACAGTCATGATGTTTGACTTTAAGTTGTGTTAATATAATAGTCAGTGATAGTACCGCGGTGGTTGTACTGGTAGTAGTGTTTTGAATATTTGAATTTCCTTATTTGGAGTGGATTTTATCTAACCGGTTATTTCGGGCCTGTAATAGTACATATTTTATTCTGTAGTACCTACGTATAATAAGATAATTACATATGTATAAAACATAACATATGTACTTATCAGAAGATGTCCAGAACCTAAAAGGAGAAGTATTTGTCGGGCAATTCCGTCACCGAAGAAAGCAACCGTGGACACGTGTTTCGGACTATTCGTCCTCATCAGTACGGTATAGCTAAGGAGCAACATGGACAGTCAATGGAAAAACACTCAAATGGAGACCCTAAGCCCTAAGGGGTATGACCATTTTCGCCAATTTGGTGCTTCAGTCCCAACATCTTAAGGATTCGCAGACACGAAGGGACGTCGCGCCGGAGGTGACTGGTATACCCTAGGCACACCATAACCCACGGAAACTTTTTATTTCCATGGGTTAATCCGCTGGTTAATCGACGGTGAGATGTAGAAGGAGAAAGGTATTTGTCGGACTATTCCGTCATCGAAGAAAGCAACGTAAAATAGAAACGTTTAAACCAGAACCTAAAACACGAAACATTCAAGATCGGGGCTCAAGCGATAGCCTTCATGCAAACAAAATAAAATAATTTGGACAGCGTTACTCACTAATTCCAGGACATGACGTTTAGGTTCTTTTAAAAGAATCTAACAATCATGTCAATCTACTCTTACGCATAAATTCAGTTCTATAAAACTAATAGATCATTTTTCTCGTCAGTTTTTACTTTATCATACGGAGTATGGTAAAGTATTGTAATCGTGCCGAAAAAAAAATTGGGATTTTAGCGGAAATAGGTCTTTTTGGGTGCCCTGAACATTTTTGACCAAGGTCCAAAAGAATGTCTGTGTGTGTGTGTGTGTGTGTGTGTGTGTGTGTGTGTGTGTGTGTGTATGTGTGTACCCGATTTTTGTGACGACGGTTCCGGAGAAACTACTAAAGGTATCGGGACGAAAGTTCATATTTAGAAGTTTCATGATTAAACTTAGAGCTGAAAAGCTTTTGGTTCAAAAGGGTCCAAAGGAACTGGCTATTTACTCGTAGCATTTTTCAAGTATTTTGCAAATGAACCGTCATTTTTGTAATTTGGTCAAAATAGATAAATAATAAATTAAAGTAGACGAAATTTGGTATAATTTATGTCTATAACATTTTTTGGTAAAATTAATAGTTTAGCTTCAAGAGCAAATTCTATTTGATCGAGATCGGTCGCATAGCCTGGATTTGACAAATATTTTTTCGCTCTGTCACCACAGAAATGTCTAGGGCTGTCACACTCGGCAACCGCTGATTTCATCAGAGTGCGGCAAAGTACAAAATTTAAATAAAATAAGATCACCAATTTTATTGTTTGTTGATAAGAAATATCAACCCGTTGCTTTATCTAATTGTAAAAACGATAAATTGAGAACATTGTAAATAAAGTATAGCGACGAGTGTAGTTATATTTTAGTATGTTGGTACGGATGTGACATCTACAGTGTCATGAACGAATATAAATCTGAATTTCAGAATTATAAATCAGAATTTGAATTAGCTTTTTAAACTTGACGTTTCGTAGAAGTGGTATCAAACTAACATTTCCTTTACAGAAATATAACCATTTTTGTTTTTTCAAATGCGTGTTTTTCAAAAACCAACACAAAAAACGTTGATGTCACTCCTGCCGAAAACAACATAGCGCGACTCGCTCACATGCGACGGCGACGCTCCGCCATCCGTGACGCGCCGCATCACCGCTCGTCGCGCTATTCCGTACTTTCGGCACTTGTGAGATAAATAACTATTATTCTGACAGTAGGTAGTGTCAAATGCTGATGCTTTGACAATACCTACTATTGATACTATTGACTATCAAAATATCTGTCAAATCCTGGCTAACTAGTTTAATTTTAATGCAGACACCATTTATCTCAATCAAATAGATTCTCATGCAGTTAAACTATTAATTTTATATATAGTATGATAAAGTCATGTGTCTGGCCACATAAGATTTTTTTTTATCAGAAAGCAACACAACACCGTGATATTAAATACTTCCAAATTATTTATTGAAATTTTCTGTTTTACTACCGCCTTGCAATTCGTTTCTTGGTCGTCATAATGGATTAGTAAATTTAATTTTTAGAATGTTAATTGTAGAGCTAAAGAATCTATTCTGAAGCTGTACAACTAATGTAGAAAAAAATTTAACTTTTCCCCATCTATCATTCAAAAGTCGGTGTTTTCATAGTTTTCATACTAATCTCCTCGTGAAAGTACGATAATCGTTTGTGACGTAAATGCACATATATCGCGGTTTAAGTCAAAGCAATTTTTCATGGAAGCTTTTCTTTAAAGTCGACGGTTTTATTAATATTATTTAACAAAACTTTACCAAAGCAAAATAATGAAATCATCGTCCCTCGGAAATCCCGAGTTGGGCTGTGAGATGAAAATCTCGAGGTGAGCGCCACCGTCATATACAGCTTTCATTAGATTAGTGGCATCGGTGCGGGCGGCAATGGCCGTATTTGCATTTCTTTGCGCCGCTGTCGGTCCGCGTAGCGCGCCACCTAGCGGCTGTTATTTATTGCCGCAGCCCGCCGCTTTAATTTATATGGTAAAAAGTTTTTAATCCGCCGAGAGCACCCCTAAGTGGCAGAGCTTCAACTCCTACCATTAATTTATATTATAATAGATGTATATTGTAAATGAATTATGTAGCAGCATTGTATTTCCTTTGACGCAGCAGTTCTGAAATTGTGCATTAGTGGTCATCTACATCCTAATGAGTCACTAGGCTAGAGGGAATTCATATCAAAAGCGGAATATTAATGAAATGGAATAGCATACATTATGCACATACATGTTCATACCGCTAAGTAAAGCAAAGCTACTTATTTGGGAACATTTCTCCATCAAGCTTACTTTTCTACTTCCCTGATGATGATGATATCATTGTAGATTTTCTAAATCACACCACCTGGTTACCAACAGTTACCTGGATCGTATTTGCTACTAGTTTTCCAAGATGTCATATTTAATCAGTTATAATAGGTTACCTTTTAGGTGGAGGTGCCGGTGTTTTAATATTGTTGCCTCACACGATTAGAAGTAGCCAGTGAGAATATGCATAGCAAATTGAGGTGGTCACTATGAAAGAAATATTAAATTGTGCTGTTAATAAGAATTAAAAAAAACTTTTTCTTTTTAAGTATTTAACGTAAATTAAGCACCGGTTTCAATCATAGTTTATGATGATCTTCAGCTTAAATATACAAATAGAACATATATCAATTAAGGTACAAAATACACTGTGGGCAAAAAAAAACGGTGCAAATATTCAACTACTCATATTTACAAAGATTTTAAGTAAATTCAAGCAAGCATCTCTTTGAACAACTAATTGCTTAAGTTGTGAAGATTGAAAACATACCATATTCTCAATTCCACTTCTTTTTTTAGTAAAAACAGTAAAAATCAGTGCTTCAAAAATTCACCTGTATAAAAAAAAAACTAATACTAATGTCATTGCCTACTAATTTTATTACAGCTTTCATTTCAAATTAAATTGACCCGTTGTTATCAGAAATGTTGTATACCCAAACTAAAAGCAACATAACTTTGGATTGAAATGTTCTGTTATTGCGAATTATTGCGAATGACATGGTTTCAATCTTCACATTACAAGCACATCGTTTTTAAAATAAATATTTGAATTGACTAAACATTATTGGAAACACAAGTGATTAAAAATTTGTACCGTTTCTTTTGGCCCGCGGTGTTTATAATATTGCACGTTAAAATAAGAAAATCTACACAGTGCAATAAAACTTACGGTCAAATTATCATCTTGAATCACTTCTTCGCCAAAAATACAATTTTAAGTTAGGTTTAAAAATTAAATCTACTTTAACGGAGGCATTTGGGAGGTTTACATTTTTATCAATTTTATGTTTGTCTATTTCTAGCTGCTCCAATAAGTCAAGTTTGTAGTTCTTTTTGCACTTGTAAACAAGTTAAGTGTTTTAGAATCAATTTGATTGAACTGTTTGGAATTTATGTGGTTTTAGTAAGAATTAGTAAGAAATTTAAGAGCTTCTTGTTTTGTATTCTAAAACAAGTTCGTCCAATATAAATAATTAGTTAATAATAATTAATTTTTGTTATTTAATGTGTTTCTATTTATTCAATTGGTTGTGTAACTGGTACACTGCGTGGTAAATATTTACCAATAAATGTTTCCTTTTGTTTAAAAAATTATTGTTTCTCTATTCTCATACAGTTTTGCTTCGTAGTTACGTAAATAATGTGTAAATACGTAAAATTATAAAAAAACATGCTCTAAACTTTATTCCAAAAATAAATTAACCCAATTTGATTGCGTGGATTTTCAAAAGAATAGCGCTTGTTGGCGGTACTGAATAGCGTACTAAACTCGATTATAAAGTATCAAATCACATCCGAATGAAAAAAGTCCATTGATGTACCCAGCACAAAGGACCTCGAAGGTTGCTCCTTGAACTCTTTTTAACAGCATCTAGGACTCAGGTTGGCACTCCGAAATTCTCTTTCGCAGCCGACGACGTGCTCCAACTGTCTAATAAGGTCCGGAAAATAACATAATGATGTTAATTTTCCACCTTCCTTTCACTACAGCACCGTAATCAAAGATCTCTCTTCGGCGGCTCGTTTTTGATCTTCTCTTGCTCAAGAGTGCGTAATTAGACCATTGCTTTGTGTGTATGTGTGTGTGTGTGTGTTTTCTATGGTAGTCCCCGTTTGTGATGCTACGAAGGTCTTATGTGGATTGCGTGTGACATCGTAACGTTGACTTCGGTAGTGTATTGTTCTTGTTAGATTCGCGTGTAATGAAGATATATACGAGCGAAGGGAGGCTGGTCCGCCAGTCTCGGTAAGCTGGTAGGTATTTATTGAAAACATCAATCTCGCTTAAAAGGCTCCGCAAATATTTGGAGACCTGTGACGACGTCGGCTAATGTGACTTTGAGGGAAACTTGCAATTTAGTAAACACCGCAGGGAATCATGTGCTGGCTAACTAAGATATACTGTAATAGGATAGCTAGAAACACACACATACAAACATTGTGCGGAAGAGAATAGGAGTCATACACACAAACAAATAGTTAAAGATAATGAAAGTTTATACCACCAGTTAACTTTTGAGGCGAGATATCACAGCATCCTTCATAGTATGTACTTAATTTGTGAGAAATACCATAATATAGGCTAAGTGACAGGTCAACAATGAACAAATTCGCACAACTGACAACTGTATGTAGTATGCTTTTCCCATACAATCTGAACCTGAAAACAGAAATTCTGAACTGTGGTTAGTTAAAAAAAAAGATTTCTTGCAGTTTTTATCATTAACTTTCTTAGAAATTAGGCTCAATTCAGAATTTCTGTCTTCAAATTCCGATTCTACGGACAAAACCAGAACCAAAACAGATAGTCCTTGTTTGATTTTGTTTATTGTTGGCTAGGGTAGCGACATAGAGTATTTTTGACAATATTTATGAAGGTACTTGAGAAATTGCGAAATGCTCCGATATCTAATTGACTATTTTTCCTTGTCACTTAAACTTATTCTCGATTTTGAGCCCCCTTCGGATACAGGTTAAAATACAGCGATCAATCTCAAATTTCACCTGAATTAAGCTTTGATATAGAGGAATAAATTGTGGGAATTATGCATAAAAAAAAATTAAATTAAGAAATAACAACAATTCTTATGAATATGAAACGTCCCATTTCAAATTGTTCCATACAAATTATTTATTCGGATAAATAAATCTTTTGTATTATTTGTTATTCTAAATTGATTTTAATGTCGAAGATCCATGACGAAGTATTCCATGCAAAAAAAACATTTTATGAGTTTTAATACCAAGTAATTTTAAGTTTTAACTAATGTACCGTATTTGGACGTTACTTACGTTACTTACGTCACATGCGAATTACAAATATATTTTTCTTACCATAGTATTTTTATTCTAAACTCTGTACACAAGACTTCAAATCTGTATAATTTTTAGTATTTTATCTGAGTTAGGTACAACATTACAATCTAATATTTATGCATACAATTAAATACCTTAATACCTTTTTCATTGTCATTTGACATTTAGTTGTGAAAAACTTATAGATTATTCTTGCACTAATTTAAACATTTTTTGTTGTTTGACTACATCGTATATTAAATCAAAATTCTGATAACGGTTATGGAGTTATTAGCATCTAGTTATAAGTTTTAAAAATAAAATGTGAAAATATGGATAATTGAGTACTTAAACGTAATGGAATACTTACTAAATAAAAATGTAATAAAACACAAAACAAGAAAAATTACTATACAAAATAAGACGTAATAACTAATAACACTGACTTTGTCACAAGAAACTAGTAAGAAAATTATCTTTCTGCTGTGCTGAAGTTAAAATACCCCCCACTGTAAAATATAAAAAAAAGGCACGTGAATCGATTTTGGCCATTCACGAACTTGTCCTTACTTTTTAAGACATGAGCTTGTATACCAAATTTCAGATCAATTGCTTCAAAATTATGGCAGTTATCGTGTACACAGACGGACAGAGGGAGAGACAGACGGACATAGCTAAATCAATTAAGTTTTCAATTCTGATCAAATCCATATATAGGTTTATAAGTCTATATCTGCCACGCCTCTTTCAGGCTGTTACAAATGTTAAATCAAACTCACCACATTAAATACGGGAAGTATAAAGTGATATTTTTTAATCAACTCATAAACTGTTGATCTTCTTTAAAACGTTGCAAAACATTTGTTTAAATTATTAAATTGGGTGTATAAACAATTATAATGAACTTCATAATGCTCCGACATCAATGCGGAACGACGGAAAAATTGCAACAGTTATTGAGAAAAGTTGTAAACATTTTGCCAGAGCGCGAACACTGAAATTCTTTGTACATTTGAAGCCACACAATTAAGCATATAATTACATATATTGGAATTACATATTTAGGAATTGTTCGTCTCGTAGCAAAGCCGTTTGCATACATGTATCACTATCCCAACTCATTACCTACAATTTGGTGTATGATGGACACTTATGCAATAATTTTTGTGAAAGTTATAAATATTTTGAGGCCGCAAACCAAAATAGCGATTCCTTTTGCTCAGCGTTCTACATAATATCGCCATTTGGGTTCTTTTCACCACAGACCAGTATTTAAGAGTAAAATACATTAAGAGTATACAAATAATAAAAAACCGACACTTTAAAAAACTTGCATAAAACTATTACCACCAAAAATATTTATAACGACAACGAACAATAAAATTCGAATTATAACTCCTGCTTGCTCGCATTATTTTATACGGGAATGAGTTTTTATCTATAAAGGTACAAGAATTATTCCCTTTTAGAACAGATATTATGAAACGTACAACATATTTCTCTAGCACATCTGAGTTTAGCAATCGTAAAGTTATGCTCTAATAAAATTTAATTTAAAACTTCTACCAAGTGTATGCACCTATACCAGAATAAACTGTTTTATGTACTTTAATTTAATAGTGTTTACCTTCTCGATTATTTTCGAACTTTGGGGGTGTTTAAGCGGCTGCGGTGAATATCAGATATCATGCCCGTTCCTCTCAACGCCAACGGGTTAAAACGGTTCGGGGAATGCACGGCGCCGTCGACCTGATATGCAAAGCGTATTACCGGCAAATTGGGGTGTCCCCGAAACCGGAAACTCGAGGCGATCTAATCAGAATTTTAAAATATTCCTGCCATTATCGGTCGCCACTTTCCCATAAATTACCAATGTAGCCGCCCCGGTAAGTCAGATTCTCTTGGTTAATACTTTTTTATGGTTTTCATAGTTTCTTTTTTTTTTTTCGTTAGGTATTTCTTCTATAAACAATTTTCTTTTGGAGATAAGATTGCAAAAATTTGGTGTCACAACATGCAAGTATGCAGAGTTATTGGTGAGTAAACGTATTCCATTAAACACGCTATAGTACAGGTCATTTGCAAGTTATTTCACCCCAAATGCATAATCCAAATGTTAACAGTTTGCGAGCTATTTTAATTCTTAAGATTTTTGAAAAAAGCGCTACCAATGAACACTTTGATCATGCATTTGGGGTGAACTTGCAAATGACCTCTATTATAACGTCTTTAAAGAAATACGTTTACTTACCAATAAGCCTGTATAATAGAGCTTTCTGGAGTTGTTATTGTGTGTGCAGCCAGTGTTATGTGTTTTTATTTTATGTGTTTTAGATCTAGCCAAAACTTTTCAATTTTGAAAATCAATTGAGAAGGTAATACGACAATAAGACTGAAGATGTTGGGATTTTTAAATGGACTATTTAATGTAAAAGTATACAACGTGGTACACTGCCGTCCAACGGTAAAACGCCGCGCTGTATATACAATCAAAAAATTGCTACAATTTTTCTGTTTCAATGCAAAAACTACGCACATTTTTACATTTTAAACAATTTACCTTAGCCTAGCATTTTACCTAACTATTTGTACGTAAAACAGGCTAATTTGTTTTAACTTTTAACGTCATATTTAAGACAAAACGGGAAATATTTCAATCAATGTTATTTTTGTACATGCGGCACTACCATTGGAGGGCATTTTTTAAATTTGAAATACTATATTATAATGCCGTTATCTACCTAAGTTTCCTCGGAACAGTATTTCATAAACATATGAGAAGCGGTCCAACAGAAGATATCTTAATTCATGAGAAGTTAAAAACTTTGCAGAAAATATAGATAGAGGTATAACCTAAATATTTGTTATTTGTACTGTTGAAGTTTTTAAAGTTTTGGTTGGATTTAGGAGAATTTGGTAGGAGATCTGATGAAAGAACAGGAAAAAAGCCACTATTTTGTCACGCCTGGAAAGCCATTTCGTTTAGCTTAAATATCTAGTTTTAGCTATGAGTAAAACAACTGACTTTTCTTAATTTTGACAACATTAGATGGTTTTCCAGTTCTTGACTTGCTCTATTCTCTAATAACACTACGGCGTATTTCAACATTTGGGTTAGATAGAAACTGGGAATTACGTTTATAATATAACTAATATAACACACACTAGGGTGGAGGAAAACGCAAAGGGTGAATAAAATCAATATAATAAAACACATAAGAAGAGTTTAAATTATTATTTCTTATGAATATTAATCTTAATCTTGATTTATTTATTTACCCTTCAGTTATAAATGCAAATAAATCTTCGAACGATAAATTTTGTCTTCTAGATTTGCTAAAAAGTTAATATTTCACGTCAAATAACTCAAAAACTTTAGGGACAAAAGGTGTTGACCGATCGAGTTAATATTTAAGGCTTTTCTTATTGACTTAATTATGCAAACTTTGCTTACCCCAGGCATTTTGAGCCGACGATTTTTATCTTTTTCACTGTTCTAATAGAACCCACGTTGAAAGGCAGTCAGTAGTATAGATTTGAGAAATCTAAAAATAACTGTTTACTTAGTTTGAATGATAGCCATTTACAGAACTTTTGAACCATCTAACTTTGAGCAAAGATAAACTTTATTTATAATATTTTCAAATCAAGGTAAAATGATATACTTTTTACTTTATCATACGCAGTATGATAAAGTATTGTAATCGTGTCGAAACAAAAAATTGGGATATAAGCGGAAATAGGTATTTTATAGTTTATAATTATAGCAAGGTACAAAAAAATGTCTGTGTGTGTGAGCGTGTGTATGTGTGTACCCGATTTTTGTGGCAACGATTCCGGAGAAACTACTAAAGGTATCGGGATGAAAGTTCACATTTAGAAGTTTTATGACCAAACTTAGAGCTGAAAAGCTTTTGGTTCAAAATGGTCCAAAGGAACGAGATGTTTTCTCTAAGCATTTTTCAAAAATTGTGCAAATGAGCTGCCATTTCTGTAATTTCGTCAAGATAGTTAAATAATAAATTAAAGTAGAGGAAATTTTGTGTAATTCATGTCTATAACATTTATTGGTAAATTTAATGGTTTTGCTGTATGAGCAAATTCTATTTGATTGAGATCATGTCAACTCCTGGCTAACTAGTTTAATTTTAATGCAGACACGATCGATCTCGATCAAATAGAATCTCATTCAGCTAAACTCTAAAATCATGCTTGATAAAGTCATGTGCCTGGCCACATCAGATTTTTTATGATAACAGGACTTGGGATGATGGTCTAAAGGTAACTTTAGAGTGCAGTCAACTGTGGTTACTTTGTTTTAGTTACAAAGGGGAAAAAATCTTTTTTGTTAAGTTTTAAAAAATACCATTTAGAAAATGCGTATAATAATGCGTATAATGCGTAGAATATGTTCGACAATTCGGAACGTTGTGATATCCACATATCGTTTGTTTGATCTTATTATTAAATGTATTAAAAGTCCTGAAGAAATGCATGTTCAAATTCAAGTCTGCACGTTTATGTTTTTTTGCATGTTGTTGCAACTTGTTTATTATTAACTTTATAAAAAAGTGCAGCAAACTGAAATACGACAACAGTGACAAAATAAAACCTGACAACCTTACTTCCACAAAAAGAGAAGCAGTATATCGAAATTTTCAAGTTCAATAAATCTAAGACACGAGGACAAAAAGTTGATAAAAACATATAGTTTCCTATGGTCTTACCCACTACTCCTTCTGAGCCCTGCAGGGCAATCAACTCCCCAAATCATTGGGTTAGAAAAGTGTAAACACAACATTAGAGTAGAGACTCTAAGAAAATTTGCTTCAAAAAGCGGTCGTGTATTCCTGGATAACCATGAATGTAAATTTATTGTGCTAGTTTACCTCTACTAGAAATAAACAAAACACGCTTGGAGGTACATTTGGTAAACAGTGCGCGTGTCCAGCATGTCCACATGCAAACCCGTGACCTTTTATCCTTTTCAGTAGCTAAAATTAAACATCCACAAAAAAACTTTCGTGAAAGATCTTCATTCACATGGCTACATTTCCGTATCATCTTACCTTAAGAACTCCACCACCCACGTACGATAAATCTCTGGTCACGGATTTAATAAAATGCCAGCGCATAACGCAGTGAGCGCTCTCCTCGCGACTTTTAAACTTTTCCGGCGGAGTGGCGTCGCGAAAAAGGACACACACGTGCGATCTCGGATACTGTTGCAAAATACACAACGGAGTTGACACGTGACACGGTTATAAAAGTGCCGCCTCCGGTAGAAACAAGCGATGCGGAAAGGAGAGCGACCGATGCGAACTTTTGGCGGATGATCGAAACGCGACAGCGTACAACACTTGGACGATGTGGATATATTAGCGACATTAATATCTTTTATGTTCGTGGGGGAGGCGAGACAACGGAAAACGAAACAAAGTTTCAATTTTCCTGGCGGAACGTGCAGCCGTTCCACACAATGGATGTGTGCGTTCTGACGGAAATGTCATATGTATGTGGAAATCGTTATACAAATGTACGCATAAAACTGTCCATGGAAAATATACTCAATATCTACTTACATCCGAGGTGATTTATTTAGTTTAATGTATTTTTCCGTCGATCGTTTATTTATGAGTATTTTTACCGAATAGAAAATCGTTTATTAAAAAGCTGTATAAATGCACGATTTCGATTAATGCATGATTTTTTATAGCCAATCAAACGACTTCATTATAGCCAATTACACATACGTAAAATAAAACCATCCAATCAAAACATCCCGTTATACAGGCACGCAGTTTATAACTGTCAGTGTCAAATTACATAAATGATCATATTGTCACATAAGGTCATTCAGAGCATAAAACACAATCAGTCGCGAGGTTAGTTTGGGTTTTCGGAACCTTGTTCTAGGAATGTGCAGCGATAAAACAACAAACATAAGTCGACACCAGGAAGGTCGGCTACAACCCAATACCTTCGAGAGCTACTATAAAGGATTAAAACATTTTGTATTGTAATCAGACTTAGATCGGTGTTAGTACTAATCTGTATTACACCAGTATGTAATCAGTAATTAGTTAATCATCATAGAGTCAGTTATTAAGAAGTTATTAAGCAGTTATTAGAGTTATTAAGAATCACACGTATGTAAAGTACAACAAATAAATTAGCTGCACAACCACTGCGAAGAGTCTTAATCCCTTTGGGGAAAGTAAGGGTGGTTATCCACCCAAGGGGTAACCACCCCCCACTCCTGTTAATGTCACAATGGTGGACGCGCCGTTATACCGATGGTAACAACTAGAAGCGACTCAAAATTAACATCACCGAGAACGGAAGAAGAACCAAACCAAGCCATAATGTCTTGATTGACCACGAAGAACAAAGTAGAAGATGCAACCAAGATGAAGGAAGAGGAAGCGACAAGCAGAAAGAGCCAGAAGCGACAAAGAAGAAAGAAGAAGAAGCGACCAACAAGAATTTTTCATCTCAATAGAAGATGGAGGTCTGTCCTGCCTGCCGACAGAATCGGTGGAAAATGGAAAAGGTCAATTTCCACCAGTTCAAGCGGCAAAAATCGGGCAGAACAATTACTACTGGAAGGAGCCTAAAGATGAAAAAATTAAGGTTTTTCAACATCAGGTACTCGACTTAGAGTCATAACGCAGAAGTGAGGTAAGAAATATCCATTTTAATTATAGTTGATTAGATTTTAATTTACATACAAAAATGCACATGCAAGGTAATTTTATTGCTAAATAAATGTAGGACACGCTCGATAAAAACATTGGTGTTATACATTGCGTTTTCGAAGAATATGGTTCAAAGATTTTGTATATCATAAATGCCTAGTCAACAAATTGAGTTCAAGTTTATGTGATGAAATGTGATGCCAAGACCACTGGTAGTAACGAATGAATGTTTTCAAATAAAAATGGGTATTTGTTATTAAACAAGTCTGCAAATCGATGGCTGTGTTTATCGTAACCAAATTCTGCTCTGATAATTTTATGAATGTTTCTTGAGGTTGCAGCGACATTTTGGATAATGGCGATCGCAGATATCTTCATGACCTAGCCAGCTATGTAATGGTACTGATAATCAGAAGAATCAATCAGAATTAATCAAAACTTAGTTGACAAGTATATGTGAGAAATGGGGAATCACATAAAATGTCAGGAGCAGATGATTGACACTATAAGTAGCAGAACACAGATTTTAAACATGCAGATGAATCTATTGATGTATTTATGTATGTATGAAAATGAAAAGTATTTATAGAAGTATGGATGTATTGTATGTTTTTGTTGTTCCGTTTTTTCATAGTTGCGATAATAGGTTGTAATTTTTTTAAGTAGATGTCCTATCTTTTTTAATGTGTTCCCAGATATTAAAGGAAGTTCGAGCTTCTTGGTGGCGCAGTTTGTTGAATCAGTCATCCCATTGTCACTGACATTGAGGGCAATGTCTTTTTGTAGAAAGGGAAATGTCACATAAGGTCATTCAGAGCATAAAACATAATCAGTCGCGAGGTTAGTTTCGGTTTTGGGAACCTTGTTCTAGGAATGTGTAGCGACAAAACAACAAACATAAGTCGACACCAAGAAAGCCACAACCCAATATCTTGGAGAGCTACTATAAAGGATTAAAACATTTTGTATATTGTAATGAGACTTAGATCGGTAAATCAGTAATCAGTAATTGATCATCATAGAGTCCGTTATTAAGGAGGTATTAGAGTTATTAAGAACCACACGTATGTAAAGTACAACAAATAAATTAACTGTATAACCGCTGTGAAGAGTTTTAATCCCTTTGGGGAAAGTAAGGGTGGTCATCCACCCAAGGGGTAACCACCCCCCCACTTCTGTTAATGTCAAAATATAACCCACATATAACCTCAAACGACATCGACGAATAAAATCTATGGCGATGGCGCCAGAAGAATACGATCGACGGAAATTTTTTTATAGCCAACTCGAATATTAAACGGCGATTAATGATCTCGACAATGAACGCACTCGCTAATCGCTCGTGCATTAAACAGTCACGACCATTAATCGCTTTTTTTAATATACATGTTGGTTAAATAACTATAATTTAATAGCTATACTACTTTGTTCAATCCATCAAAGGGAATCAAATGTTTAGTGCAACTTCTTAAATGAATAAGTGAATAATGGTATAGGTAGTAGATGACCTTCAAAAAAAAAATTATTTATGAACAATTGTTATGCCTTAAAGACACCATTGAGAGAAAAAATATTAATTATGTTTGGTGTGTGAATGACTTTATAGGCAGAGTTTTCTTAAAAAATCGTAACAACTGAAATATCTCGATAATTCTTGACATTTGGATCATGCATTTGCGGTGAAATAAATTGCAAATAACCTCTACTATAACATGTTCAGTCACCAACAACTCTGTATACTTAGCAGATAGGAAAGTACTAAATAAAATGGTAGTTATTTTAACTCGCTATGACAAAGTTTACCAACTCAAATAAGGCCGCCATTCTCTGAACCGATCAAAGTAAAAAAATGTATAAGAACGATTCATTTATTTTATAAAATAGTTTTAACCGTAATAATTTTAGAACTTAGTTTAACATCATATTCTACAAATAACGTAGGTTCACATATTACCACATGAATAATAGAAACACAAATATCAAAATCGAATCGAGAAATTACATTTTAATATTTTCGATTATAATCTACATGGGATTATGGATAATGCTTCTATGGTACGTAAAAACGTGTGAGGTAAATGCGAAAGACCTACATCTAGATTATACATTCATGTTTTTTATGTTTAGCCGGTGTTACGTGTTAATGGTTGTTCGGGGGGGCTCTGAAAGTCATCATATGCCGCGGCCTAACAGCCAATCAGCGCCCCCAACAAAACGCGACCACGTTTACAGTCTATTAAGCGATATTAGAATACACGAGCGGTCGATTATTCGCCCGCGTTAATGGGCTTTTTACACGTTTTATTCTCGCGAATTCGATTCAATTATACGCCTAACGAATTGCCGCCAACGTAAATTTTAATTAAAATCCAAAATTGAACAATACGCCGCCGCGCCCCATAACAAATTTTATTGATTTTTCGCAGTTTATCATTGTTGAAGTTTACATTTAGTGGGCTACAAGTTACAAACGTTTCGAATAACATGACTAATCAGTATAATTACGTAATTAGTTTGTTGCTGCTATTCCCGGAGATTATTTTTCAACTCCGGGCATCGGGAATGAAAGTTCGTAAAAAAAATTCGGGAACGGAAAATTTTATTCTAATATTACACCTATGATATTATACAGCAATTAATTATTTTTATTAGTCATGAGAGGACATCTAATGAGCAATAATAAAGGTTGGGAAGAAGATATAACCGAATTAATACAACTACAAAATAAAAGAAGTAGAGGACGTAAAAAAACTACACTAGAATAAGATTTGCAAGGGATGTCCGAAAGGACAATTAACCACAACCACTATTATATTTATTTAATTAATTTAGGCAGGATACATTTTATATACAGGGTCCTGCAACTAAGCTCCCGTCTTCTGTAGCTCACTTACTCATTAAGCTAAGAGTTTGACATTTTGCAAGCTTTGTACTTCAAGGTACAATTCAAGAAATTATTTTTTATTATACAGGGTGTTCCAAAAATGTGCAACGCCATGGTAATATATTTTTTTAAATTGCATGCTATACATTTTTCAGCACATTTGGAAGCCTATTATGGTTGCCTACATATCACCAAAATTTTATTGAAATCGGTTGAGTGACCGCAGCGGAAAAAAATAAAAACCAAAAAAAATTGATTTTGTATCGTAGGCTTTAAAAATCAATAAAAACCACAAAATGCACCTCGTTAATAAAATTTGGCGACGTGCTTATTAAGTTAGATGTAATAGTCTCGTTAACCAAGTGACATTGATCCAAATTATACAGGGTGACCAAAATCGAGTGTCAAACTTGTCAAACTTCAAACCGTGTTATTGTTCTTATTTTAAATTGGAACCCATAAATGTTTTTATGTGAAATGATGCAGAATTAAAAAATAAACATTGTTTCTAATTACAACTTCATAACAATTCCCAATATTTTAAAACTTATTCGCCAAAAACTCATTTTTCAACGTTTCCAACGGCAATTTTAGATAATAAATATCGTACGTAGCTTTGCAAAACAATTTATTTCATAAAAAATAATAGACGTATTTTAGATTTGACTGTACTTAATTAAGTAGTTATTCAAATGCTAAATTTACTGCTTAATTTACCTATAGCGGTAAGGACGGAAATGTAGCTATAGGTAAATTTTTCAGTAAATTTAGCAATTGAATAACTACTTAATTAAATACATTAAAATCTAAAATCTGCGTTATATTTTATGTAATAAATTATTTTTCAACGCCACGTACGATATTTATTACCTAAAATTGCCGTTGGAAACGTTGAAAAATGAGTTTTTGGCGAATAACTTTTAAAATATTGGGAATTGTGATGGGGTTGTATTCAAAAACAATATTTATTCTTTAATTTCGCATCGTTTCACCTAAAAAAAATTATGGGTTCCAATTTAAAATAAGAACAATAGCGCGCTTTGAAGTTTGACTAGTTTGACACTCGATTTTGGTCACCCTGTATAATTTGCATCAATGTCACTTGGTTAACGAGACTATTACATCTAACTTTATAAGCACGTCGCAAAATTTTATTAACGAGCTGCATTTTGTGGTTTTTATTGATTTTTAAAGCCTACGATGCAAAATCAATTTTTTTTTTGGTTTTTATTTTTTTCCGCTGCGGTCACTCAACCGATTTCAATAAAATTTTGGTGATATGTAGGCAACCATAAAAGGCTTCCAAATGTGTAGAAAAATTTATAGCATGCAATTTAAAAAAATATATAACCATGGCGTTGCACATTTTTGGAACACCCTGTATAATAAAAAATAATTTCTTGAATTGTACCTTGAAGTACAGGGTAAGCCTGCAAAATGTCAAACTCTTAGCTTAATGAGTAAGTGAGCTACAGAAGACGGGAGCTTAGTTGCAGGACCCTGTATAATATCCACAGCAGAATTTTACTTTAGTATCATGTTATAGAATTGTGAATAGAAGCAATACTTTTAACGTTTTTTACTGTTAAGTTGAAGAGTTCGGGTTTAATTATTGTAGAAAAAACGAGAAAAAACATGCGAGATGGACGTTGCCTCAGCAGACAGTAAACAAATAAAACCAAATATTCTATTATTAATCAAATTACAAAATACACTTTTCAAACGAAAGTGACGACGAGTAACAAAACGAGTAACAAGATCGTTAAACTGATATTGCGAAGTAGGGCCGTAGTTCAATGTAGTATCATTTATTCAGAAGTTATACCTGTAGGCATAATTATAATCATTTTCAGCTTTGAAAATAATTAAAAAGTATCTAAGGGCATCTTTGCAGGAGAATTAGTTGGAGCTTTTCTGCCCCACACAACAATTTTATAAACGTATATTGCACTTAATTTTGTTTTTATTAAATGAATTTTATTTCATATTATTTACTGTGTCTTATGTATGCTTTTATTACTAGAGGTAGAAAGTCGTCTTAGACATAGAACAGTTTAATATTTAATTATTTCAGAGATATTTTGAATAAACAAAGAAATTACATTTTATAACTAACTTTTTTATTTGTGTTCCGATCAATAGGTCTTTTTGATATCTAATAGGCCGTTTTTATTTACATTTAGATTGTAATTGTAAGTTTGCATATTTTTGTCAATAAATTCACTGGACACAAATAAAACTTCTTCTGTTCTTCCTATGGTTTCAGCATTATTTCTCAGTAATTTGATAGGCACAAGCCATATGTTTATACAATCAGAATACTCGAATAGAAAAATAATTTATTAAATTTGTTAATTTTTTTCCTGGTAGTGTTTTTCTTTTCATAGAAAATTTAAACGATAGATCTTTATTACACAGACTATATTTGAAACTACTATATTACTATATTATTTGAAAATATGTCTGGAGTCGGAGTCGAGAATTTTTTTACCGTCACCGCAGCCCTGGTGTGAAGCATTGTAAATGCTTACGTTTCGTAAACCATGTATGTCGGGGAAAGGAGGCAGGGTAAAAGACATAGCACCTAGGCCTCAGTAGGCCCTTTGTGCAGACCTCCCCAGCTCACTCTGGTCTGGTAAGCCAGCCCAGGTCCTCGGCAAAGGCAACGAGACATGGTAGAGGAGCGTTTCTTATTCTGTCCATGGTTGGCCAGGGTTCCGCAAGAGCAGTTACCCTCTGGTCTTCTAGGGCGGGGAATACGCACAGGATGCGTCTTACCGTCTTGTCGTCCTCGCACGCACGGTAGGTGGGAGATACTGACAGATGCAGATTGAACATATGCTTCCGTAGTCTGTAGTATCCAGTCAGGAGCCCCGTAATAAGACCAAGCCTTCTGGTTAGCTGCGTGTATTTCCTGGCTTCTTTAATGGAGGGAACAATGTTGCTCACTTATAGAGCTAACTGAATACTGAAGACCTACCAAAGAAAGAAGACCCTTATATACCTAAATTTACACCTGACTACGCACATCCCATGTGTTTTTCCACCTGACCCCGTTAGGGTCGATCTGAAGACCCTACTAATGTCAGTCCGATCATCACGATTGATGTTGTCAGGATGTTTGTAAATTTCGATGGCTTCTCTAATAAGCCTTCGATGATAATTACCCACCATTGCTAACATCTTCACAAAATCAAACGTTCCCTAGTGTCCGTCATTTTTATTGCTATTAGTAATTGAGTTTATCCCAAACAAAAAAAAATGATCCCCATCATTCACTTTCCATTATCATTCATAATATTCCGGTCCTAATAATTCTATGCTTCTAAAACGTGAATCTCCGGCGTCGACATTTTAAAAAGTACCTAGATAATTTCCTAGGATTTTGCTCCCGGGAAATCCTTTATCACCTTTATCGCTTATTAGTAAATACAGAATTATCCGAAGTGAAACAAGCACTTAGAATCTATTTTCGGTGTGAATTAAAAGAACGAATTAATAAGCCCAAGCACAAAATAGGGAATATTAGTCTGAAATACATTATTCTGCAAACAGTTGAGCAACGGGTTTCGTTATGACGGTACAGCAGTAACTGCAAAGTACAAAGAGCCCACTGGGTCGTCGGTGTTTCCGGAAAACCACACATCATTTTACTACTTGAATATAATAAAAATTTAATTAGTTTGCTAATTAACTTGTGACGGAAAATGTTGTTATACCTTTTAATGAACATACAGTAAACACATTTTAATAAAAAATGCTAACAAATTGCCGATATCAAAAGCTGTTTACAGGTGCATTTCAAGATAATTTTCTGTGAGAGCTACTGTGTCTGGGCTTTTATTTGTTTTGCGAATTACTTTTTTATGTGTAGCTGGAAATGACTTTTTTATGTAAAGTACACATACTAAGAATTTAATAAAAATTGTATGCGAAATTTCAAAACAAACTGGACTCTACTGTAGGTATCTATATTATCGGCCGATATAAGAAGTAAATCAATACTTTCTACTAGTTTTTTTCTACAGGATACACACATTACCCGGATAAATTTATGATTTAATTTATACATAGAAGACGCCCGAGCTATCTTCTAAAACGCTCCAAACCTTCACCCTCGAAAATTGAATCCAAACATTGATCGCACCGTTATATTTACGGTCTCCCATTACCATAAAATAATAACGCGCTCTTCGTAGATTTACTTTCTCTCAATAGTTCGTTCGGAGCGCGCTCCGGTTCGAAAGCGCGCGGAGGAAGTTCGAAACTTCGCCGGATTATATTGATAAATCAAATATAGGAATTAATGAACGTTTTGTTTCCACGATTTAATTTCGGGACTACGCTCCGCAAGTCGTCGCTCGCTCCCGTTCCATCCAGTTTACATAGCCATTCACAATGGACCGAAATTTGCGTTTGAATCGAACGCTACCGAAAGCCGACACGGTTGAAGAAATTACTCAGTTATATACCCTCATACCCGCGAAACGCCCCGGGAGCCCCAATTATTATTAAGAAATTGTTTGGAAATGGTATGGTACGGATAATCAAATCCATTATGGTTCTGCAGTTTGTTTTAGCATTCTGTTTGTTGATTATTTATATAAAGCATACACATTAAAAAACAAATTTTAAACTTTGTTTGTTAATAGTGATAGTAAACAAGCCAACATAAAACACGGACAAAATATTAACAGAATTGCTCTTCGCATAATCACCAATGCCACTGGAATCTTGTCAATAATAGGTTTGTTCGAGCAGAAGTAAAACAATTATGGATTCTTCTGCGCATGCTCAATGAATGTTTTGGACGGGCAAAACACCCATTTTGCGCAGAAGTAAGAAAGTGGTTTATGCACTTATTTTGGTGCTGCTCGAACAAACCTATTATATGTAGTGACACCTGACAGTTCCCTCGTTAGATAGAAAGCAACGCCAAAAAACAAACGAACAGTGAATGTTTGGCTTTCAATATCTGAAGGAAAAAAAACTGTTAGAGTCAATTCAGAATTTGCCTGCTGATTCTCTAGTTTCGGATCACCTCATAACGCCATGTCTTGACTTATATTTTCAAACATTGTGCCATCTACTTTCAAAGAGTTTGCTTAATTTTTAATATTTTTCGTTTTACTTTTTTGCCGTTCGAGTATTGTTTTGTGTGCAACAGTCTGCGGATCACTTCGAATGTTGGTCTATTACACCAGGCATGCGTTATTTTAACTTTGGGGATATAAAAGCCAAATTTAATATGTTTATCACAATCAATTATGGTCATAAGCTTCTGGCAAACGTGTTCTTACTTATTTTGGCTGTCTAGCTTTTCCTTTGATTAAAACTATGGACACGTGAGAAGTTAACACATCTTAAGACGCTTTAAGACCAGTTTTGTGTTCGGTAAACGTGTTTACTGTCCAACTTATTATGTAGACAACATTATAATCGATATAGATAATCGATTTTTATTTTTCAATTAGATGTTAAAAAAGTAAAAGTAAGTGAAACAGAAAAACTCAAAAATTAATAATTAAAATGAAATAGAACGATGAAATCAAAGTAAGGGTCGCTAATAGCCAGTGTTTTAAAATGTCAAACTGACAAGCCGGTGCATTCCATTCACATTAGATTTGAGATATACTATTAATGGTATTGCTGAAATAACTAGCATGGTGTCGTATTTACGAAGCCGTAGCATAAATTTTGGTAACATGGTAACAAGCTATTTTCGAACAAGATAGACTTCGCCGATGTGCGGCAACATCATACGTTGTAGCATCTTTTAACGCTGTTTCAATGTACTTTTGCACACGTAATCAGGCTGTGCCGTCTGCCAGTCACAAAGTTTTATATGCGGGCCTATGGCATGCCGCTCTAAAAATTACTGTGGTAAATTGTCGGCATAACCTCAGCCGATAATAATACACTTATGCCTAGCTAATGAAAAACACAATTATACATATTACATACGTATGCACTGCATCAACATCTGCATAGGGATCTGATAATGAATAAGAAAAACAACACATAATAAGTTATTCTTTATTTACCAATTTGTAATTAGTATAGTATTTATAAAAGCCAATTAGAGAATATTAATTAGACAATTATATTATACCATCGTAAAATCACAAAAATGTTGATCATCACTATCATCATCAGTCCACACGCATATGGGTCGTCATGCTTGTTCAGTTCTTCAAGGCTAATTCCAATACTATCTCCGGTTTCTTGTCTTAAACGTAAATTCTCCATACACTTTGTACTTGAGTAGAAAAATATCTGGAGTCAGTAGTTGCCAAGTCGAGTATGTCCCATTATACAACATCTCCATATAATAATATCATACAGATGTCTTCCAGTAATATTACCAAGAAATGTGAACAAAAATCGGCAATCTTCAGCATACCTTGGCGATTTTATTGCCGGTTCATAGAAATTATGAAAATTAGTAATCACATCTCTTGTCTAGAAATCGTCTTCGATCTTGTATTTTGTATTTTATATTTAAACTATACATCTGCCCGTTATTGCTTTTGCATTTTATATTTAATACTGTGTCCTCATTCATCATTTTCATTGTAGCATGGCCTTGAAGACTAACGCGATGTTCGAAACCTGGTAGCCAGAACTGCAAAAAAAAACTACATCAGACAAACCACCAGCTCCTTTATTTATTTCAAATCACAGCGACTGATAAATGGAGGTAAATGGAGGAATTTATCACTAGTATTTTATCACTAACTTCAAATGGCTCTCAGTTAGGTATTTATTGTTAATATAGACAGGTGATTTTCATGCCAACAATAATACCTTGCTTTCCCTTGATTAAATTAGCTACTGTGTTTGTTCGACGTCGCCATTCATATTCAGATTTTACATGATTGAGGTTTATTCGAACTAACCAATTCCCGCATTTTAATGTGTCTATACGTTGGTACTACAACTCAAGTAAATTAGGTTCTATTTTACCACACAGCATAGCTAACGTAGCTAGCCGTACTCTAAGCTAATGATTCCAAAACTATTTATGAGGCACGGCATAACTCACACCATAACTTTGCGGAATACCGAATAAGCTTGAATACAGTGTTTGTGGATGACAAATAAGAAAACAAAACAGTAGCGTATCGGGCAAACAGTGGACAACGTTCACAAAAGCGCGTGAATAATTTAAACGTGGAGAGAGATGAGTGGTAAATGCATGCAGGCATTGGCATCGAATTCACGGCAGATGTACCAAAACGACGCGGCGAATCTGGCTAGTTGCGCAATTAGTGTGCGGCACGACCGCTAGAGGCGCTTACGCGCGCATCCCTAGTTGTCGATAACTTTGCAACTGATAGCGACGGTTTGGAACGCTGCGCTCACAATGCTGTTTAGCGTTTGCGGAAAAGTTAGCCTGGTTAATTAATTGCCAATTATAATTTCGTGAATGCAGTTGAGCATCTACGATTGTGCATGTTTAGCAACTTGCACTTGAGTACCTATGCTTCATGCGGTGTATCTTTGTATAATAACATGTAGTTAACAAATTATATATTTAGGATATTTTTAACATGACTGACAGGTTTTCCTTGTAGACTACACACGAGTTAAAATTACCCGGTTCTCTCAGCTGTGTCGGTTCTCGCCGACATGACAGCACCGCTAACGCCTCCCTTCTCCGCAGCACCCCAAAGACCGTAGAGCGTCGGAATTCACGAGGAGTTTCAGCTCTTTTGTACGAAAAATGCAAGATGAACAATGATTATGTAATAAACTGTAAACCTATGAATTATTGGGTAGCCTATAGTCTATATTTCTTTTTTATTCTAGCTCTTCTAATAACAGAATGGCTGGCATTGCATAATATAGCTTTTTGTGGGTCAACCACTAATCCAATGATCTTACAAAAATGCACATTGAAAGCTAGCATTCCGCAGGTGATTTTACTATTTAATTCGTTCAAATCTATGTATTATTTCCGGAGTAATTAATTGCTAAAATTAAACGAATAAAATTTATGTGGCAAAAACAGCGCCAATTCTACTTAATTTGGTAAAATCGAGAAAACGCCAACACACAGCTTTCTAATTTTTATGAGTTGTAGCATATTAATCCAGGACAGCAAGAGAATTTTTTCAATTTTTTTTGCGCCCAGGTTTCCGAGAAAATGGACGTCAAAAGAAGGGACATAATATATGGCCACGATAGTACATTAACGGTATAATAGCACAATCACTGATGCTGCATGGACATGTACAGTACAATGTACAGTACATATCCTGTTATACCGGGTGGTTGTTTCAACTTGACACTCCTAAATATCTCGAGAAATATGCCTGGTACGACAAAAGTGTCTTAAATAAATTTGTAGCACGCAAAGGGGTAAATGAGATGGCAATATCAGTTTCATTGCAGATGGCGCTGCAATC
Source organism: Melinopterus prodromus (assembly GCA_964023965.1). Lineage (NCBI taxonomy): Eukaryota > Metazoa > Arthropoda > Insecta > Coleoptera > Scarabaeidae > Melinopterus > Melinopterus prodromus. Next base: position 83,618,605 of record OZ030390.1, read on the forward strand.
GGTGAAAATGAGGTTAACTTCGTGCTTTTAAATAGGTATATAGAACTTTTTTATCAAATTCGATTGCGGAATACATTGAAGTGTCAATTGATAAATCGCAATTACGTGTTCCAAATGTGACCGTCAAAATCACTTTGGCGGTCGTAATTCAAAATTGATAGGGGTTTTGAGAATTTCAAAATATGGCCAGTCAAGGTCATTATAGAAAATGGCCAAACGTTAAAACTGTGAATAAAGTATTATTAAATTTAAACTGTTAAAACTTATTAGGATGATAAATCGCAATTGCGAACATATTTTAATTAAAGTCATCGGCAATCACTTTGTAGGCTGTAATCTAAAATTGGTAGCGATTTAAAAAAAATTTAAACATGGTCAATCATGGTTATTCGATTCCGGAAAATGTTCAAACGTAAAAATTGCGGAATGTCAAGTATTACTAGCACGAATGAGATATTCAACCCAAGCATGGACCGAGACGTGGGGTGTCAATATCTCAAAAACAGAGGGTGGTCGAACTAAATAAAGAAATGGTCAAACACGGCCAAACAAATGGACAAACGATGGTGTAATAAAAAGTTCAAAATTCCAACGATGGGGGGCCAGCTTTAAAACCCCAATTTTAAAACTGCCTATATCTCCAAAACGGAGGGTGGTCAAACGAAAGCAAATAATGGTGTAACATGGTCAAATGACATGGTCGTAATAACATGGTCGTACCTAATAAAGTCTTGAAAATTCCAATAAAAAATTCCATGTTGGAAATGTAAATAATTCGTAAACGGCGGGAGGTCAAACGAAATAAAAAGATGGTCAACATGGTCAAACAAATGGCCAAACGATGGTGTAATAAACAGTTGAAAATTTGTGATGGGGGGCCAACTTTACGCACTTATATATTTTTGCTGACAATTTGCTGATTTTAACATTTTAATTTTTTTCGTAGAAATAAAACGATAGTTGTCCTCTGTTCAAAGGGTAAATATAATTTGAACAAAGAAGAACTATCGTTGTATCTCTACAAAAACTTTTACCTGTTTTGCGTCTACATCCCTATTTTACTTTTTACCGAAAACACAGGTTGTGTTTCAGTTAACACTAGCAATATACTACTTTATCAAATGCTGCAGGCCTGTAAATAACTGTTAATATTAATGTTTACTTAAGATAAAACGATAAAATAAGAAGCAACGATACGAACAAAACATAAAATCATAGAAATTGAAATAAAAAATTCAAATTTGTTTTCTGAGCATTAAATTAAAGTTAAAACAGCTTATGTCTATGTCATTAGTAGTATGATCATATGTCCATTTTCTTTGCCATCTTTAAAGTTATCTCAATTTTTTTATTGCATTTGGCTAATCTTTTGAATTTTGATAGTATACATTAATAGTAAATGCATATTGACAATATATACATTACATATTACTCAATTTAACCTACTATTGTATACGTAGTGTATAGGTGTATCAATTAACGTTTAGAATTTGAAACAAACCTATTTGCTAGTAAATTAACCGCTCGTTTAATACTGTAATGCATCGTTGCATTAATACCATTTTATGGAGATACCATATATTATTTGCCAGCAAATAAACAACTATTTAGAAGCAAATTATAGGCAAAGCTATATTGTGAAACAATGAGTGGTTGTGTATTATACAGATACACGATACACACCATAATGTCAAACTAATTTGATCCGGAATGTACACACAAAATACCTCATTATATATAATTAATACCTTAATTATGCAATCCCCGCTTAGTTTTAGACTCGTTATAATGCCATAAATGATTGTAGATTATTACAATGGTACATCCATTCACGATGCTAACAGCGACATGCATTTATATTAATGAACGCTTCGCAAAACGAGTGATTATTAACACTTGGCAAAAACAGTAAATAGATAGTTAATAATAAAATTAATGAATAATTAGGTTATTGTAATAATAATATTGTGAAAGCAAATAACAAGGAATAAATGGTAGATAATAAAATTCCAATACATATTTACATATACATGTGTGTTGTTGTTTTCTAAGAATTGGGTTTTAAGTAACAGTTAATTTTATGGAAAGATAATTTAATTCCTAACTATATTATTACATAATTGTTTTTGAATTTAAAATAGTATATTATAATATAAGTTTTATAAGACAAAAATTGGCTCACGAGTTGTTTTGGGCACGACGAGCGTAGCGAGGAGTGCCCAAATGGAACGAGTGTGCCAAAACGAGTGTTATATACTTTATTTTCTACTTTGCGACATAAATTTTAAATAAATTTCGAAAGTTCGGGTTGTAATCTTACAATATAGAGTAGTTTTATATTTAACAGTTGGTAGTTGTTGTAAAACTGCGAAATACGATTCAGGCGAGCCAGATGTCAGCATCATTTGACACTTGACATCAATGTCATCAATCTTGGAAAACTGTAAGTTACTAAAAGTTAGTGATCTAGTGTTTTCATAACGACACCGAAAGCGGTTTCGTTATGACTTTATAACGAACGCAAAGGAGAAAAACTTGTTTTTAATGTTCAGTGACAAACTCTAACACAAAAGGTTAGAATTTACTTCACGATTTATAGGAATAAAATATATTATTCATAAGCTCTTTTTTACCTTTTCTCAATGGTAGAGAAGCATAACATTTTTGTTATATTCAACTTTAAAAGATAAAAATGTTAAGCTCAGATAGCCATTTTTTGCTTTTTATAATGATACAGTGTGTACAAAAAAAAATCATTATCCGTTAGTTAGTGTTCAAGTTCTATAATAAAATAATACAAAAGTTGTTATATGTAATATTTCAATAGGAATGGATCGATTTACAGCCAACTAATTAACGAAACGAGAAATTTAGCAAATTTTCCATTACGGTAACTCGAGAAGTTGGCACATTTCAGAGATACAGACCGGGGGACACTTCTATAAATTAGAAGATTGCAAGAGCGACATTACCATCGAGTAGGCGGTAGCGTCCCGTCTCAGCAAGTCTAACCCTGTGGCGTCGCGTAAAATGTTTCACTCATATTAATTCCTTAATTAAGATTCACCAGGGGCGTACGTTATTTAATTTGAAATGGCCCGAGTTTCGGTCTCGTAGCCAAAGTTAAGGAGGAACTAGCGACCTCGACGGGTCTAGAGCGAAGTAACAACGGAAATAGAGTTGTCTCTTGATTAGGAACTGAAAAAGTATGGCGGGTACTGTGGGGGCAGAAGAGGGATGGAGGATGGCGATACTCGAAACTTTTGCTATTTCGATAACGAACTTTAATAAAGAAAAATATATACGGGTATGTGTACTGGAATTATTCTGGCACTTATTTCGTATTTCGTATTTCGTAGAATTATGAATCGATGCTTAATTAGTTGCGACTTTGAGTTCTCGGAAAATTGTTTATGTGTTTGCGTGTAGTCGAACACGAAACACCCAACGATAAATATATCCATGCATATAGTGCCCGGATTTTTTGTTGTTGTAGACGTCAAATAATATTTCGTTTATACCATATTTTCTTATTTATAATTTATATGTTGCAAATTGATAGTCTCGACAATAACCATTCGTCTGAATTTACGATAGTCAAATCTGAATAACATTGGCGAATTAAGGAATGCGTTTGTGCGAGGAGTCGGCGAGTGAAACAGAAAATCAAATCGCAAGAGGCGAGGAGGAACATGCATGCCAATCATACTTAGTAGTATTGGACAGTCGCACTTACTATGGAGTATCTCATAATGGAGTGAAATATCATTACAAAAACGACGTTGACGAAGGGTTAAGAGTTGAAAATGATTACATGCAGAGTCGTAGTCTACACTGTGGGCCAAAAAAAACGGTACAAATGTTCAATTACTTCTATTTCCAAAGATTTTAAGTAAATTAAAGCAAGCATTTCTTTGCAGGACTAATTGCTTATGTTGTGAGGATTGAAAACATACCATATTCGCAATTCCACTTTTTCGGTAAAAACACCAAAACCGATGTTACAAAATTTCACCCTGTATGCAAAAAAATCACCCTGTATTCTATGCAATAAAATCTCTGCTGTCCCTTTTGACCAAAGGAAAAAAATCATTACCTGCTTATTTTTTTACAGCTTGCATTTCACATTAAATTGACACGATGTTATCAGAAATGTTGCATAGCCTAACACAAAGCAACATAACAGTGGATTGAAACGTCCTGTTATTGCGAATGTGGTACGGTTTCAATCTTCACACTACAGGCAATTCGTTTTTAAAAGAAATATTTGAATTGATAAAATATTATAGGAAATACGAGTGATCAAAAATTTCTACCGTTTTTTTTTGGCCCACCGTGTATATACTGATGGTGTGTTTTATAACACATATATCTAATGAACTTTTTTTGAACCCTTTCAAGTCTAGCAATGTAAGTATTGTATTCCAAAAAGAACTATACTAATTCAAGGCGCTATAAACAAAAGAAAAATATAATGTTTTTATTGCAGCCATACTAGTGAAATCCTCAGCAGACCTCAAAACAAAGCCGAGCATACGAAGGGCTCTGACAACCACTCCGTTAATGTGCCTATCAAAAATAAGCTCATCATCGAAGATAACTCCAAGGTCCTTAATGAAGGAAACTCTTTCTATATTTACGTCATCAAAGGTGTGAGCGTATTTAATGCTATTGGATTTTCTCCTGAGGGTGATGGCGTTGCATTTGGACAAATTTAATAACATGCAGTTATCAACACAGAACTGTCTCAATCCATCGAGATCGCGTTGCTGCCTCGAACAGTCCAGAGGAGAAGACACGCGGAGAAACAAAGTCATCAGCGTACATTAACCACCGAGCATGTTTAATCGTTTTGAAGATATCATTTATATAAATATTAAATAATAAAGGGCCAAGGTGACTTCCCTGAGGAACACCTGAAGTAACGTGCACCGTCCGAGTCACGTCTGAGTGAGAGCCATTAATAGACACAACCTGCGTTCTCATGCGCAAGTATGACTCAAGCCATTCAAGCAAATCCCCATAAAAACCAAGTTGACGTAATTTAGTCAATAAAGTAATTTACTTCATGGTCAACCCCATCGAAAGAAAGCCTTGCTGAAATCAGTATAAATTGCATCTACTTGATATTGTTGGTCAAGAGAATTATGAATTTAATCGGTATAATCCAGCAAGATACTCTCGACAGAGCGCCCAGCATAGAATCCATGATGTCTGGGATGCGGACATAGTGCAGACATAATGACATACATACATAAACATAACATAAACACTTACAGTAATGGGCTAAAATCCGATGTAGATTTGTATACTAAATAATTTTTTATTTCCGCATCAATTCTCGATTGTTGTGTTGAACAATTTGTTACTAAGTGATTGTGTATTTCGTTGGTGGAACCATGGTTATATGTAAACTTTAATATCGCCGGATTGTCTGAGGATGAGGCTTGACTTTGTTATTTAATAAAAATTTGAAAATTAAATTAAGTTTATAGTTTTTGCTATAACTAAAGGCAAGTTTTATACAAATTTCCTGATTGCTTACTTAGGCCCGGTACACACATCAGTGTTTTAACTGCACGGCGCCGCTGCGGCACCGCAAGTGCGGTGCGAGATACATGGGGACATATGGGGTAGTGCACGCATGGATGCGGCAGATAGCGGCATGTCTCTATGAATCTCACATCGCACTTGTGCCGCAGCGGCTCCGTGCGGTTAAAACACTGATGTGTGCGCCGAGCCTTAGGGGTAGTGCACACGTACCGGTACCGGACGTCCATGTTACGTGCTATTTTTGCCGTAGTTTCCCTCGTCGCCGCAACGCTACCGCGCACGCATTGCGGTTTCATACTACGTTGTTGTAAATGTGGTGATGCACACGTGCGTTGATTTGTCGCAATCGAAAATGGAGGTGACTAATGTCGAAGACATGAAAATCTTTATTGGCAAAATTAAATAAATATCCAGCAATAAGGAATATATTCCCACAGAAGAATACCATCATAAATAATAAATAAATATGATGGCTCTATTGGTTTAAAAAAAATTACGAAGGCTCAATATAATAAGAATACCATAATAAATAATAAGCAAATATATTGGCTCTATTGGTTTAAAAAAATACGAAGGTTCAATATAACAAAAATAAACTCAGGGTACAAAAGATCAGTAATCATAATCATGAGTAAACATAATGAAAAAATAAGTCAATATAGAAGTATCCAGAGTAAAAAAATAAGAGAATATACTTTCTCAAGCTATTTTCGATAGCTTTTCTATAGAGGTTCAAAAAGCAGAAAAAATTAAAAACAAAATAAATCTTTGAGATCGCAATATTCATGGCAGAACAAAGAAGATCTTGTAGTACTGAAGACCAGAAGCTCCTTGTTCTAATCAGGTCTCTCAAGAAAACAACCAATTACCTCAAACTGTACGTCCCACATTTCTAAGCTACTACTAATTATAAAAATGTGACTTATGTGACTTACAGGTATCATTTCTACAAGACAGTCCGTAAGCTCGTCATACGATTGAACATTTATACAGAAGTACCTACTTGAAAGTTTTTGGCAAATCTGTGTATGGATGTATCCAATATCGCCTATTTTGTTTCAAAATATATTTTTTACCCAAAGTATGCAAATATTACCCGTTTTCTCCGATATACATCCATTTCTAATGGCGGCAGAATACGTACTGACGTTATACGAGAAAGTGTGCGTTGACTTTTCCGCCGCTGCTGCGGTGCCGCAGCGGCGCTGTACGTTTAAAACACTGATGTGTGCAAGCTGGGTCATATCGCAATTGCGGCCCTGTGCGGTTAAAACACTGATGTGTGCACTGGGACTTACTTGGTTACATCACCATGGCAATAGCACTATACAAGAAATAATGCAATTGTTATTCTGACAACTTTTTGCAAAGTTACTGCTTAAAAAAATACTGATAGTAGCACACTAATACATACTAATCGGTTGTATTTCAACAACTTGTATATATACGGTATATATACTGTATATCTCATCAAAATAACCGAAACAGTTCTGCAGTACTACTTTTATCTGTTATTTCAATAGATTGTAGACTTTTAATCATCAAAGATATTAAGACTAGAACAGTAGACCAGTAGATGACTAAAATATACAGTGAGTAGCTCTACTGTAAAACCATTCGATCTTGCAACAGTGCTCCAAGCTTTCCATAACAATAGCTGCAGTCAAAAAGTCAGATCTCGGAATGTAACAAAAATGACTCGTTATTACTCAAAATGTTTTTTTGTATGTGATTTTTATGCAATTATAAATAATTTCAATCCAGTAGTTTTTATAACATACTCCGATAGGTATCCGAAAACCTGACTGTCCGGTTCAAAACCGGACGGTTGGCAACCCTAAGCCTATGTTTAGCTCGACGGAAACCGCGCGGTTTTTCTTTGTCGGCATCGACCGCTGCCGAGTGCCGACAAAGGAAACGCGCGGATATCCGCGCGGTTTCCGTCGACCTAAACGTAGGCTTAGTGTACACGCGGATAAAAAATATTTGATCCTAAATTAGTGTTCCTCCTTTTTTCGACAGTTTTCTATTGAGATAATGAAAGGATAAATATTAGGTTGTTATTCAACTACGTCGAAATAAAGGTCGGACATTCAATTTGGTATTAAAACTAAATGAAAATGTGTGTACTGCAAACAGTTTGATTGAGGACAGTTTGATTGAAAGAGTTAGAGTTAATTATTTTTGTTTAATAACAATTTGCCTCTATCTTTCTATAGACTTGAGTTTATGAAGTAAACATGGTAGTAGGGCTATTCAACGCAATGTTAAAATTAGTTTCTACGTTAATCGATCCGGGGACATAATTGTTGTGTTTCTTCAGCTACCACATTTTTACTTCATCACAAGTACAATAAATAGTACTGGAAGGGTTAATTAGAGACATGCAAAACAGTAATAAACGCACTTTAATGTAGCGTTTTATGGAAAGGGTTACATTACATTTACTAACATACACGACATGAAGGTTGTAATTCATTTCTTTGTTTTAGTGGTTATACTTGCATCTAAAATTTTTAAGTAAATATAAACCACACAACAAACATTTCCAAAAGATTAATACTGTAATAGTTATTTAATTTTAGGATCCAGACAAAACGGAAATTCCCCAATGCCCTTAATGTCAAGTGGGACCGATTAAACTTACTAAAATGTGGTTCCTAACACTTTTCATCATTGCTTTATGGTTTCAACAGAATCGTTTTTATTTTACTCAAATAACTTTCCGTACGAAAAATGGCGTTCTACTTTTTTATAAAATGTTATTTGTACAATTGTATCGCATCGTGGATTTAAAGGACTCTCGAGATTTAAAGGACTCTCCCTTTGTATGGTTTGACATTAGCATATCGGAAAAGACTCAGTGACATCAATATTCGACGTAGCTAAGGAATATTTTTACAGTCTCATCACCAATCAGGGGTATTACAGTCATCCGCCGAACACACATGTGGGAGTACAGACTTCTATATTTTCCAAGAATTTCCCATTGCTACTCTTGTTTACATCAAATTTTATTTCGAGACTGGATATCGATTTTGTGTAGGTATCTGCCTCTTGTCATTTATGTCTATATCGGACATTAAGACTGCTTACACACGTAGACGCTGTATGCGAAATTCTGCATCCGTAATACGGAATTCGGATGAGATGCGACGTAAATACTGCTGGATACTGTATGCGAGGCGGCCATATTTGATGACAGCTGTCTTGTGTCATTTGCGACTACAGTGCCGTGCGCGATAAATATAGATGTGGGGTAATGCAAAATGTTTTGAAGCTTGCAAAGAAGAAAAATAAAACAAAAGGAGAACCATGTGGGTTCATTCAATAGTAAAAGTACGATGAATGAATGTTAATGAAGTCATTTGATCAGCTGTATTGAGCGCAATTTGCGTAAGGAGGACACTGTAAGCCACTACCACATTATTCACACCTGACGTGTTAACTCGTGTTTATACGGTAGAGCATAATCACGTCACGTGATAACTCGTATTGTTACATCACGTCACAAGAAAATTACCGCCACCTTCTTCACACCTGACGTGTTAACACGTCACGGCACAACAAAATTACGGCTACCATATTCATACCTGACGTCTTAACTCGTGCCAACACGAGATAACTCGTCAGGTTATCATGATCTGACGTGTAAACACGTCACGTGTCAGTGAGATCAGACGTGACAACACGAGTTAACACGTCACGAGTGAATAATGTGTCTGCAGCCTTGTGCAAAAAAGAATACCACCGAAAAAACTACAGTCGATGACGTTGAGGTCGAACATAAACCGCTCCATTGTAAGATCCTCGCATGGGGGCACCTTTTACCAAACTGAAATGCACCCACTGCCTACCCTTACCCCATCTCCACACGCCTATGCTATGATTGAAAACTTTGCGCGGCAGTATGCGCGTCTGAACGGCTCCATATACTGCAATGTAAAATTGGTATCCCGTCACGATATTCGCAGCAGGCGGCTGAAAAGTTGACATTCGAAAATTCAGTATCGCGAAACTGTATCCATTTCGCGTCGCCGTATGAAAGGCTCCATTTGACCACATGTATTAGCTGTATCTCAGACGCGCGCGTCTCGCATACAGCGTCTACGTGTGTAAGCAGTCTAAAAGTAGTTTAACGTAAAAGCGATAGAAAATTGTATAGCCAACTTCAAAAAGTAATTTTGCTCAAAAAAAGCACAAAAAATAAAAATAAATAACGGTGCGCTTTTAGGAGATCGTAGAGGAGCAAATTTAGGACTTTCATCAGAGCCCAAACTTATATACATATAATATAACTGCCTAGTCTAAACTATTTCCGATAATTTTGCAAGCTGAAAACTTTTATACTTTTTTTTTGTCTCTGGTTTGGCAGGAGTTTAGATGCTCACATACAAATTTGACGCGGAGGTTTGGACTCAGTAAATTATACAGATAAAGAGTCTCTCTCTCTCTCCGAAAGTAAGATAAAGTTACACACAAAATGGTTGCTATACATAATATCGTAGTTTAATTTAATGGGTTTGAATTAATTTACCTACAAGCGTGTTTGTTGAAAATTCTTGATATCCGAAACGGTGCAGGTGAAAGTTTCCACCGTCCACTGCGGTGGGCAACAAAATATGAAATAAATTAGCATGATGTAAATTACTAATGAAAGGAGAGAAAATACCTTATTACGTGTACACAAAAAGAACAGGTGTAAGTGTACCATCAGCAGCATCGTTAATATTTGACCAACTTAACAAAACCTAGATCAAAAATACATTTTCGGGAGTATATAATATAATTTTCAACTAAACATAGTTACAGTCACCGTAGATTCTACATAACTGATATGCAATAACTTCCATTCAAAGCACAGGTTTCCTTGCCAATCAAAATTAAGAAAAGATGTGCAACCTTCCTTTTATGATGAGTAAACAAGACTGTTATTTCTAATTAATACCAACATTATTATTTATTTCATATTATTGTAAGAAAGGATTACCCATATTTTCAAATATATTGTGTAGCAAATTAACAAGTTTACGGTGTTATGGTTACTAGTCAGTAAGAAGTAATTAATTTAACTGTTGCTTGTTATTGACTAGTGACCATAACTAAAACTTATTAACTAACTTATGCATTTAGATACTACTTGTACTCTCCCTACATTAAATTTTACCATTTGGTATACACTGAACTCCATAAAGATATGTTTTCACTTTCTTGTCAAATAATAGTAGCTACAAAGGAGTAAATGTACTCTGCAAAACTCAACTCCATCTGAATTAACTACTTGCGCAAATGGCGGCGAGGCAAGTACATAGGTATTTTGAAAGGTGTTGAACTCACCTAGAATTATTGGGATACAAAATAAATATATAACTAAACCAGACAAATTATGAAACAAACACATGAAATTTATTTCACAAATAATTTTTTGTGTAGCTCCAATTAGTATTCAAGGGCCCTCCTTTTTTTATATTTCTCGTCGTGTTGATGGTCCTGGATGACGAAGTTCTTCTTCGGTTAACTCTTCGAGTTGTGGAGACTCTCGAACCGCAGGATATGATACTGGGGTGGTCATCATCGTCGTCGTCGTTGAATAGAATGTCGACTCTGGCGATGTTGTTGCATATCTGCTCACTACAGTGCAGTCAAATAACGGAGCAACTACCTTAAATTTTGACTTTTTGATCGATATCTTAATAACGATGAACGATAAGTAAAAAATGAGACCTTAATTGTAGGGAGTAAAAATGCAACACAAATGTATTCATTCAAAATTATCGTATCTCAACGGAGAATCGAGTTATAGTAAAAAAATTGAATTTAACACTTTTTTCAAGATGGCGGAAACTGCACATAGGAAATCTTGGTCGGCAATTTAAAGTTAATATACAGATCCATAGTGTAGAGAGATCAGAGAGATGTATAAAGTTGAAGTAAAACCCCTCTTGTTTCTACACAGGTTATTGATATACGTGGGATTAACTGATTAACTGTGTAGAAACAAGAGGTATTACTTTAACTTTAATTTGAAATTATGCTTTTCTAGGTCCCCCCACGTCATATAAAAAATTTTAGCCTTCTCGGTTCATTTGCATTTACAAATATATATAATGATTGGACTACATGTGCTCAACAAATCTTACTCAAAATCACCCCCTATCCTGTCACTTAATGTCGCTTGAGACACTTGTCATAGATCATCCTGTATAAGGATCACTTAATACGTACAAGGAGATCAGACACTGGAATCGTGGCTTGTTTGTAATGCTACTCACGATTGATTACCAGAATCAGTGTCATGCAATTAATCCTGAGTCGCTTGTTAGTTTGTACACGGGCCAGAATAAAATATCGATCGATTTGATGGCAGAGGAACGTGGCTTGGGTGCGAATAACACGTGGAAATAAGCCATAAGTTCGATAATTAATTCAATTATACCGCTTCCAAAGCGGTCGTTACGAAGTTATAGATCGATGGCTCTGAACAAGTTCAATCTATCCGAACTTTTGCTACAAGATTGATTAGGAGCTACGAGAGCGGAATATATCTCGCCAATTTTCGAGAGTACGGGCGAGGTAGAAGTATTCATGTCAAATGAGGAGAAGGCGAAACCTAGTTTCAGCGGCTCGGGCTCATTAAGAAAATGTGATTCCGTTTCTGTTCGTTAAGACAACATCGTTCACCGTAAACATAACAACCCTTATCATACAACTAAGTTAAATAGAGTTTTCGTAATATTAAGTTAAGTTAATTAGTTGTTCATGGAGAGTTTGATCTATTGAAGTAACATTGGTAAATGAATTGGCGTCTCGACAGAGGTAATGCTAAATTGGTTTTACATATTCAAAGTGTTCATTATATAGATCATGATGAAGAACACTATATTGGTATACATTGACTTTACTAGTTTAATTGGTTTTAATTGGTCACTAGGTAATTAGCCAAATTGAGGTAGTATTTTGAATTACTGCCATAAATTAACTTAAGTGGATTTACCAAATATGAACTGGTCACAATGTAAGTTTTTCAGAAGTATAACTTGAAAAAACTCGTTCTTAAACGATGTGAAGATATTATTGTAGATAATTAAAAGAAAATTGCAGTCTTCCTAGATGTGGGCTGTGGCACAGGCTTTTGATAAAGCCTGGTATGAAGGACTGAACAATAAATTAGGAATTATCCTCCCGAAACAGTTTGCACAACTATTAACATCTTACCTGACTGAGAGATCCTTTAGAGTCAAACAAGGTGATGTATCCTTAAGCAAATAAAAGCAGGAGTCCTGCAAGGTAGTGTTTTAGGGCCGGCCATTCACCTACTCTACACCAGTGACCTCCCAGCATTAGAAAATAATACTGTCGCAACTTTTGCAGACGACACGGCTGTTGGGAACAGCATTGAAGAAACGACGAGAAAACTCCAAACAACTCTTGATCATTTTCAGGTCAGGGCAAAGAAAAAAGAATCAAACTGAACGAACTCACGTCAGTAAATGTTGACTTTACCAACAAGAAAATACAACACATTCCGGTTACTATTAATAACCAAATAGTACCGTACGCAAACACAGCGAAATATCTCGGCATGACATTAGACCCCACGCTCCGCTGAAAAGCCCATGTCAAAAAGAAAAGACAGGAACTAGGAATCCGTTACAGAGAGATGTACTGGCTGCTAGGAAGAAACTCCACGCTGTCTGTTGCACCAAAAAAGTAACACTAAAATTGTCCAAACCTTTCAAAATAAAGTATTGAGATGCATTGTCAATGCGCCTTGGTACATTAGGAATGATGATCACCACAAGGACCTCGAAATGCAGTTTGTGTACAAAGAAATCCAAAAAATAGCAAGAGGCACGAGGAAAGGCATCATTTCCTGTAAACGGAAAAGCCATCCATCTCATCGACAACACCGAATTAATCAGAAGACTCAAGAGCTAGAAGCCTTTGAGTTAGTGTGAATGTGAGTTAGTGACAAAAGCAGAGTAAGTGCTGGTTGTAGGTGTTAGTTATAAAAAGAGAGACAGTGCTACGTAGTTTGCAAGAAAAACATGCCCAGTTTACCAGGACTAACTGAGAGATATCGATTATACTAGTAAAATAAGTTAGAATTAAGTTACTCATTAGTCAACTATGCTTAGATCGTAATGCACTTATTGAATAAAAAAATGCACGTCTGTCATATCTTGAAATATAATACAAGTGAAAAAGCAACTCATGGACCATATAAAAATAATAAATTAACATTATATGAACCGACTATGGTTGCTTTATCGACCGAAGTCGACAGACACTGATAAATGAACCATTTAATCAGCTAAGATAAGCAGATTATGAGAAATGTCCCAATTTTGGTTTATTTACATTTCGGCACAATAATGCCACAAAACATACTGCTGAAATTGTTTGGTTTTGGTTATTAGAAAATGTCCTTCAGCAATTCTGGTCCCTATCTTAATCCCCAAACCTTGAACCTATTGAGTATAAATGAGATTAACTAAAACCACCAATCAGAAAGCTCAACGTAAGCAACATAGCCAACCTTAAAATTGGTGATTCTTACCTACTCGTATCTAATCTTGCAGAATATGGACATTATGCTAATAGCACCTACTCCATAAAATCTTGTAGCATTAATGTCCACATAACCCTACTGATTTATCCAACCAGCCACGTTAAAGAAAAACATCATTAAAAAAGGAAATAAAATAATTTTAAATAATATTTACGACCGGTAGTTTGTAGACGTTTGCAGACATCTATAATTTCGCAATCTGCTAATCTTTACAGGCTAAACCAAACTTAGTTGAATAACAAACCATCTTCAAAACTTTACAAACCAGAAATACCTAACAAGACAACTAGAACTCTAAATAAGCTAAATAAGACACATAGTGCCTTGAAAGTACACCTTAACATTTGATGAATTGATGTCGAAAATAAGCAGATTATTGCAATTTAACTTAGTGTAACATGGAAACGTGCCATTTCAGTTTTATAGATTTTTTTTTTATAAATCTTTCTGCTTTGCTTTATATTCCGAATAAGATCGTGTGTTTCACAATCAGTGGTGTAGGTCGCAGGGGGGGTCCTATAAATAAAAGCAGTTTTGAAAAGGAAACATTACCATCCCATCCATCCTGATAGATTACAAACACCAAACCCGGGATCTGATTCAAACAGAAACTTTGCAAATAAATCCGCATACGAAGCAGCATCTTCATCATCATACGAATTGTTTTAGAAAAGCCCCTAAAACGGGACGCAGACCGGTACATATCACTCTTTAATAGCTTTTCCGTTAGGGCTGGGTGGAGGGATGCTACTGGCGTGGGTGGAGGAAATATTTACTCGGGTAGCACTTTTGGGAAGCTGCGAGATCATTTCCCAGCGACGAGAACCTCGCGGTAGCATTTTACGATCCGCAATAAGAAGTTATATTGTGGCCCGCTTAAAATCGTACTTTTCTCCACCGCTGCTACCAAAAGAGGGTGGAAGTAAGGTGAAACGAGGAGCCCCCGGTTGGCGCAATAAAGGAAGTAAACAAGGTGGCCCGCGGGCTTTAACGTGAATTACGAATAAAACTCCGGCATTAATGTCCTCATCTTTTGCGCTCGCCGATAACGTTCGAGGAGTGAGGAGAGACCACGGGGCACAGGGGGGCGCTTTATTGTCGGAAACGTTAAAACCTTTACAGTTGTAACCGGCCGAAGGGTGTTTTATCGCTTTATAGCGGAGCGATGATCTCAAACTCTGAAACGACGCCGTCTTCTCGCTCCTACAGTTTAATTAAGTCGTAGTACGTTCCTGGTCCGTAATCGACAGATTACGCGTTTCATCTCTCCGATGTGGATTTTCCAACCGGATGGAATTAAGATTTTAAAATACGTAATAAGTTTTAAGCTAAACTTTCAGCTAACTTCTACATTCATTTAGGTTCAAAAGTTTTGAAAATTGCTTTCAGGCCGAATCTCTTCGTATCATGTGCTACTATAAAATAGCAATCTCATTAACTACCTCCGGGCATTTGTCAACCCTGAGGTCTAAACCTGAACACGGAACATTGTACCATTGAGGCCTATGACAGTTTAATCAACAGCGTGGTAATTTTGCTTCTGTACTCCGGTTCCCTTACAGAAAAACAGTCGTTACGTAGCAACTTGCTACGTAGCAACTACGTTAACAACAATTTTTGTTAACAACATAATAAAATTTCGTATTTTTTATTGGAAAAATTAACCACTTGAGATAAACTTTCCACTGTAAAGTTAATAAATTTAATAAATTTGTTTTAATAGTCTACTAATGTAGATGTAAAAAATGTAGATGATTATTTTTTTTTATATCTATAAATACACATCATAGGAAAATGGTAAAGCAAGAACGTGTTCCTTCTTGGCACTCTTAGGTAACCTCTGACATAAACATATAAATTAAATCAAAATATCATTATTTATAGTAAAATCACAATCAATAACATTTCATGTAAATATTCTGTTTCAGTTGCCAGCTCTTTATTTACAATATACTATACATTAAATATTTTGTTTTTATTTAAAAGTTAGAAACTTGAGAATGTTTAGCAGTACCTCCCTCTCTATTGCGATGTAGTAGGGATGGGCATTCTCTGTTTCGGGTTTCAGTGAGGCGGTTCAACTCAACCGGCGCACTAAAATGACACGTTCAAACGGACCCGTTTACAATGAAGGAATTCCATATGTACCGACCGACCGGTCGAACCGTTCTATGAGCGACTTTCATATAGATTATAGACGAACCTAGTGAGTGTCAAAATGATGGAGGCACAGGATGCACGCATTAAGCCTCAATTACATTGAGCGAGCTTGCAGTGTTATCATGTGCACAACGTTACTCGCAGCTTGTAAACTATCTGCGAGTAATGTTCAAAGCAGGGCTACTTTACTCGCTACCTCGCTGACGAGTGGGATTGTTAGCTAGTCAACTAGCCATGTATCATCATAGTTGCTAGTGAACTAGCAGCGAGTAACTTTGTGGTTGCTAGTTGTCTCATTGTCTACAAAATGTCGACGGAATTAGTTCGTGGTGGAGTCGTTATTTTAGCTCATGGTATCACGAAAGAATCAAAAAAAGCAGAAATTGAGGCAGAGAAAAAAATTTGATTTGCTATTTCTTGTAGCCAAAACCTCTACCAAATAATTTGCTTCACTAAACCATGCCAGCTTTGGCGAATACACTTCTTCGCTACCATAGCCACTTTTCACTTTAATTGATTTGATTCTAGCCTTAATTCTAGCCACACCCATTCCCCCAATGAACTGATTTTCATTAAGTTCATTATAAAGACCTTTCACCTTTTAATTACAATAGTCTTTGTCTTTTATATTCCATAACAAAGGGCACTGCTCGTAAACATTAATAAATTCCACAATATTATTTGCGTTCCACTTAATTTTAATGCCCAGCAATATTCACGAATTTACCGACGCCCAACTCATGCGAATATTGCTTTGTTTATCAGTACTGGTTTTTTCTAACTTAAATCTTAGCTTTCTTTAATGTTTACAGTGTTTTTTGTTTTCATTCGAAGGTGATGAAAGAATTGAAATATTATTTAAAAAAATCAAATAAAACTGGTCTATAAATACTCTGTAATAAAAGCTTGAACCTTGAAATTCAAGCTGTACGTCTGTAGGGCTTTTAGCATCCATACAGATTCCCGATATACAGAAAATTTATGCAATGCATGTTTGGTAGCAGAGTTCCGTTGTTGCTTGCGCTACTTCGCTACTTTGCTACTTTGCGCTATTGGTTTACTTGATGCTAAACAGAACTACGGATTGGATTGAAAAGATGCATTGGTTTCTTGAAAGAAACTTGAAAGGAACATGCTATCATTGTTTGCCGCCTGTGCACACCTACCAGTAGAACTCCTTAGTAACCAAATGTGATCTGGGATAAGCTACATATGTCGCTTTACCGTTTTTACGTTGGGTTTGATACAAATTGAGGGAGCTAGGTTTAAAAATTACTTTCACAAATATGTGATAAAATCGACAGTTTATTCTTAAAATTGGTTCAAAACATGGTAAAAACCAGTTGATTTGTAGTAGAATGAAAACCAAATCTGGTTTTGTTTTGTTACTCAAAAATGCTGTATCGCAAAGCAATAACAATTACTGCATAATAGTTAAACCACACTGTCCAGCGAAAGAAATGAATATAAATTACTTACCCACCTTGTCATTTGTACTTGACGTCTCCAGTTCTTTTTTATAAAGACCACGTGAGGTGAGTATGTATTCTTCCATGAACGTAGGCTGTGTAAACATATGCTCCGGTAGAGAAGACTGCGCTCATTTACATTTTATGGCATACCTGGCAGCATGCTGTTTGCGTCCCTACTTCCGGTCGCCCGTTTTGATAAGAGCGTCGCAGATCTTACGCCTCCTTGCACATTGCGGACTCGTCGGTTATGAAATTTTTACACAACTATCCGTGAACATAATTTTGGAATATGATCGTGCCTGTTCTCAAAACGTACGACGCACACTCATTCATATTCATTGATACTCTGGTCCACAGGTGATGTATTACAATGTCGTAAGTTGTTATCATGTTTTACGTATTCACGGTTAATATTGAATTGGATGGTGCAAAATGTCAGTTTTTGTAAAAATATTCTCTCATCTAGCAACTTGCATGTTAAACTATTATCTAAAACGTCTAATTTATTAGTCATTAGGGTAATAATCTAATAATAAACGAGCACTACAAAGTTTAACGGAATAGTACAGCGTCTTCCCGTTTAATAATTCCAAATTTATCAAATATGCACAATTTATTTCTTATCTTTGCATTTATGAAAAATATGACAGCTTAAACTGCTTATTTGGCTTCGTTCAATTTTACATAATCTTGCTTAAACTTCCTCGTAAATTTACAAGCGGATCTCTCAATGTTCTCTAGTTGTTAGAATGGCGTTTATGTTACGACACTCACCATACATCTTCAATTCTACTGTGTGGCGACTTTCGTTCAATCATGTTTCCCATGGCTCAAAACGGATCAGTTCAAATCAACACAACGGATTAATTAACAGTATGCATTTAATAAAGCCTTTTCTTCTGTCTTTGAAACGATAAAACGATAGAAATAAGCAATACAAAAAAGTATTTGCAAATGTGCGCGACAAACAGCGTCTGGTCGAATGTCGATATGGACAGTCAAGGCATCAAAAGACGCTCGGACGAGGTGTAGAAACGAGGAAGTTACTCAAAACGAATTCTACGAAGCTAAGGAAGGAATACTGCAGGTCCCTGGTAAAGCAAATTAGCAGATAATTGATGTGAGTACTGTCGATATGCCTCCGTAAACTTTAAATTTTAACAGTTTTTTTTTTTCGCATGATATTTCTAAAACTACATTGAATTCAAAAACCATTGAATTATCATTTGATGAACCAGAAACTCAATGCGTTATGTATTTTTTATTTAAGACCCAGTTCTACCTGTCGTAAAACGCTTTTCAAATAAAAACGATACATATTGTTCAAAGTTTATGAAACTTTCAGTGTAACTTCTTAGATAAATAAAGAGTTAGACAGGATGAAAAATAATTTTTTGGAAAGATAGAAATCAATTTTACCTCTACATCTTTGGGGTTTTTCTAATATAAAACATCTAGCCCAACTCATAATACAAAAACAGATATTTTATTTCAGTACAATTTTAACCCAAACATTATAATTGCGATAATAAAGCGTAATTGCCAGAAATTTGTCTATTTGCCCATATTACTGCTGGCCGGTGTTAACAGCAGACGTCAGGAGCTTTAAACACCGCCTATAATTCGTGACTACGGATTGACTTTGGTGGGGGACAGGCTGATCACTCCCAGCAAAAAAAATCCTAACGAAATATTTCATTACGTAGTTGCGATGTTTTTGCAACGGAGCCTTAATAGGAAACAATCATTGTGGACACTATGGTCATTGTAGTGTTTTGTTGGATCTGGAGAAATTTAAGTAGAAAATCCGTTTACATTAAAGCAAAAGCTACGTAATTGCTATCGGAAGCAGTAAGAACTAGCTGGGTTGGTTCATTTATCAAATAAAAACGTAATATCTACTCAGAGACGTCACTGTTTCGGAATTTGGTAGACATCTGTTTCATAATGGGCATCATTTTGAAAATACAAACGCAAAATTGCTTCACAAATGTGTGAAAAATTCAAAAATTAAGATACTTGAAGCGTTTGAGATTGAGAAAGCTGTCAAGGATAGAACGGTTGATTGCCTCAATAAGCAGAACGATCTCTCATACAGACCGCTATTTAAATTACCTTTATAATTGCACACATACTTGGTATAGTTTGAAATTGGCAAACCTTCAAATACCTGATAATCACCCGAGTTCGAAAATGGTTGCCGCGGTTTGGATTTTTGTGCGCATGTTACCTAAATATCTCTCTACATAATGCACACGTCGCCGCTCTGTCTACCACGTTGTATGCTACTCAAGTGTGTTAACCTCAACCCCAAATTTTATGTGATTTTATAAAAGCAACCACTATATACCTAATTGAAACTATAGTTTGGTTCATCTACGCATGTGTATATAATTGATTTCACAGAACTTTAAAAACAATACACCAAATTATAGCTAAGAAATAGAAACATTTTCCGTTTTATTGTAAATTTTTGAAATATTTGTTGGTTTTTGAAAAATTCTTAAAGGTATCTGATAAATAAGGTATGTGAGTTTAACATTTCATACACAGGTTATTGTTATAAGTAGTGTTACAGTAACACTAACAATGCATCCATGTTCGAATTTACTACTGACTATAGTAATTCAACCGTCATGCGTTTTTTTTTTCGCCGAGCCAATTGCATCTAAACGAACTGCCAACCACGCGCCGTGTGACCAGTCCCGCCTTAAGGCGAGCCATCGCGAGCCATCACGAACCGCGAACCAGTTCTGTGACTCGCCGAACCACCGTCCGTGGAACCGCGCCTTTAGGTGTGCCGCGACCGAGAAAAGAATACACAGCGCTTATATAAAAAAATGTTACTTAAATGGTGGAGGCGCCAGAACCGGCTGTTCGGTCTGGTTTTGTTTAATTTTATACACAATAAGCAAATGTTAAATTATAAAATGTTGAGTTTCTTTTTACCGGCAACATGTAGGTTTATTTATAAACACACTACAAAGCAAGGGTTTGTTTTTCAATCATTATAACCAGATTTCCGTTCTGTTCTCTCTGTATTACATAAAGAAAAAGAAAAAAACGATTTGTTACAGATAGCAATAAATTGTTATTAGTTAGTTACACTTTTTATGATGCAATTTAATCAACTCGGACTGAAACCACCCCTCGATCAATACATTATCTTTTTTAGGCACTTGTGATTTTTTTGTCCGGAGCCACACTAAATCAATCGAGAGACGTTTTATTGCCCACGTCCCCCTTGACGAATAAAGTAATTTTTCACGTTGGTTTTTCGGCGAGCGCCCGCCACCGCCCCGGACAGATGCAGATAGAAATTGTGACCGTTTCAGGAATCTGATTTATGTTACCAGATCGACGTTTTCGACGTACCGTATACACAGGTTATTTCAATAGCGGCGGGCCAAGCCGATTTCATGCGCCGCCGCTTGCATCGATAGCTTTCACCTTGGTCAACTTGCACAACGATGGCGCGATGCACTGGGATTGTTGTTTGTGTGCACTGTGCGTTCGTTTATTCCATTTCCTCGGTATTCGTTCGACCAACGCCAAACAAAGAGTACAGGGATTCTAGGTAGAGTGTAAGCTGTCCTTAGAATATTGATGTACAACTATTTTTACTTGTCAAGGCGCGTCACGGTTCGGTATTTTCAATTTTCTACGGGAGAGAATAATCTGTTTAGTGTATTATTTCCGCCCGAAATAAACTAGAATGGAATCGCGTGTGTTCTGGGGCAATATAAAGCTGAAAAAATAGTATGTTCTTTGTATCGTGTGCATAATAAAAATTATGTGAGCTCTATGATATTTTATTAAGAAATAAATAATTTTAATAAAGTAAACAAGTTTACAAAAATTAAAGAGGTTTTTATTACACATTCAATTAAATTGCGCAGTTGAATATGGACTACTTCAAGCATTATTCTTTTGTTTTCCCCCTGCACAAAAATAAAATTTTAAGCTAAAATAGGGTAGATACAGGACACAATAACATGTTAATAATCCTTAGAACAATACAATAGAACAATCCATATTGCAAATAAAAAAAAGGATTCATTTTAAACTTCGTACCATAAATATAACTATAAAAATAATGTATCCTAATTAATAACAATAAATAATCTCGTGACAAAAACTACAAAATGTTCTTTCGATCTACGTCTAATTATGTAGTATATAGAAACTCACTTAGAAAACTGCTCTATGAACGCACAATGTATTATAGGCAATGAAACGATTTCATTATACTGTGTTGATCAGAGAGGTCATATATTTTATTTAATTTAATCAGTTTTACTACCTCTTCGATTAAGTCTAGCTTAGAAGCTTACAATCAAGATTAGAAGCTTACAGTCACGCTCACAAAGAAACTTGCCAGCAAGCTTACAAATAAAGTACAAGGACGCTTAAAGCAGCACCGGCTCTATCGCGGCTGTTCATACAGTTATATCAAGCAAAAGTCAATTAACTATTAATAATATAATCCTCAAAATAACCAAACAGTAATGGGGACATGAACTTTCTGAACGCAAAATTACAAGGCTTTGAACAAGAACCAAATAGGTTCAACATCTCAATTGACGATTTTGAACAAACAAAGTATGTAAATAAGTACGTAGGCTTTCACGGCCAGAATCATTTAGAAAATAAACTGCTTCCGGGTTATGCCGTGTGTCAAGATTTGTTAATGCTGACGTTTCGCGAACCATGTTGCTCGCTTCTTCAAAGCTAATTGAATACTGTATTCAATATATCAATATATCAGTATTCAATTAGCTTTGAAGAAGCGAGCAACATGGTTCGAGAAACGTCAGCGTTAACAAATCTTGACACACGGCATAACCCGGAAGCAGTTTATTTTCTAAAGTATGTAAAGTAATCAAAAACTAAACTTTTACTATTTTTTAGCAATGTTAACCCGATATTGTAAAACAAGCTCATGTGTAACACATGCCATTATTAAAAATGTATCTAATGATGGTTTTATCATAAACAGAAATTCAATTTTTGTTCTCACGGTATACTGAACTGCAAGTTTTTTTATTGCACAGGAGTGTCAACAAATAAATCACTCTAAATCGGTCAAAAGAAGTGGCTTTAATTTTTTTCTTAAATCTTGACGCTTAGTCTTTTACAAACAATTGAATATTGGGCCAAATCTCAAACCTACAAAACTGATGTGGCCAGGCACATGACTTTATCTATTTAATCGAGATCGGTCGTATCTGCATTAAAATAAAACAAGTTAGCCAGGATTTGACAAATATTTTAATACAATAAAAAGTGGTCGGATTCTTTATTTTAGTTTTATTTCAGCAATCGCTACATGTTTCGTGTCATACTGGGCACTTCTTCATGCGCTATAGGAAATGAGATATAAATTACACAAATGACAAACAACTCAAACTCCAAAAAGACAATTGAAAAAACTGACATTTTGTCATGCGCGGCCCGTGGACAATATAAAACGACATACAAAGGTCACAAACAAACATAAATGAGACTGCAGAACAGATTTTTTTAGGTATTTTGATACTATTGACAATGGGTATTATCAAAACATCAGCATTTGACACTACCATGTCATTACACGACTGATCTCGATCAAATAGAATTTGCTCATGCAGCTGAACTACTAATTTTACCAAAAAATGTCGTAGACATAAATTATTCAGAATTTCCTCTACTTTAATTTACTATTTAACTATTTTGACGAAATTGCAGAAATGGCGGCTCATTAGCAAAGTCGTTAAAAAATGCTAAGAGTAACAACCCAGTTCTCTTCGACCCTTTTGAACCAAAAGCACACACACAGACACAGATATTTCTTTGTAGCTTGGTCAAATTTGTTCAGGGGATCCAAAAAATATATTTTCGCTAAAATCTCATTTTTTTTTCACGATTACAATACTTTATCATACTGCGTATGATAAAGTAAAAAAACTTTAGTACGTTTAGAATCGAAACGGCTTTGTACCAGACTACTTGGGAACCTGACAAACTTGGTTAATTACTCCACAGCCCTTAGACCGCCGGGTAAAATAATAGTATATTATAATACAAGTTTTATACGACAAAAATTGGCGTACGAGTAGTTTTGGAAATGGAACGAGTGCGCCAATACGTCTTATAAAACGAATGTTATATACTATTTTTTCTACTTTGAGACATTAAATTTACATACATTTCGAAAATTGCGGTTGTCATCTTACAATCTAGAGTAGTTTCATATTCAACAGTTGGTAGTTGTAGTAAAATTCACAAATACGACTGCCGCGACCCTATAGCAATTGAGATGTCAGCCTTATTTGACACTTGACGTCAATTTCATCAATCTTGGAAAACTAAAAGTTACTGAAAGTTTGTGATCTAGTGTTTTCATAACGACACCGAAAGCGGTTTCGTTATGGGTTTATAACAAACGCAAAGTAGAAAAAATTTATTTTATGTCCTACATGATCACAAAGTAACATTTTAAATCTTAGATACCGGGACAAAACCTACTGCTTAACGCCAGCGGGGGGTGTTGACGGTTGCCATGGTTATATGTCAAATATATCAAATATTTGTCATTCAAATTCTAAATTTTAAATCGTCAATGTCAATTATTGGCGATTAATTGTCGGTATTATCAGTCAACTCCGTATTGTATTTGAATAATGAAAACTTCCACTGTGTCCATCCTTCGTTGTAATTTAAAAAAGATATAGAAATACTATCAAGCCTGGATAAACAGTCCTTAATATAACCGTGTTCGTGGGATTGTCGATTTCGATAATGTCTATTATCCTCGGATCCAGCTACAAATTTGTATATGAAATAAGCAAAACAAACACAATTTTCGAGTATATCTTACACCGCAGTCAGTATTAGCTACGTAGAGGCATAAAACGTTCTAGATGTTTGTAGGTTATGTATAGGACGCTACACATAACTATTCCTAAAATAAAAATACAGGGTTATAAAGTTGTTTTGCCATCAGATGTACACAATCTTACAATAGAAAACTCCTCCCCAGTACGTATAAATGTTGATGGAGACATATTAATATTCTTTTCTGCTATTTATGAACTTTCAATGTAAAAGCGTACAGGAATCGACCATGTGAGGTTAAGTGTGAAAAACGTACAAGTTATAGGTGGCGTGGTAGTAGGCCAATTCATATCAAATTCTATGTCAATTATTGGCGATTAAGATTATTCTGTTTGACAATAACTGTCTGTGTTGTCACTCAACTCCGAATTGTTTGTATTGTTATTCAACTCCGTAGATACGCATATCACTCGATTACGTCAAAATATTTATTAATATTCAAATTGGACGACCAAAACCATTGTAAGACTTAAATTTTGTATGTACCACGGGCATTACTTGATGTTTATATCCTCGGGCGACTTAAAACGCTCGAAAGCCGATAGGCCTGAGGTCACCCTCGGGGCACAAACATCCGTCTAATTCCCTTGGGACATAAATAACAATTTTATTCCGAAATGTAAAGGCTGGTGACAATCATGACGAATTTATTATCATTTTTTTACCTCTATATTTTATGTTTGAAGGCGTTTAGTATAAATCAGTGGAATGTTCACTGTTCGTCTTAACCCATGTTAACCTCAATAGCAAGCTGACTATTGGACCTTGATCCATTCAGCTTATAACTCAATAATTGTTCAATCTCAACGTGCTTTACCTAATTAACAATCCGTTAAGTACATGTGCATTTGTCTGACTAATCGGATAGTTAAACATATTAACGTTGACCGTATTGAACAGAGCGGCGTTCATTTTCAATTAATCTACGAGCCCAGATTAAAGACGACTGTTGTTTAGTGCGTAGCGCGTCGCTGTGCAGATTGACCTGACGCCCGTATCCCATCAGTGTCATCCGTCCGATTGGGCGATAATTTAATCTGGTCAGCCAGGGTGATAGTCGGGTTACCCATTAGCAATCTAACCTGTTATGGTGTGCGGGCGTGAGCCACAGGCAGCAGCGCTAACCGGCGCAAACAGCACATACGTAATATGCGATGGCGGTTACCTACTCTACGGTGTTGTTAATTAACTGTACATGGAACAATGTTGCTGCGCGTATAGACGGAAACGATCGGTGGTAGCAAATCCTGAGTTAACTGCGATAAATAAACGTGGATAACAATTAAACGATAATATATGTACAGTGTCTCAAATTAATATCGGCCAATAGGACATGGATTGAAAAGCATGATGCGGAAACAGAAAACACTATTTTTAGAAAGATCGTGCTGATCCTACACTAATAAAACTTGCACCAGTCGAAAGTGTGAAAATATTTAGAATAGTTGTTACAGACCAGTTTTCAGTAGGTACAGAAATATACGTCTTCTAGTAAAGTTGTCCTTTAAATAAAATCCCGTCCACACACACGAATATGGAACATGGTGTGAGGTGTTTACTGTTTAAAGAAGATATAAGAAGTAAGAAATTAATATAAACGATGGAGTCGCTAGTTAGACAGCCAAGTGCTATGAATTTTCATACGGGAAATGTAGCCAAAGTATGGAGCACGTGCTTGCAGAAAGTTAATATATATATCTCATTGCGTCTGAAAAGAATGAGAGTAATGAAGTTATAAAAGTAGCTACGTTATTGAATCTACTAGGCGTTGAAGGCGTTGAAATTTTCAATACATTCAAGATAAAAATGGACAAAGCCAAGCTGGATGAAGTAATAAAGAAATTCAGCAAGTATTGTGAACCGAACCGCCAAGTGGTGTACGAGCGTTACAAGTTTTTAACATGTACGCATAAACTGGGTCAATCGCTCATGGAATTCATCACAGAAATCAAGACCTTAGTTTAACATGCGAGTATGAAGGAGAACAAGATATGATACATAACAAATGAATAATGAGTATTGCCGACAACGTGTTGAGGGAGCGGTTATTTCAAATCGAAAATTTGACAATGACCAAACTGGAAGAAGTCGCCCTGATGTATGACATTACAAAAAAACAATCAGAAGAAATTTCAAATGGCCAGTCAAGTGGAAGCGGCAAAGTTGATGCGGTTAAAATAGAAAAGACAAGTAAAAATTATCAAAAATACAATGGAAATAATAAAATTAACGTCATTGGAACAGTAACATTGGACTGTATAATTAGATGTGAGTCGTGTCAACTGGAGTTTTTTATTTGCAAATATCTGTGCTGGGGAGAAGCCAATATCGGGAAATGCAGTATTACTTACGATAATTTAATAAATAAAGATCTAATTGATTTTTATGGTCATATGCCATTTTCTTTAGCATCGTTTTACATATTCCTACATAGATAGATAGATAGAAACTTTATTCAAAACATAGCCTATTTGCATAGGGTATGCCGAAACGTCACACAATACAATATTCAATAGTGCAAAAAATTTACATACTCAGAAAAACACAAAAATGTTCAAACGATGCAACAAATTAAAAAAGTACAAATCAGTGATACACACAAACATGTCATAAAATACACTCCAACATAAACAAACAAAAAATCAAAAGAAATCCGCCAGGGAGTAACAAGTTCTGTCCAACAAGAAACGCTTCAAAAAATTCCTAAATATGCCGATGTGTTTAGACTTTATGTCATCTGGCAGGCGATTATAAAACTTGCAGCCATTAAAATAAACACCCTTCTGAAAAAATGATGTCGCATGGCGACCCGGGTTTAAGTAATCTCTATTTCGCGTCCCATACTCATGTGTGCTCGGGGTGTCAAACCTTGATCTGTTCTTATGAACGAAGCAACACAGTTCGTATATGTAGGTGTCATACACCGTGAGAATCCGCAACGTCCGAAAAGTGTCCCTACAGGAGTCTCTATAGCCCAAACCCGCCATAATACGCACTGCGTGCTTTTGCAGTTTAAACACTCTGCTAACCGTGGTCGCAGTTTCCCAAAATTGTACGCCATACCTCATAAGAGAGTGAAAACACGCGTGGTACAAAGATAACACTACTCCCCGACTACAGACTCTCTTGATGGTACCGAGCCCGTAACAGCACCTCCGAAGCCTAATACAAAGGTTATCGATATGTTCCCCCCAATTTAGATGACAGTCAAGATGCAACCCTAATAACTTTACCGACAGCTTTAGACCTATCACCGATGATACGTGCGTCGTCAAGTCAACCGGTGACCGACATGATCTATAAAGTACAGCCACCGTCTTGCCCTGATTTAGCCGCAAATCGTTCTTGTCGGCCCAAGTAACCACATCGCGATATAGGTCGCACGCGCATGACACCGCGTCAGCCACATTATCACATTTTATTAAAAAATTAGTATCATCGGCGTAACACATCGTCTCCACCCGCGCACCGTGCCGACTTCTGATAAAATGTGGCAGATCATTAGCGTAAAGCGCATATAGAATCGGAGAGAGTACGGACCCCTGAGGGGTACCGGCCTTCAGTACCGCAACATCACTCTCAGCACCAGACCCCAATCTAACTCTTTGAGTGCGTTCCCTTAAATACGTCTCGAAGACACCGAGTGCCGCTCCCCTGACACCATATCTTTGCAGCTTGTATAAAAGAGTATCATGGTTCACAAAGTCGAATGCACGGCTAAAATCGACAAACAAACCCAGCACTACCTGCCTTACATCGATGGCTCTAATAATGGTGTCAACAAACTCAAAAACGCCGGTTTCAATTCCCCTGCCCCTTATAAATCCGTGCTGGCATGGAGAAATCGCGTTGGTCGCAGCCAAAAATGAGGATAACTGCTTATAAATCGCGAGCTCAACCACCTCAACCCTCAACCCTCAACCACATTAACTTCGTTAATAAAGTACGTAAAAGCCTCATGGCCCAAAACTTGAAAAGAAGTTCCATATGACATAAAATGTTATTATCCAATAAAAAATGAGTTATGCGAGTATGATGCATTATTGTTTTATGGAAATCGGATAATAGCACCAGAAACTTTTTAAAAATCATGTTATAAAAGTTACATGAAGGACATGCGGGTATTAATAAATGTAGAGAGCGAGCTAAATGTAGTATTTTGACCTAACAAATAAGAAATACAAAATTATATCGAAAAGTGTTCGACGTGTAACTATTTCAAAAGAAATAACGCTAAACTACCCATGATTTCACACGATATACCAGACAGACCGTGGTCAAAACTAGATATGGATTTGTTGCAGTTTAAAAACCGTAGTTACCAGGCTGTTGTAGATCATTTTAGTAAATGGATGAAGAAACGTAAAAAACTAAGAGGATAACAGATAGATATTATTAAAGCATTAGACAGCATTTTGTCTGTTCATGGCTATCCTGATACAATTATATCAGATAATAGTCCATTTAATGCATATCAGTTGAAAAACTATTTAAAAGATGTCGATATTATGTTGGTAACCTAGAGTCCAAATTATCCCAAAACTAATGGATTAGCAGAAAAGGCAGTAGGAGTATGTAAAACGATGCTAAAGAAAATGGCATATGACAATAAAAATCAGATCTTTATTTATTAAATTATCGTAATACTCCAATTCCCGATATAAGCTTCTCCGCAGCACAGTTATTATTTAGTCGTCAATTAAAAGACATTATACGACAATATACGAGACGTCTGTTAAACCTCGTTTAATAAATGTAAAAAGTTAGAAAGAAATAAAAAGGAAAGACAACAAAAACAAAAATTTTATTATGGTAGAACTTCAAAAGACCTTGCTGATGGAAATGTTGGGATAAAACATTGTGCAAACTAAATAAAAATTGTGAAGATGGTAAAACATCTGAAATTTGTAATGAACCGAGAGCATATATAGTTACAGTCAAATTTAATAATCTATACCAAAGGAATAGGCAACATTTAATAATAATTAAACAAGAAAAATTTGTTAGGGAACCATATTATTTGCGAAGTAATTGTAGAAACAATTGATTTATTTTTAATTTACAGGACAGTTTGTTAAAGAACCGTATTGTTTGCGTTATCCTATTGTTTGAGAAACAATTAACTTATCCTTAGTTTTGTAACTAGTTTTTAGTTAACATACTTAATTTGTTAATAGCTTATAAGAGGGGATGTGCAGATATTTAGAATAGTTATCCGCACGAATAAATATTATGTTCTTACACACACATGTATATAAACCAGTTTTCAGTACAGAAATTTACCTCTTCTAGTAAAGTTGTCTTTTAAATAACATCCCGTCCACGACACACACGAATATGAAACAGAAAGTACTGTCTTTGTCATAGCTTTGCTTGGTGTTAGGACTTTACAAATTTATACACAACTCAATCGCTACGGATTGTCTGTACTTATTATAGTTTTGCCAGGTCTAGATTAGAAAAATTAGTGGTAAAAAACGTGAACAACAACTGAGCGCTGTGGATCTCAAGAAATGCCAATACCAGACAGGCAGGTTAATAAGAATAGTGTTGCCTGCACCACGGTAGTTTTGCACGATCGAGATTAGATGGCCTAGAATTTTCTTTCCAGACGCTAAAAAATGTATCGCCTTTGCAATTAAAAAAAAGGGACTTGCAGCTTATTATATCGGGAAAACCTAAATGATGGTCAAAGACACCCCATGATGAAATTCATATTAGTAACATTTTATATTTTGTAATTGGTATCTGAATGTTTGTAACGATGCAGAGTTTTTAAGCAATTTGTTATTCGTAATACACAATTTACTATAGTCCGAGTCAAGTATTCCGTCCTGTCATATCGGAAAATATTCAAGTTGGTTTGTGTATGAACTTTATCAAAACCAATTTTACAAAAACACTTTTTTTTATCACCATATGACTTTTTAGGTGTTATATTTGAATTCATCTAATCCATTATTACTTCAAACTAAATTTAAATAAAATATGTTTTTTGAAAAATATACAAGATTTAACTAAAATAGTTAGCAAATGTTCATATATTGGAACCAATCATAAAACATTTTATGAGTTCTTGTGATAACTCCAGATAAAGTGATTTATGTGGTAAAAATGCAATCAAAATCTAAAAAAAATTTTACAAAAAAAATTCTTCATCTTGAGAACCTGACCAAGTTGCTTAACTACTCCATAAAGTGTCTCAAACTAAGCCCACCAAAACATGTTGTTCGTGTTGATTCTCCTGACAAAGTTCTCGAATTTCGTTTTTAAAATAAATTGCAAAGACATTTTATAATCTTGATGAATTTGTTCATCATATCTTGATGCTATTGATGTACTTGTGACGCAAAATTACAACAAAAAATAAATTGATCCGTATTATAGCAACTTTGCTAATAACTTACAGAATTCACACGTATGAATCAGATAGATGAAAGTAAAAAAGATTTAAACATTCAATTTCCTAGCAACCGAATCAGAATTGGCCAACGTTGATACAGAATCGAACTGGCTACTTTAAATTAATAAAAAAAACTGCGTCTTAAAACATAATGACGACTTAGCAGCACTCAAATATTTTAAAACATTTACAAACTACAATAATAATAAACTTAAAAAATTATCTAAAATAAATATGAGTTGTTTCCAATAATGACAAAACTCATGAAAGGGCTAATAAGTAAGAATTAACTATTTATGAAGCTTCGAACCTAAACTCCAATGGTCCAAATTGTACACTTCTGGGCAATAATAATTGTGTATCGCAGTATGATCGAACATGTACTCAATATTCCTAATGCAAATGGGATCATGGATTGATCAATATGTATATTACATATCGTAAAGGTTTTAATTTATTCAGGTGCATACAAACCCATAAAGCAATTTTAAAACAGTAGATTCGCAAACAGCAAACGGTATATTTTAATGTAAAAAGCCGAAAATTGTTTTGCGTTGTAAAGCGCGAATGCCAAACGGTGATGCCCACGTAATCATTAAAATCCCTGTTTACGCGAGAAAATAATGACGAAAATAATTAAACGCAAATATTGAACGTGCAGCGTTTTAAACATTTGATTTTTTCCCTAAATAATTATGATATCCGAATGAAAAGCAAACATAATTACCTGTGCCTGCGCTGAGGGAAAATACAATATAGAAAATACAATAGTAAATCATAATCTCTTGAAGAAATAAGCGAAATTTACTTTCTGTACGCATTGCATTAGTCAGCAATACATCGGATTCGAATATACCTATATATATATATAACGATCAGGAAAGCGTAAATCTCTTCTGAATGAGGACCTTTCGCAAAGTCATCGTCTTTTTCATCCCTTCCATTCCGGACCCTATAAATTACGCGCTGGGCTTTATTCTGGTTTAAATAACAATCCAGTCAATGATAAATAATGGCAGGTACCTTTAAAATAGAGAAAAATGTGTCTTTTTATATCAAATTCAATTGCAGACCATTATTTTTTTACTTATGACGTAATCCACATTTTTAAAAGATCAAAACTTTTTTTTTCTTTTTTTAAATAGGTACTTGGATATACTAATGGTAGCATACAAATTTGATTTGAACGATCATTTTCGACCAGAACGACTCACTGGTGAATGGATTTTGTGCATAGAAAGAAAATAAAGCGTTGTCGATCGATTTCCATTTTGAATATGAATCCGGACTCGTAAGTATTCACAACTTTTGGGGAAAAAAATTAAGTGTAAAACGTGATTTTGTGTTAGCGGCCGAAACAAATGTCGTCAAAACAAAATAGCCTCAGAATAACCCCTAACATTTGTATTTATATGAAATCGTGAAAAGGCTACCACAAATTGCCCAGCCATTCCTTATTTTGGTTTCGAAATTGAAGAAATGATTTATATTTAAGAAACTGATAATACCTGTAATTTAAGAACTGATACGGATAATTTGAACAATATATACTCAAATATGATCTCGCCTTTACCGACTTAATTTTGTAATAGTGACATTGTTTTAAACCAGAATAGATTTTTAACATAGAACCTGACTGTTCGTATTTTGTCATTCTGTGACCTAACCAAATGCGCATTGTGATTAGTTTTAATTTAAGTTTTAATACCGTCCATCTGAGGTAGGTTGCTTGTTTGTTTGGTGTAATTTGCGCTAACTTGTTGTATTTTGTAGCTTTGAATATGATTTTAAATAAATCAAAACGTCAGCAAGGATGAAATAGTTTTTATTTGATTCGAATGCTCCCAACGCCATTAAACCAACACAACATTTGATCTTTGGAGCGAAAAAAAAGAAAGAAAAGAAATAACTTACTTTATGAAAAAATTGCGGAAAAAATTGGAACATCTTGTATATTACGCGGGTTAGGCGATGTCATTGAGGGTTTATCATAATACAAAGA
Source organism: Melinopterus prodromus (assembly GCA_964023965.1). Lineage (NCBI taxonomy): Eukaryota > Metazoa > Arthropoda > Insecta > Coleoptera > Scarabaeidae > Melinopterus > Melinopterus prodromus. The sequence continues at coordinate 83,651,643 of OZ030390.1, forward strand.
CCTGTAGCAAGCCACCAGGAATTCATTTCACATACAAGCCATTCAATGGACTGTTACTTTGGGTCAGAAAAAGCGCCAAAACTAAAAACAAAATTTAAACTTAGTTACTCAAATTGACCATCAACTAGACCTCAGTCAAACCGACTGCAAGCAACACTATGTATGGGAAGCACAGAATTATCAAACTCTTGTGGCAATGCACACAGTCAGGTCTCAGTGACCTAGTATTTATTTCAAATAACTGTAGAACTAAGTATAGAATTGTTCGTTTACGGTTATTATAAGTTTCTTTTTAATTGACTTGAACAACTTCTGAGTTCGCCTTATAAGCGCAAAATAATGCATCAACAGCATCTTTTGACTTTTCATATACAATATAGATGCTCGCAGAGTTATATATATTATATATCCCACATTTTCGCTCAAAATGTAAATGAGCCGCTATTTCTGTAATTTCGTCAAAATAGTTAAATAATAAATTCAAGTAGAGGAAATTTTGTAGAATTTATGTCCATGACTTTTTTTGGTAAAATTGATAGTTTAGCTGCAAAATCAAATTCTATTTAATTGAAATCGCTCGTGTCTGCATTAAAATGAGTTAGCCAGGATGACGATATTATGATACTATTGACAGTATTGTCACAAGATCAACGTATGCGTCAGTTTGCGTTGGGAAAAACTGCTAAATAGTATGATAAAGTCAAGTGCGTGGCTACATCAGATGTTTAAAACTACAACCGAGTTTTCAGTCGTAAAAAGTATTAATTTTATTTATTCTAAACCAGACGTGATAAAAACAAATGCTTTGGGGTTATCGGTTACTACCGTTACTATAACAATACATTAACATTGTGGTATAAAGTAAGAAAAAAAAATAAAAAGTTTAAATTTGTTATAGAGAGCAAAATGAAGGCGTATAGAAAATTAAGAATAAGTTCGCATTACGAATGAAATTCTTTGCATTTTTTACTGGTCAACGGATAAAATTAATGATTTATATCGTAACGAAATAACTTATAAACGAACATTACTGGTGCTATTCTCGACAAGGTAACGTAACGTTACCCGTAACCAAATCTATTTATGTAAATTCTTTTGACAGGAACAATTATAAAACGTGAACGGGCGCCTATTAATCATTATTACATTAAGGCCGACACTTTGATTAATAATTCTTTGCGGCCTCTTTTAGCCAGCTCATCAACCGCTCCAAACAACGCGAACGTGCACGTTTGCTTCAAATCGACTACGGCGGAACTAGCGAATCGCCAAATTGAAAATTACCCTTATATTAAAGCTTGAATAATGCATGGCGATCGCTTACGCGCTTGGAGTGTATTGGGCCGTAATTCACGTGTTTTGTTGTCACGGCCACCTGCGCATCTATCAGTCAAAATCATTCCTAAATCGGGCAAATCGGTGAACGGTTTTCGCGTTAGAAATATTGCCACTACAACGGGGAATTCGTTTGTATTTGCGCATTTTTTTGCGGAATAAGATGATATTTCATTCGGGATTTTTAAGGAGAACAATGTAATATTAATTTGATGTACTTTTTTCTTATATTATTTTTGGAAACTTGCTCATTGATTGAAAGACATAGGTAGGTACTATATTTCAATGGTTTTGTTATGATTTAAGCTTGTTAGAATTAGATTAGTAAAGTTAACATTGACTAAAACATACTGTCATTGCCTCTTATAGCACTTCAGGTGGAGGAGCATACAGCTGAAGATTATTTTGGTAATAATAATAGAGAACCAATACCAGTATCGCTAGTTATTTCATACCAGCATACTAGTTTTCCCGTAAAGTTCAGCCCTAAAGTCGTTGCGGCGACAGAACTAAAATGTATACTACTGCATTTCTGAAAGTGTTTAAAAGTTATTAGTATCCTGGCGTAAGTTCTACTAATATAAAACATCAACTTTTGCAATGGGAGTAAGTACTGCTAAGTATAGTATCTGAAAAGGCACAGAAATATAAATATAAAATTACTTACATATAATAAATTATTAAAATCAATGTCCGTTACAAATACTAACAAGATGGCGTTGCAAAAATTACGGAAAAGGTGCTACTACCGGATTCTGGTTTTGTTCAATTAAAAAAACGGGGCATATCACGTAAACTAAGAGCCGTATCGAAAAACTAATTGAAAATTTCTCCCCTGCACCAACCCGCTTGTCCGCTTTGAAGAATACCAACAAGATGTCGTTGTATAAATTGCTAAAAGGTACTAATAAACAAATTTTAAAATGGTATAGATCTAGTAAAGGCCTGTATCGAAAAACAAATAGCAAGATGTTGTTCTAATGCTATACTCTAATAATAATAGCAAAAACATAACTTAATTATCAATAGACAAAAAATTAAATATTTATGTTTTGGATACCCAGTTCGGCATTAATACTTAATCTTTTAAAACATATTATTGTTATGACATATATTTTCAATGTGAAGATTTAGAACATTTTTTATATGTTATTTATTTTATATGCTACACATTTTTATTTATTTGCAGTTAGTTACTGATATATTTTGGAGCTCTTTCACCATCGTTCGTTGTCATAAGAAATGTCCGTATCGAAACAATACCGCGCCGCATTCTCTGGCGACAAATACCACAAATTGTTTTTGATTTTGCTACGTTGTTTTTATAATCATTTATTCTTTCATATTCGGTAATGTTTTTTTCATCAAATTTAAGTCAATTCGTGGCGGTACCGCAGCCACTGGGGTGCAAATCTACGCTCAATATACAGAGGAATTATAACTTGACGCAATATGAAAATATAAGATAACTTCTTATCCGATTATCCGGTCTTAGTTTCCGAAATAACGCACATCAGAGTTTTATCATTTATGGCTAGACAGTAAGAGGTTGTAAGTAAGCAGTGCATTTTTTTCTAATAGGTAATAATTATTAAATAATTACATAAATAAATTCTTTTGGCACATCTATATTTCCCTGTTAATTAATTTACCAACGGCACAACATTTTTAAAGTCAAATACAATGACCAATTGTAAAAAATCTGTGGTACTTATTGTTTTGCTTCGAGTTATGAATCACCGTGTATTTATTTATAATAAAGATAAATGTACTTCTAATCCTAAAAGTTACTGCATATATCAGTGATACCTGGGAAATTCATTCGAAACAAAAATTGTCAAGCTTCAAGTCTATTGCGACCAATTATCCAATTGAGTTCTTTTTTTTTGCAGGATTTATTTTTATAAAGGCTAGAACAAATCTAGAGAGTGGCATGAAAAAAAAATCGATGGTCGAAAAATAAGGTCTACCCTAATGAGGGGAATTTTTAACTTTAAGTTTTGTTTATTAACCTTTCGCCTTAGATCGTCAAGATTCAAGATTCGCCAAGATTCGTCAAGAATCACCAAGATTCGCTAACATTCGTAAAGATTCGCCAAGATATAAATTTCTTAACTTATTTGATATTTAGAATCGCAAATTATTTATACTACAATCGCAAATCACAAATTACATCGAAAAGTGTGGTAGTTTACGGGACATAGCACACTACGTCCGGTTAAAAAAATATTTGTTGTAGAGGTCTTTCAATATACGAAGAGGGTACCCCACCACTACCTCTATTTTAGAGTACATTGGTCGGATATCAAGTGACACTGTCTTCTGATTTGGAACAACTATAAGCATTTACTTTCCTTCCTTTACTTACAATAAGCATACATTGTAAGCATACAATACACTACCGTGTTTCTTTTAAGACTGTAGCATAAAAAATATATATTCCCTTTGGATACTTTGCGATATAAGTGTACACATACAAGTAGGTTACAACTACAGTCTTGGAACTAAGTAAGTTTGTATCAGTATTTCAGTAGTGCGTCGATGATACATCCATGTACGAGTTTTTTTGTTATTCTCGTCGGTCGCTCGCCCGCTAAGTGCAAAAAAATGCCCGATTACGCTGCATACTCATTACTCATATATCGGAAATTTAATATTTGCGAAACCTTCTTCGAATGCTTTAAATTGGTTTATAATGATTTATATGTTTCTATTTATTAGCTTAATGTGTAGTTAATTAATGTAATTCCTACATTGCATTGTAATTATGCTTTTATTAAATATAACGTTAATTTTATATTAATAAACATAAAAGTTTTCAATTTGGTTACAATTAAAGTTTTCGATTACACGAAATGAAAATCTCATTTCAAGATATTGCTTAAAACACAACAAATTATACAAACTTATTGCATCTAATAACTTTTATTGCGTTAATAAATAAAAAAGCAATTTCTTGTTGTCAATGTTTTTACTTAAGGTTATTTCAGAACGAACATATGTATTAACATTTATTCACAAAATAGAAATAAATTAAAAATTAAATTGTTTTAAATTTGCTTTTATGGTAATTTGTGATTTACTTCAACGATATTTTGCAATGTTTAACTTAATAAACAGAAAGGAGTAGGTATGTATTTTGTATAGCATGAATGTATCATTACAATTTGTTTATATTATTATTTTGCATTTCCTTTACAGCGATATGCTTCAAATATCTTACAACCGAAAATAATGACAACTATGTATATCTCTAATTTACAAAAATTTATAATAGCTTGTGGAAGCAAGCTCAAAATTTTCGACAAATTGTGATGTAATGTAAATATGAAATGTCTTAATTGTTACCCTTGATATCACAGGGGCCTTTGCATTTCAAAATGGCAGTTTTGTTGTTGTTAATAGGTAGACCATTATGTGTTCTTTATGGTTTAAACAAACTTAATCGCATAAAAGCGAATAAATAATATGGTGACATACAGGCGGGATGGAAATTTTTAAATCAGAAAGTACAGCCGCAACTTGGATTTGAACCAGGGACCTTTGCGGCGCCAGCACAATGCTCTCTCATATGAGCTATTGACATTGTGCTGGCGACGCAAAGGGCCTTGGTTCAAATTCAGTTTGTGGCTGTAATTTTTGATTTATTTAAAACTTACATCCCGCCTGTATGTCACCATATCATTAACCTATAATATTACTTTGACAAAGTATGTCGTTAAATATTTTCAGATATAGTTTATATTGTTTGGAAATTAAAAAGACCTTTATTTTTTATGTAAATGCATTTTAATTAACCTTGCTGTACACAATTTATAAGTCAAAATGTTATTTTAAACTTATTATAGTTGTTAATGCACGCCTCTTAATTTATTTTGTAATTTAAAAATAAAATTTCCAAACAAGTCCCAGCTCATATATTGTAAATGATAAATCTGTCCTTATTGAACTGGACATATATTACAATAAAATTTCTCTAGAGCCCTTTCAGCGCCTAGAAAAATTTAAAAAAATATTTTCTTATCAAACAATATATTACACACATTACAACAATAAAAAATTATTAATTTTAAGTAAAATTTTAATAATTGGAATTAACAAATGAAGCAAAGAAAACACCAAAATGTTTTCTTTTCTTATTCTAGAAAGTAGAAAGTAATAAGTTTCATATGGTCTTATTGTTTTTCTCTGTTCCTTCAGAAGTTGCAGCCGTTTAAAATAAGATATTGTTAGTAATTCAAACGGCTATAACTTTTTAATGAATTAAAAAAGTAATGCTCTTTCTGAAAAAATGGTTTGCGGAAGAAACGTGGGACACACTCTATATATTATTGCTATAATTTTAATTATTTTGGTTGTCAAGCATGTATTAGATCTCATGACAGATAATTGAAACATTAACTGCTGTAAAGTAAATACAGATAAAATATTCCCATTGTCCTTCATACAAAATACATGCTCCGCCCTAAATATAAATTTAAATTAAATTTAGAGTATTTATTTACATGTAGTGAATATATTTTAATATTACAAATCTGAAATAGTCTATATTCAGTGATAATCCTTGGAAACTTGATTAGTGCGTTTACTTACTTACTTACTTAAGCCCACTGCTGGGCAAACGCTTATTAATTGCTTACGTAATTAGTATGTCTATCAGATAAAATAAATTTATATAATGTGTAGTGAAATTACGCAATAACTTAAAATGAGATTTCATGTTTATTAATATTATTATAAAAGTACTTCTATATTTAATTAAATGGATTAGCTACTCGTAAACTTAACTCTAGTGGTTATATTACATTTATTACATTCCAATGAAGGTATCACATTAAGGAAAAGGTCGGACACGCTCAAAATAAACTAAATCCCGTTACATTACATCCATCGAAAACCCACCTCGTGATGGACAACTTTTTGCAAAGCGGCCTGGTCGAGGGAGGACAGTACACGAATATATAACCGACATAGGTAGTATTTTCAAATCCTGCAATAGCGATACGAACATACTTATTTCCATGACTTACAAGACATAAATTCCCTTAACTAAAAAAATTTACCAAAGTTATAGCTTCATTCAAATCAAAATAAATCAGATTTCAATACGAAAAGCAAAAAATATTACTGTTTTTGTCGAGCACAACCTGAGAATGTCTCTTCGTCCCACCGGTATCCGTAAAAATAATTCGATTTTCTCCTCTAAACCGTATATATAGCGTATTTTTTGGCTCACGGGCGTATTTCAGGGATTTTTATGTGTTTCCCGAGATTTAATTTCAGATTAAGGGGATTACAGCGAGCGCAATCGTCGAAAAAAAAATGGCATTGGAGGATGGCCGTAGTCAGTATAGTCTATTCTAACAAAGAACTCCGATACCGTAGCGATTCAACACGTTTGCCAGTTGTAAAGCCATTTTGAAATATATTTAATATATTGATGTGATTACAGCACGTCGCGTCGTTCGGTAAAATTTTATCAAAAATATGTTTTAGAAATTGCCGAATAATGTTTCATATATTTTCACGTACATTTAAAAATAGCATAGATGTTTTAGATCAAATGATTTTATTTTTAAATAGCCATGCAGGAACAGTAAATTAATTATTTAATATCGAAAACATTTTTTTAACATCGTTTCAAAAATAGAATTGGAATGACATTAGTCGTAATCATTTTTGTTTGTAATGGGGTAACTTTGGTTGGCGAAGGCAAATTTAATTAAATTAGTTTGAGAATTTAACACGCCAACTCTGGTTTCCGACTATAATATTAGAGTATTTGATATATGTAATGCGAACTTCAATTCAAACACTTTAATTAAATTTACTCGATTCTCCTACAACATTCGGGTAAACCAGCTCTTTTGTCCGCTATTATATTACGAATATCTTAAATATTGCTACGGCAGCCATTAAATATAAACGTTTATTGAAAAAACAAGTCTTTAAATGCTGCGTTATGAATGGGTATGTCGTTAGAGCTGACGTTTCAATTACGTTGTATTTAGGGAATTCAATCCCGCACCAAAACCTCAATCCCAAAAATCCGCGCGATTATTGCCATCAATCCCGCGGGATCCGCGAAATTGCTGGATAGCAAACAATAATAATATTATTTGTGCTCAACCTACTAAATATACTAATAAAAGGTTTTATCCAATTAAAAACAGAGGATAGTAGCAGGAAAATATTTATTACAGATAGAGACAATACAAAATACCAAATAACAGTCGGAATAGTTTAAAACTTAAATTTTACATTGATTTTGGTAATATTTTCGGAGAAAAGAGAACATAATGTCTCATCTTCTAATATTGATCTTATTCTAGTGCACATATGACCTGCGGCTGAAAACGCACGCTCAGCTTCACACTTGTCGGGGGAATAGACGTTACACTATTATACGCAGCTTCTAAGTATATGCCCCTATTCCTTCCGCGTTCAAAAAAAGGTCATTTCATGTTTCAGTAACTGGTCAAGTGATGCTCGGGCTTGTACAGCCATAGGAGAAGCCTCTCATGCTGATACCCATGCAGTACGAAGGCTACGATCCAATTCCTCTTCTAAATTCGAAGGTGATGGTTCGCCGGTTGTTATCAGATGAGATAAAGGTACATTATCCTCTTCATCTTCATCAACATCGATGATGGCAGCCTTGGTTTCGGTTTGGGATTGTGGTTGGTCTTCTAAAGACGCGTGTATTTGCAACCTCTCAATCAAACTCTTTATTTCTGTTCGTAGTGTTGCTTTGCTGTGAAATACAAATGTATCTTCTTCACCATTTGTAGACAATGCATGTTGTGCCAGATATTTGCCTGGGTTTTCTAAATACACTAACACACTAGTCATTGAAGAACGGCGTTGTTTAATTCGAGAAAATAAAGATTTGACTAGTTCTTTACACAATATCGAGTTTTGACTTTGCAATTTGCTTATCATTAATCGCCGTGTGGTTTCAGCAGTGACTAGTATTGCATTTTTGCGGCACAAAACGCTAACAGCCAGTTTTACTGGTTCTTAAGCACGCTCAATAATATCAGTCAAAGTATTACATTCTTCCTCAGTGAGTGAATATGTAGATGACGTTATGTAGATTTAAATATGCACTGTTTGAGGAGGTTGAACGTCGAAATCATTGCTGCAAGGATGCTCCACCGTGTTTTACAATCTTTGACCAGCTGCAATTCTCTGCCAAATTCTGCTTTGATATTCGGGTAAACCAGCTCTTTTGTCCGCTATTAGATTACGAATGCCTTAAATATTGCTACGGCTGCCATTAAATATGAACATTTATTAAAAAAAGAAGTCTATAATGGCCGCGGTATGAATGCGCATGTCGTTAGAGCTGAGGTTTCAATTACGTTGTTTTGTATTATCCTAATGGATGATAAATAATTCTATGAGCCGTCTATTGGTTTCTCTTTAAAGTACATGTTATTTCTAAGTTGCGATTAAAAAAAAAATTGCGGGCAACGTCTTAAGTTTTCAAAAACAATTGAAGGTTGGACATTGAGTTTGAATAGCAATGTTAAATACATATCTACATAAAATTAACATAGCAGAATAAAAGGCCTCTTTTCTTTGCGAAGTAAAATTTAATGTACTATACTAGTTTCGACATATATGTCATTTTCAGTAGCATAATACTAAAAAGCAAAAAATAAGCAAACGAGAACAAACAATTAATTAAGTATAGGTATAGGTTTAATTATAGGTGTGAGAACATTTGAAAAAACTAATCTATAAACGAATATCCAAAATATCATGATCAGCTTAGCACGTGGTAAAATCTGTCGAAAAAGCACACGTTACAAATAGTAATAAACAAAACCAAAAAACAACTTACGTTCAAGAATAGCGGAAAACGAAAACAACTAAAACGCCACAATTTGTTTCAAAATTAACGTAATAAACGTGTAACTTTCATGTGTGCAAGAGACTAATATTGCACATGCTTGCTTGCCAGTCAGACGCAGACGAATAATATCAAAAAATGTGGCGAGGCAAGAAAGCTATAAACAGCACATGTGCAAACCATTGCGGGAATAGAATATTCGAAAAACAAAACTAGCTAACAGTAGATGCGAAAAATAAACAATATAAAATGATTTGACTAGGAAAGAACCAAAGGCGAGGCACGTATAATTAGAGATAAGTAAAAAGAGGCTTGTAGGTAAATTTAGTCTGGTCGTTAAGGGTGCCGAAACGGAGAAACGCGTGCGGAACGCACCCGCGAATTTTACACGTAAATTGTAAAAACGTACTTCGTACCGATGTTTTAATTTTGCTTTTAAATTTGAAATTTTTGCACTCAAAGGGTATTAATTGAATGTAGCTACAGCATACGAACAGGACAACGATAACTAAAAAGGGAAAACATACCGAAAATTGGTCAGAATTGAAAAATAGACAATAACTTACAATTTTGTTTTTGGATTTGTAAATCCTTGCTTCATCCACTGCATAGTAAAATCACCTATCAATACATACAGTAAAATATCCAAGAAATGGCTTTAATTAGAAAATCGGTACGAAGCAGCAAAAACGACGATTTTTGTGCGTTTGAACGGAGAGGTATGTATTCTCTTTTTAGTTATCGTTGTCCTGTTCGTATGCTGTAGCTACATTCAATTAATACCCTTTGACTGCAAAATATCTCAAATTTAAAAGCAAAATTAAAAGATCTGTACGATTTACGAAGTTCGTTGCTGAACTTTCTTGGTGCGGAACGCACCCGTTTCGGCACCCTTAAGTAAAGTGTTATGGGGAGATTTCCCGTGACTTTCTATCTGTAATTGTTCAAGCGTATCCAAACGATAGCCATTTTGACATGTATGAAGTAATTTAGCGTTTTTATAATTAATGTTATGACCAGTTTGAATCTTGTGTTGGTATAAGTTGGATGTAATTTGACTATTGTGTCCTTTGAGTCGCCTCGCTAATGATCTACCAGTTTGTTCAATATAAATAGCATCGCAGTTTCCACATGATACCGAATAGACACCGCGATCACAAAGAGTTGGTCTAATAAGCTTGCGCTGACTTGACAATAAATTGAACAATTGAGTGTTGCATCTAAAAGCCTGTAAAATATTAAACGGTTTAAGTAATTTCGAAAGTTTAATATTAGATTGGTTGTAAGTAAAAGGTTTGTAAATAGGGTTTGGTTGAAGAATGGTCTCCCTGACGTAGAGAGGATATAATTTAATAGTGACATGATGAAAATTTTTGTTAATTGTTGGATAATGCAAGGTCTTTTATACATTTTAGTTCCTTAGTTTTGTTGTTATGGGAAATAGGATATGAAAGAGCTCTTCGGAAGTAAAAATTAAGTGATGCAAGACGGTGTGATAAGGAATGGAATGAGTCATAGGGAATAATTGTGGTAATTGAAGTAGGGTTTCTGTAAATGTCAAACTCGAAACGATTGTCATGTCGGAGGATGGTAACGTCGAGAAAATTTAATTTGTTGTTAGTTTCAACTTCGATAGTGAATGTAAGTTTAGGGTGAATGTTATTTATATAAGCTAACATGTCTTGAAGTTCGGATTGACTTCCTTTCCATATACAGAAGACATCATCGACATAACGAAACCATCCCTCGACATGACAATAAAAAGGGTTAGAGAGATGATTAATATGATTACATTCGACATGATCCAGGAAAACATCGGCCAAAAAAACAGATAAAGGAAGGCCCATAGGTAGGCCTTCCTCAATTTTATAAAATTTGTCGTTGAACGAACAGAAATTTTGTGAAATGATATGTTTAAGAATGGAATTAAGGTGAGGAACATTTTTATTATTAGGGAAATGTGATTGAAGTAGGCTGTTAATAAGTTGCAACGTAGAATCGGTAGGAACATTGGAGTAGAGGTTAGTTACGTCAAACGAAACCAGTATGCAACCCGAAGGGTTGATAGGTAAGACGTGGTTGATAAAATCTAAACTGTTTTTGACAGTAAATGATGGAGTAAAATTTAGAGATTGAAAAATATTAAGTATGTATTTGGATAAGATGATACTTGATCGTGACGCCTGTGTTTACTTTTTGACGTGAGTTTTATACTTATTTAATTGTTTGTTCTCGTTTGCTTATTTTTTGCTTTTTAGTATTATGCTACTGAAGATGACAGATCTGTCGAAACTAGTATAGTAAATTAAATTTTACATCGCAAAGAAAAGAGGCCTTTTATTCTCCTATACTTCGTTACTTTGCATTATGGACATTTTCCAATAAAATTAACAAACTAAAATCAACGTATTCGAAGATTTTTTAAGTAATCAGCAGTTTCATTGTGATGTCAAAATTGCATCATCGACCGAGAAAATCAGCTTTCATCGCATATCCATATTGGAAAATTACAAACGATCGGTCAAAAAATCGTACCTAAATCTCTGTTCGTTTGTCGTGAAACTGCTTCGATAAACGGATAAAAACTTGTAACACTGGCGGAGCGAGCGGACCGCGATCGATTGTTCTTTGTAAGCTGCTTTCTAGCAATGGGCATTTTAATTAAATTTCGCTAGTTTACCAGAAAAGCGGATTAAACGGCGAAAGCCCCACTCCACAGTCTTTGCCCGGAGACAAACCGACAACAAATGAGATTCTACGTAGGTAATCGATAATTCTTCTTGGTGATAGAAAAGTGTGGCGATGGTAATAGCGTACCGTTCCAGAAAGTAAATATTTTTTAATTAAAATACCTACTAATAATTCATGTTTTGACAAATCCTAACCACCATTTATTGATTGACATGAGAAATCTTGTTATATAACCATTTACGAATGTTATTCTTCGCTCTTATGTTGATAGATGTTAATGAGATAAGTAAATATTTATAATACGAATAGAAAATTGTTAGATAACTTAACAATTATAAGTAAATAAACATACAGGCAGCAGGTTGCTGGTTACAGCAAGAAGCTGGTTTCTGTAATAACCGCTGTAAAAACAATTCTAAAAAATTGCACAAAAGTAGCATTGTCATTGAATAACTGCACAGTGTTAAGCTACGCTACTTCTATTAATGTTTTAAAAAAAAAACTTCCATTTACCCATATCTGAATAACTTCTTCCAACAATACAGGTTTTAATTTGGAGTTAGCTAAAGCAATACAAACGGTGGACCGTGTCATACTTACAACTCGAATTCTGCATCCATTAGGAAACGTGGAGTATTACCTGAAATAAAAAAAAAATTTTTAATAATGTGATATGAAAATTAATTTTAATTTTAATTTTCTGTAGATTCCTTAAGGAATCTACAGAACTAATATCATGACTGATGGTACCGGTAGTGTAGTATTTGACTAGCACATAATTTAGACCTCTCATGATTAATGATTATATGGAGTACATCGTTTGAATAAAGGCAAACTTATATTTAGTCGAATGAGTCGTTGAGTCAACAAAATATTATTTTAGTCCAAACAATTGTCTTTGACTCAAATGAACATGCGTTGACCCAAATAAATATATTTTTTCCTCTATTTAAACAAAAATTCATTTGAGTCAAATAGAAATTTATGTCTTTGTGCACTTCCTATATATAATATAATCATATACCATAGAACACCAAACTGATTATATTAACGCACCACAAAAAATTTTAACGATACTGTGTACAAAATAATATTAAAATTTTATGTTTTATGTTAAAGATTGATGATTTGCTTTCTTGTAAATATGTGTAGTATTATATTGGATTTACCATCTACAACCATAGGTATCAAACTCTTCTAAAGCGCTTGTCCAGGTAGTCTGCCGTCAACAACTTAGCTATTAATTAAGCATATAATTTCACAATTATAATTTACGCACAATAAGTGATAAATTAAATTAAAATATTTAGTTTCCACGACAAAATTGAACAATCGCATAAATGGAATTATTCTTCTCTTCATGAACTTTTAGTATATGCAAACTGTAACTACGGACAGCACAACGAATAATTTATGATCATTAAAGAACTCGTTTTTTAAGCATAAGTCAAACATAAGTCCACCCCAAGGACTCATTAATGCGTTAGTCAGCTAAATCGGTTCTCCTATTTATTTATTTAAGAAGTATTACATTTGTGGGATTGTTGAATTTCGTCGTGGTAAGTAGATTTAATATTCATTTATGAATTATTATGTAAGTTTAAATGTCAAAGTAGATGCGTAACAACTTCTTACCTGTTGACGATACCTACGGAACGCTGATTTACCGATATTTCGAAGGATGTCAAGATACACACGGTGTTCCGTTACATTTTAGAAAACGTTTTTCACACAGATATATACTGCAGAACGCTTAGCAAAGATAAACCTGCATATTTTACTTTAAAAGATCATTACGTTGTAAGTCAATTTTTTCTAATTGAACTCTGGAGTCAATCGTTCCAATATCTACGTTGAATGATTTTGCAATAAATTGATGTCATTTGCAATTCTATCAAAATCAGAAAAACGAGTTTCAAAGTTATGTGTCAAAGAACCCAAAACTTTAATTGCAAAATCTATAGGAAATTGCGTCTTGGCTTGCTGACTAAAAGGTTGACAAGTATTAAAATGGGCTAAACATTTTTTCTTTAATTGAGATTCGAAAAGATGATTTTTTTGTCGAAAAGACTTAACATTTGTATTCAAATTTATATAAGCTGGTTCTCTCCTTGTAGCTCCAAATTGATGTCGTTCATATGCTTGGATATGTCAGAATAAAAAGGCAATTTCCACAACCAAATATCGCACTGTAGCTCAGTCAGCAGACTATTCTTCTCCGTCAGGAAAATTTGGATAACTTGTCGGAGCTCAAAAGCTCTCGTAAGAACTTTTCTACAGCTAAGCTAGCGTACGGCAGTGTAATATGGAAGGTCGCTTTCTTCAATTTCTTCCAGAACTTTGTGAAATTGACGATGATTCAGCGCATGTGATCTGATGTAATTGACTGTTGATATGACAGGCTTCAAAACTTGTGACATATCCAACCATTTTCCGCCTAAAGATTGTTGGTGGATTATACAATGTAAAATTATTGGTGCTGAACTCGTCATTTTCCACCGCCGATCAATGCCGGAGTACCACAAGGAAGTGTATTGGGACCACTTTTGTACCTACTGTATACTTATGATATTCCTGTTCCGGGAGAAACCACAGTGGCAAGATTTGCAGACGACACGGCTATTTTGGCGATTAGTGAAAGTGTCGAAGAAGCAACTGAAAAATTACAGATAGCTGCAAACAAAATCAACCTTTGGACAAAGAAATGGCGCATCAAACTAAATGAAGGAAAATCCACTTCTGTAAACTACACCAATAAGAGAGTTAACTATATTCCAGTAAACATCAATGGGAACGATATTCCATACGCGGATACAGCGAAATACCTTAGCATGACACTGGATGCCAAGCTTAGATGGAAAGTACATGTCAAGAAAAAGCGGAACGAACTCGACCTAAAATTCCGCAAAATGTATTGGCTAATGGGACGGAGGTCAGCCTTGTCAGTGCAAAATAAGCTCCTACTATACAAGCAATTATTAAAGCCAGTATGGGTGTATGGAATACAGTTATGGGGATGCACTAAGCAGTCCAATATCAACCTCATTCAGACTCACCATGGTACATCAAAAACACCAGTCTTCATCGGGACCTTCGCATGGAGGTGGTGACTAGCGAAATATCAAAATTTGCTAAGAAGCACGAGGATCGTCTACTCCACCACGACAACTTTGAAGCCATCCAGGTGCTAGACAACAGTGCGCTAGTGCGTCGGCGGAAAAGAACTAAACCATTCGAACTACTGCGGGACCGATTAAAAGCAGAGTTACCCGTAGTGTATTCACAGTATGTGAAAAGTGAAAACAAGTGTAAGAGAAAGCAACCGCCGTCTACTTGAGTGGTAAAAACTGTCAGACTAAAACAACTTGAGCCAATGGGCAAAATTGTAAAAATACTCATTATTTTATCAGTTTAGGTTAAGTGAAAATAACTTGTTAGTCATTGACTAGGTGTTATGCCACAAACACTCTGTGTTTGAACAAAATAAAAAAAAAATTCCACCGCCTTTGAAACCAGAGCGACAACGGCTTTATTTTTTCCGGCCTACTTTTGCCGACGTCAGTTGTGATGCACTTTAAGTTCTTCCACCGAAGATGGTTTTGTAAGATTGCATTTTCAACCCCTTTGAAAATATCTTCGCCAGTGGTTGCGCCGTGAATGCTATGCACGTCAAGCAGTTCTTCGTACACTTAATAAATTTTATTTATTGCTCGAATAAAGAGTAACACCTGAGCAGTATCAGACATGTCTGTTGATTCATCCAAAGAGAATCACTCTAGATGCCGATTTTTTTCAGACAATTGCGTTAAGATATTTTCGGCAATATCATCGACTCTTTGAACCATAGTGTTTTCCGACAACCTAATAGTTTTCAATAGATTAAAATTTGTCTGGACACATTTCTTTTGCCGCTGCAATGAGGCAGTCTTTAATTAATGCACCGTCGGTAAATAGCTTCCCATGTTTTGCCAAAGTATGGGCCACGCGGAAACTTGCACGAGTTGCTGCTTCTTGTTCATCATTTGCTCTTTTGAACAACATTTGTTGCGATTTCAATCCACGTTTTCATACTTCATACTTTTCTGAACGTAGGGTTTCCGTATATTTGTTGTAACTGTTTCCATGTTTCGTGTCATAATGGCGTTTCATGTTATACTCTTTTAAAACAGATATAACCTCATTGGAAATAATGCATAATGCTTTATTATTTGATTGAATTACAAAGTTTGGAGGACCCTGATATAAACAAACAAAAAATTATAAAAAATATAATTTTCAAACAACTTGCAAGTTTCATGTGTGTCCGTGTTATTGAAGCTCTAGAGTACCTTGCACGCGGTCGTAAACGTCGTTCGCTGTAATTTAATGTACTCAGTTATCTCTGAGGAAGTTAACATATTTAGTAAAATGTAGGTACCACATCAGAAATTACCATCTTTACGAGCGGCATAACCTGGAAACTACTGTTTGTACATGATCATTAGTCTTTAAGTTTACAGTGATCATTAGTGGCCGGACTGAAAATAGCGACGCGGCCGAAACAGCTGGCCAGTTAATTCATTTGCTTTTTGTTGCGGACAACACTGTTTTACACAACTGGACGATTAGAAACGTATTTACAATCCGTCTTAAGAATAATGTGTTTAGCTTACAATTATATTTAAAAAATATGTACAAACTTGCAGTGTTGGATTTATTTTTGTTTATTTATTAAAGATGTCAAATGAGTCTCTGACACTGCGTAAATTTTTAGAAAATCAAATCATTTAAAGAAAAAAATCTGATGTGGCCAGGCACATGACTTTATCATACAATATATAAAATTAATAGGTTAGCTGCATGAGAATCTATTTGACTGAGATAAATCGTGTCTGCATTAAAATTAAACTAGTTAGCCAGGATTTGACAGATATTTTGATAGTCAATAGTATCAATCGAAGGTATTGTCAAAGAATCAGCATTTGACACTACCTACTGTCATCAGAATAATAGTTATTTATCTCACAAGTGCCGAAAGTACGGAATAACACAACGAGCGGTGATGCGGCGCGTCACCGATGGCGGAGCGTCGTCGTCGCATGTGAGCGAGTCGCGCTATGTAGTTTTTGGCAGGAGTGACACGTTTTTTGTATTGCTTTTTGAGAAATACGTATTTTAAAAAAATCTCAAAAATGGTTATATTTCGGAATAGAAAATATTAGGTTGATACCACTTCTACGAAATGTCAAGTTTAAAAACCTAATTCAAATTCTGATAGATTTATATTCGTTCATGACACTGTAGATGACGTTCCATAGCGGTTCTCCGAGTGTGACAGCGTGGTGACAGCCATTTCTGTGGTGACAGCACAAAAGAAATATTTGTCAAAATCCTGGCTACTATGTAGTTTCATATCAATGCACATGCGACCGATCTCGATCAAATAGAATTTGCTGTTGCAGCTAAACTATTAATTTAACCAAAAAATGTCATAGGCATAAATTATTCAAAATTTCCTCTGCTTTAATTTATTATTTAACTATTTTGACGAAATTACAGAAATGGCGGCTCATCTGCAAAATCCTTGAAAAAGGCTTAGAATAAGCTACCAGTTCCTTTGGACCCTTTTGAACCAAAAGCTTTTCAGCTCTAAGTTTGGTCATAAAACTTCTAAATATGAACTTTCGTCCCGATACCTTTAGTAGTTTCTCCGGAATCGTCGCCACAAAAATCGAGTACACACATACGCACACACACACACACACACACATACACACACACACACACACATACTGCGTATGATAAAGTAAAACAATTTAATAAAAAATGCCAATTTTATCGGGTAATATTTGTTATCATACAGAAGAACCATACTTTACGTTTATTCTTTAAAAAGCACATATTTGAATTGTTGTCCGTAACTGCGGCTATTATGGTCCATTCTGTAATTCCAATTTTCGATAACGCGTTCGTGCTTTGCGAGTGGTAGGAGTGGTAGGTATTTGGCGAATGGCGCGAGTAATGTTGGTTTCCAATTCCTCAATCGTAGCCGGCTTATCCACGTACACTTTGGACTTTACGTAGCCCCAAAGGAAAAAGTGTAGAGGGGTGATATCATATTATCTAGGCGGTCAATTTACCGATCCCTTACGTGAAACTAACAGTTCACCTAACTGTTGGCAATACAGCCATGCTGTCACATGCTGTGTGGCAAGTAGCGCCGTCTTGTTGAAGCAAAATGTCGTGGAGATCACGGGCTTCAATTTCAGGCAGCAACGTCTATGCTATCATGACGCAATAGCGGGCGCCATGATTACTTATTAACAACTAACAACTTACTACTTACTAACAGACTACTTGCTGCCGTAGACGCTGTTGCGGACTAACTCTTTCCATGATGAAATGTCAAACAACACTGAACAAAACTTCCACCATAACGTCACTCGACTCATGCGTTATCTGTCATAAAATACCTACTGAAAAAAAGCAGCTCCAAACCTCATAAAGTTGAACACGGGCCCTAGATAGCTACCCTGTGGCAGACCAACTCCAACACTAACACGACTTATATACTTAAGCATCACAGGGGCTGTGACAATATGCCCCGCCGCAGCTATGGGGGCCATACTTAACCTCACATGCACTTGCATGTGAAAAATAGGCAGTTATTGATGCCCTTAGCATAAAACGATCTGAGAAATTTAAATTAGGAAGCATGTCGTATACATACCCATGGAGAGTATGTCAACTGCGTACGACTTCAACAACACAACTGACGTGATTATCTACGGTCGCAATGACGTTGGGGCGAAAGTACTGCAGTTCTTAGAGAATACAACAATGTGGTATACTGATGGCTCAAAAACAGATGATTGAGTTGGTATCAGTGTGACCGGATCTTTTGGGAGGAGACACGTGCTATTGAACTAAGCGCCAAAGAATGCATACGAAGAAATCTCCTCATCTGCTCAGACAGCCAAGCACCACTCAGGGCAATTACACGCAGATAGAAATTTTTGTTAGTCAAATAAATGCGTGTTTGAATCAGGGCTGTGGAGTCGAAGTCGCGGACTCGGAGTCGGAGTTCACCACCTAGTTAGTGACTGATGATTAGCACATGATTATTGAGTTGCTGCCGCGTCGCATATATAGTTGTATTTCCAATTTCCAACAACTAACCGCAATGTGCTAATCATGGTAGTTCGATCATCTACAAATAAAAGATTGCACTTCGATGCAAGTTGGACGAATTCGAACTGTCCAAAGTGAAGTGCCCCCATGCGGCTTTTTTTATTTATCAAAACTAAGACGATTTGTTCGTATTCGTTCCTTGCAATTTTGTAAAAGAAAAAATATCTTCCAACAGCAGCTGCACCAGAAGAAGCATCATGATGGGATCACAGTCATATCAACTCTCAAGTTTTTTTAATTTTTATTTGCCCCAATATATGAGTGTTTGTAAGACAACTTTAACCGGAATTGAATTTTTTTTCGGCCCATAAATATATTAAATTTATCACATCCCTTTGTACGTAACAAAATATGCATCTTATCATACCGGGAGAACGAAAAGATGGTCAAAATACGATAAAAAGTGATCCGACAGAAATTTAAAAGAATGAAATTTGCGCAAGATGTTTTCAATGGTTAATGAGACTGTGAAATGGGACCGTTTATTTAAGTTGAATATAGGAATATCCATGTATGCAAGTCATACGTGTTTCAGCCAGAATTGTGACGTCATTCCCACTAACAGATGTAAGAGTTGACATTATTTTCAGCCTGTTGTTCACTTAATTTTGTATTTATTGGAATGAATTTTACTTTCTACTATACAGTGATTTGTCGTTACTTCTGCTATTATTAAAAGTAGGAAATCTGTAAATGGACAAAGTAGTTCAGAACCGTGTGCTCTCCAAAATGGGAAAAAGGTTGAATTTTTAATGATTATAGAGATATTTTGAAAAAAATAATAATTTTAATAATAATAATAATAAATAATCATTTTTTAAATATGGCCATAAGTATGTAGTCTGATCAACAGATGTTTTTGAGATTATTTTCAATTAGATTATGTCTGATTATTTTTTATTATTTTTTTATTATTTTATTTTTTATTTGAGTCAAAAACCATTTGCTTTGGAGTGAAGTAATATTGTTTTGACTCAAACAAACATTCTTCGTAGCAAATAAATATATTTTTGCCTGTCGTCAAACAAATATTTATTCGAGTTACACAAAAATTTCTATCTGTGCATCGATCACATGCAAATATAAAGAGGAGCTGCAAGAATTGATTTTAGCCCCAGCTTCAAGCAATCCTCTCGTCACCTGGCACAGAAAAAAATAAGGTCTACCTACTGTGGCTGCCGGGATATGATAGAAGGAAGACTATAAGGGACACTAACTAACTCAGACACCACTACATAAAATTGGTCAGACAACCTCTCCTATGATGTCTCTACGATGCATCATAGACTTCATAAAAAATGCTAGCTTTCAAAGGATTCCTAATTGAATCGGGAGAAATTACAAACAATCAAACCTGGTTGACAAATTTCGAAAGGCAGGAAAGCCAAGCGACCAACACAGCACCATAAAATAACATACCCTGGGGCACTCCAGACTAGATGAAATAAGTATTTTTTCTATTTTGCATTCACAATGCACTCATTGTAACACTGTTTTCGGTGTTACAATTAACAAATTGTAACATCGTTTTTAGTAACTTTTAGTTTTCCAAGATTGATAATATGATACGTCAAGTGTCAAATAAAGCTGACATCTCAATCGCTATTGGCTCGCCTCAATCGTATTTATGAATTTTAGTACAACTACCAACGGTTGAAAATAAAATGACTCTAGATTGTAAGATGACAACTTTGATGACAACCGCAATTTTCGTAATTTATATAAAATTAAAGACGCAAAGTAGAAAAAATAGTATATTACACTCGTTTTATAAGACGTATTGGCGCACTCGTTCCATTTGTGCACTCCTCGCTACGCTCGTCGTGCCCAAAATAACTCGTGCGCCAATTTGACGTCTTATAAAACTTGTATAATAATATACTATTATAATCAGCTAAAATACACTTTACAGCACCCAAAAATCCTGGTAAGAAATCACCCTCTGGCCTAGTATTACGTAGCCCTGTCGTCAACGGGGTAAATTTCCCGTAGCTTCCCAGCAGAAAGTTCCACCCGTAAAATGGTTAAATGATTTAAACGGTTCAGTTCACGGGTGGCCCGTAACTTGAAACCGGGTAGTAGCCGCCGCCGCTTTTAAATTTAGCTAGATTTTCTTTATTGCCGTAGATCAGCGTCGACTCTCATTAGGTAAAGTACAGGCGCGGCGCGACGTCGGCGTCCGTTAGGGGGCGCCACCGTTCCGCAGATACAAAATATGTTGAAGCGCGCTCCCCGGGAGTTCGTAAGTAATAACTTCGTTCGATGGCTCCAAGTAATCTAGTGCACTTGTTCCGGCGCCCGCCGGAATGTTAGCCGGAGGTGCAGGCACCGAAGCGCCGGTTGATGCCCAGCTTTTGCGACTTTTACGTTTTAATAATGACGGGCGCGATTGCTCCCTTAATGGACGGGGCCCGGCCGGTGCTAAAAATAAAAACGCCAGCGCCACCCTTTGTTGTGCGCTAGCATCCTATTTCAATAACGCGTCTACAAAGTATCGAGTGATCAACTTTTTACTTGTTATGGAAATTTCGTTAAATTATGGCGCATACTTGCTCCTTTTTGCGGGCTATTTTGTACTGAATTAGGGATTGGATATTGCATATCGTTTTTAACTACAAACAGTATTCGATGTCCGTATCAACAATAATGCTAGCATCCTATTTCAATAACGCGTCTACAAAGTATCGAGTGATCAACTTTCTACTTGTTATGGAAATTTCGCTAAATGATGGCGCATGTTTGCTCTTTTTTGCGGATATTTTGTACTGAATTGAAGGTTGGATATAGCATATCGTTTTTAACTACAAACAGTATTCGATGTCCGTATCAACAACAATTCTAGCATCCTATTTCAATAACGCGTCTACAAAGTATCGAGTGATCAACTTTTCACTTGTTATGGAAATTTCGCTAAATGATGGCGCATGTTGCCTCCTTTTTGCGGATATTTTGTACTGAATTGAAGGTTGGGTATTGCGTATCGTTTTTAACTACAAACAGTATTCGATGTCCGTATCAACAATAATGCTAGCATCCTATTTCAATAACGCGTCTACAAAGTATCGAGTGATCAACTTTTCACTTGTTATGGAAATTTCGCTAAATGATGGCGCATGTTGCCTCTTTTTGCGGATATTTTGTACTGAACTGAAGGTTGGGTATTGCATATCGTTTTTAACTACAAACAGTATTCAATGTCCGTATCAACAATAATACTACCATCCTATTTCAATAACGCATCTACAAAGTATCGAGTGATCAACTTTTTACTTGTTATGGAAATTTCTCTGAATGATGGCGCATGTTTGCTCTTTTTTGCGGATATTTTGTACTGAATTGAAGGTTGGATATAGCATATCGTTTTTAACTACAAACAGTATTCGATGTCCGTATCAACAATAATGCTAGCATCCTATTTGAATAACGCGTCTACAAAGTATCGAGTGATCAACTTTTTACTTGTTATGGAAATTTCGCTAAATGATGGCGCATGTTTCCTCTTTTTTGCGGATATTTTGTACTGAATTGAAGGTTGGATATAGCATATCGTTTTTAACTACAAACAGTATTCGATGTCCGTATCAACAATAATGCTAGCATCCTATTTCAATAACGCGTCTACAAAGTATCGAGTGATCAACTTTTCACTTGTTATGGAAATTTCGCTAAATGATGGCGCATGTTGCTTCTTTTTTGCGAATATTTTGTACTGAATTTAGGGTTGGATATTGAATATGGTTTTTAACTACAAACAGTATTCAATGTCCGTATCAACAATAATGCTAGCATCCTATTTCAATAACGCGTCTACAAAGTATCGAGTGATCAACATTTTACTTGTTATGGAAATTTCGCTAAATGATAGCGCATGTTGCCTCTTTTTTGCGGATATTTTGTACTGAATTGAAGGTTGGATATTGCATATCTTTTTTAACTACAAACAGTATTCTATGTCCGTATCAACAATAATGCTAGCATCCTATTTCAATAACGCGTCTACAAAGTATCGAGTGATCAACTTTTTACTTGTTATGGAAATTTCGCTAAAGATGGCGCATGTTTGTTCCTTTTTGCGGATATTGTATACTGAATTAAGGGTTGGATATTGCATATCGTTTTTAACTACAAACAGTATTCGATGTCCGTATCAACAATAATGCTAGCATCCTATTTCAATAACGCGTCTACAAAGTATCGAGTGATCAACATTTTACTTGTTATGGAAATTTCGCTAAATGATGGCGCATGTTTGCTCTTTTTTGCGGATATTTTGTACTGAATTAAGGGTTGGATATTTCATATCGTTTTTAACTACAAACAGTATTCGATGTCCGTATCAACAATAATGGTAGCATAATATTTCAATAACGTGTCTACAAAGTATCGACTGATCAACTTTTTACTTGTTATGGAAATTTCGTTAAATGATGGAGCATGTTTGCTCCTTTTTGCGGATATTGTATACTGAATTAAGGGTTGGATATTGCATATCGTTTTTAACTACAAACAGTATTCGATGTCCGTATCAACAATAATGCTAGCATCCTATTTCAATAACGCATCTACAAAGTATCGAGTGATCAAATTTTACTAGTTATGGAAATTTCGCTAAATGATGGCGCATGTTTGCTCTTTTTTGCGGATATTTTGTACTGAATTAAGGGTTGGATATTGCATATCGTTTTTACCTACAAACAGTATTCGATGTCGGTATCAACATTAATGCTAGCATCCTATTTCATGAACGCGTCTACAAAGTATCGAGTCATCACCTTTTTAGTTGTAATGGAAATTCCGCTAGATGATGGCACATATTTGCTCTTTTTTGCGGATATGTTGTACTGAATTAAGGGTTGGATATTGCATATCGTTTTTACCTACAAACAGTATTCGATGTCCGTATCAACAATAATCCTAGCATCCTATTTCAATAACGCATCTACAAAGTATCGAGTCATCACCTTTTTAGTTGTTATGGAAAGTTCGCTAGATGATGGCACATATTTGCTCTTTTTTGCGGATATTTTGTACTGAATTAAGGGTTGGATATTGCATATCGTTTTTACCTACAAACAGTATTCGATGTCCGTATCAACAATAATGCTAGCATCCTATTTCAATAACGCATCTACAAAGTATCGAGTGATCAAATTTTACTAGTTATGGAAATTTCGCTAAATGATGGCGCATGTTTGCTCTTTTTTGCGGATATTTTGTACTGAATTAAGGGTTGGATATTGCATATCGTTTTTACCTACAAACAGTATTCGATGTCCGTATCAACAATAATGCTAGCATCCTATTTCATGAACGCGTCTACAAAGTATCGAGTCATCACCTTTTTAGTTGTTATGGAAATTTCGCTAGATGATGGCACATATTTGCTCTTTTTGCGGATATTTTGTACTGAATTAAGGGTTGGATATTGCATATCGTTTTTACCTACAAACAGTATTCGATGTCCGTATCAACAATAATGCTAGCATCCTATTTCAATAACGCATCTACAAAGTATCGAGTGATCAAATTTTACTAGTTATGGAAATTTCGCTAAATGATGGCGCATGTTTGCTGTTTTTTGCGGATATTTTGTACTGAATTAAGGGTTGGATATTTCATATCGTTTTTAACTACAAACAGTATTCGATGTCCGTATCAACAATAATGCTAGCATCCTATTTCAATAACGCATCTACAAAGTATCGAGTGATCAAATTTTACTAGTTATGGAAATTTCGCTAAATGATGGCGCATGTTTGCTCTTTTTTGCGGATATTTTGTACTGAATTAAGGGTTGGATATTGCATATCGTTTTTACCTACAAACAGTATTCGATGTCCGTATCAACATTAATGCTAGCATCCTATTTCATGAACGCGTCTACAAAGTATCGAGTCATCACCTTTTTAGTTGTTATGGAAATTTCGCTAGATGATGGCACATATTTGCTCTTTTTTGCGGATATTTTGTACTGAATTAAGGGTTGGATATTGCATATCGTTTTTACCTACAAACAGTATTCGATGTCCGTATCAACAATAATCCTAGCATCCTATTTCAATAACGCATCTACAAAGTATCGAGTGATCAACTTTTTACTTGTTATGGAAATTTCGCTAAATGATGGCGCATGTTTCCTCTTTTTTGCGAATATTTTGTAGTGAATTAAGGGTTGGATATTGAATATGGTTTTTAACTACAAACAGTATTCGATGCCCGTATCAACAATAATGCTAGCATCCTATTTGAATAACGCGTCTACAAAGTATCGAGTGATCAACATTTTACTTGTTATGGACAGTTCGCTAAATGATGGCGCATGTTTGCTCTTTTTTGCGGATATTTTGTTCTGAATTAAAGGTTGGATAGTACATATCGGCTTTAACTACAAACACATACTTTTGTATTGGATACTTTTTCATACTAAGACAAAAACTGATTATTTTGCGTACGTATCTGCAGCTTTCTTCTTCTAATTTAATGGTTATAGCATTAGTGTAGAAATGAGAGACAGTTTCTTTTGATTTTTTTTCCGCGTAATTGAATGGTGTGACCAGTTTTGCAATTTTCTTAAAAATTTAAACAAATATGTTGATTATTTGTTACTGAAGTTTTTGAGCTTTTTAAATTTTTGAGCATATTGTTAAAGAGAGATTATTATTTTTATTATTGTATAAATAAGTACATGTAAAAACAACAAAAATGAGTACCAGAAGAACTCTGTACGACGATTTTTCACCACAGAATTTCATTTTTAAAAACAACTGATTTTGGATGAAAAAACTTAAATATCTCAAAATCTTCTTGTTTTTGTATAATAAAAAATGTATGCTTGTTAATGACATAAAAAAGCACGCTTTCACAATATTTTATTAAAATTGAATTATTGTTACGACAATGAAAAATAAAAAAAACAGAAAATTCGTATTGACATTGGTATTTGCATTTTTATCGGAAATTTTAAGGTCAGAGTAAAAAGTAACCCAATGAATGTGGTAGACATTTATTTTCATGATCTACAAAATTAGTCTCGGATATTTTTTCAGCTTAAAAGTCGAGGGGTAGGTTTTCCGTAGTTTACGCTCTTATTTTCTAGAAACGTTATCATACCAGCTAGCATCAATATTTATTTATACACAATATGACCGTCGACATGGCAATACAAAAGATATTTTGGGATTAATTTAAACCAACGTGAAAAACAGATGTGTAAGCGTCTGTAAAGTTTATTGATTGTATGTGTGTGAATGCACCGGGGTCTGTACGGGCATTCGGAATGAAAAGTCGAGGGCGACGGAATATTCATCTGCGTTTTAATTAAAACGGTACAGAAATTCAAGTGGCGAACAAACTGAACGCGCGTCGTTATTCGCAATAACCGAGAACGAATGAGCCGGTTGTCCTTATGTTCTCTCGTCGCTCGCACTTTGCTCTCCAGCGTTGTTCCCGTACCTGCTCGCTGTGCAAGCAATTGAATGCGAAGCGCAACCGCATAGCAAATAGAAAGGTACTCGTCATATTGTTTTCTCTAGCAAACCTAAAAACCTTTATTAAATTATGAGCATTTGCATATTAAAATTTCCATAGAAACCACATCCGCTTCAAATTAACTGAAGTACAGAGCAAGTACCACGAAATTTACGTTTTGAGATATTAGATTACAATTTTCAACTGTATTTTAACCGTATTTTAATGAAAAACTACAGGAAAAGTATTTTTTTTGCTTTGCGTTCACAATTGACTGATTTTTACACTGGTTTCGGTGTTACAATAGTATATTATAATACAAGTTTTATAAGACAAAACTTAGCGCACGAGTTGTTTGGAAATGGAACGTTGCGCCAATATGTCGTATAAAACGATTACATTTGTTTCCACTTTGCGACATTATTTTTACATAAATTTCAAAAATTACGGTTATCATCTTACAATGTAGAGTTGTTTTATCTTCAACAGTTGGTAGTTGTGGTAAAATACACAAATACGATTGGGGCGACCCAATAGCAATTGAGATGTAAGCCTTATTTGACACTTAAAGTCAATATCATCAATCTTGGAAAACTAAAAGTTACTAAAAGTTTGTGAAACCGAAAGCGGTTTCGTTATGAATTTATAACGAACTCAAAGTAGAAAAATAGCACATTGTAACAACTGTTTTAGACACACCGAAACGTTGTCTCAATTCAAAGTAACATTTGTTGATCCAAAACAACGATTGTTTTATATTTATATACGCAAGGATATACCGTGATATCAAAAATTATCTTGGTCAAGAGTTGCCATGGAATGTAAAAAGTTTGTCTTAGCTTAAGTCATCCGTTTGAAATAATTCTGTCATTGGCAAGTTACACAGACATCATCACTGACTTACAAATGTAATCAGCACAATGACGTGCAAATACGTGCAAGTATTTAATTTGTCGAAAATACAATGGTCGAAGCTAAGTGACTATCCTAGCCAACAACCAACAAAATCGAGTAAGTGAAAATTAGTTTTTGTAGCGTTTTATCCATGTTCGATTATGTTTATTGATGGCAGTTAGCTTAGATTATTGTATTTTGACTAATTAAGTATCTACTTGGAAATATGTGAAGTGCTCTGACTCAATACTTCATTGATTATTTTTCTTATGCAAGTTAATAACAGTGGTATATAAATTTATTGTAGTGAACAAACCAAAAATATTTCCTTTTTACTATGAAAATTAAAATAAATTAAATATACGTATAATTTAAAATTAAATTAAAAGTATACTCGATTTTTTTCCTCTTGAGGTATGTATCCTGTATCGATCGATCTCAAATTTCACAGCAATTAAGTAATGATATAAATGACTAAATCCTACATAAAAAAATAACGGTACAAAAAATAAGCACCATCATAATTGACATAATAAGAAAAGTTACAGGGTAAACAGCCTGTTATTATTATACGGTCCAAAAAACTACTAAAAGTTGAACTTTTGCAACTAACAAATATTTTAGTTAAAAAATATAAAATCAATCAAACAACAAGCAAGTGCTTGCCTACAACTGTTCGATTTCTAGTTGTATTTTGTTGTCCATATAATCTCTAACTGAAACCATATATAATTTATAATTATAACTTACCTGAGGACTGACGGAACAACAATTATACACAGAATAATTTTCAATTATACCCAACGTCCTTCTGCGAACTTAAAAAGTAATTACACACCACCACAGTTTTAACCGTAGCACACTGTATGACAGTGGCGGATACAGAAAAAACTCAAGGGGGGGGGGGGGCGCAAAAAGACATCTTGAGCTATGGGTGACTTAGCCGGTAACATCACAATCGCTTTCTTCTCTGCTCTACCAACAAATTTGCCCCAAGGGGGGGGGGGGGGGGCGCGCCCCCTGCGCCCCCCTCTGTATCCGCCCCTGCAGTGTATGAGTATGGAAGAAGTTTTGTACGGCTGGCCAGCGACGCTGCTTGTCATACTGCTGTCATTTAAGGTCTTTGACGTTAAATCACATAGTTTGCTGATTTTATCGTTTAAATACAAATATTAATAATAATAATAATAATAATAAAATGCTTTATTGTATGTAAATAACTACAAAAGGTACCAATAACACCAAGGTGATTTAAAATGGCACCATTCAAAGATTGATACAGATTAAAAACTGAAACTAATACATATCATCTTCAACCGCTAAGCCTCCCTCAAGAATCTTTTTCTTCAAAATAGCTTTGGTTGTAGTTTTGCTGTAAGGACCGAATTCAATGAGAGTCGTATTTAAGATTCTTGACGCAAGGTAGGAAAAAGTCTTTCTGAAGGATGCTGTCCTGTGCACTGGTACTGTTGCCATGGAGGCGACATAGCGAAGTCTTCTCATATGAGCTTCCCCTCTTAGCTCGATCTTGGCCGCTAGATAGGAGGGTTGACCTTCATACACCGCTGAACGAACCATCTCAGCTTAGTGGGTGAATCGCCTCTCAGTCAACCGAAGCTGTCGGTGCTCCCGAAAAACATGACCCATGTGTTGTCGACGGGGACATCCAGTTGCATAGGAAATGCAACTATATTGTATTCCTTGAAGACGTCTCTTGTTTGCCTGGGAGAGGAACGGACCATAAACGGTGTCACCATAACCTACAGCTGAAAGCACCAACGAATCTGAAACCATAAGCTTAGTATCAGTCGGTAAAACCGATTTAAATTGATGCAATAGCTTCAATTTGGCATACGCAGCCCGACAAAGCCTATCTACGTGTCCATCAAAGGTAAGACCACGGTCGAAGACTATCCCAAGGTTTCTTGCTTCTGTCACCACGGGAAGACGAGCACCATCCAACTCCAGCTCAACTCCAGCTAATCGCACAGCCTCGACGTCCTCCTCGTTGCCAATAAATAGAACCTGGCACTTTCCGGGATTCAGCACCAGGGAGTTGCTAGCTGCCCAGCCGTAGACACGCGCCAAGTCTTCGTTAATGGAGTCCAGGCTGTCGTTGACGGCCTCGGAGTGAATGGGGGCATACAGCTGGATATCATCGGCATACATGTGGTAACTGCAGTGCCCGAGGGTAGTCGGCATATCGGCAGTCAGGATGTTGAAAAGCAGTGGTCCCAGCACTGATCCCTGGGGAACGCCCGACAGTGACACTGATGGCCGAGAAATATTGTCTTCGTCGATTTTAGTGTAGTTTGTGCGTCCAACTAGGTACTCTCGAAACCAGTTCAAAACCAGACCATCAACTCCATAATATTTAAGTTTAGCGAAAATACAGTCGAAGCTTACGCTGTCGAAGGCCTTTGACATGTCGAGAAGAACCAGTGCGGTAACTCTGTCCATCTGTTGGAAAGACACGATTTCATCCAGAACAGCCAGCAGGGCCGATCCAGTACTGTGCGACTTCCGGAAACCAGATTGCATGGCAGGCATGACTCCCTTACTCTCCAAGTACTCGTACAGCTGAATTTGTAGTAGTGATTCAGCAATTTTTGAGGGAACTGACAGGATACTGATCGGGCGAAAGTCGTTAAAGGAAGAGGGAGATGCTCGCTTAGGAATTGGTTTAACAAAGGCTGATTTCCACAAGGTAGGGAATTTACCGATTTCAAAGGAATAATTAATAAGGTGCGTCAATGGTTCAGAACAAAAGCAAGAAGAAAGTTGAAGCATTCTAGCAGATATCCCATCAACACCGCAACTTGCAGATTTCTGGGCAAATCATCTTTCGAACGCACTCCACATCGACTGGTCTGTAACTAAATTGTTCTTCAATATGGAAAGTTCCCGAAGCAAATCCGCCGACGTATCGATGGTCCGCAGGCACTCTAGGAACGGATCCGGCAAAGAAGTCACTGAAAGCATCCGCGTCACGCAACTGTGAAGGGATCCCGTCGCCAAAACTAGTCCCAGCGACGCCCCAACTTCTCAAACGACCCCAAAGTCGCCGCTGATCGGTAACTCCTCTAAGCTGGGAGGCATAGTATGCCTTTTTCTCCTGAATGACCGCATTGTTGTAGTAATTCCGTAATTCACAAAAATATTGTCGATGTGTTGCTAAACGAGTAACCTTGTATCTGCGCCACGCCTTATTCTTGTCATTCCTAATCATTCGTAGAGTATCCGTAAACCAAGGGTTATGTGGCTTATAATGGTCGCTGCTATAAACAAAGGGTGCATGTAAGTCAAAAATTCTGTTTATGTTATCATTAAAAAATGCCAGCTTATTATCGAGCTCCAACATGGCATACATCTCGTTCCATGGGATCAACGCAGCGTCCCGAAGGAAGTCAGGGTGAGAGAAGTGTTTGAAGCTTCGCACCAATCTTCGCGTAGTCTGAGCAGGTGGGAGAGCAAGCGGAACCCAACACGCGACAGTGTGGTGGTCAGATAGGTCGCTATCAATAACTTCTGTCTTTATGTCTTGTAGGCGTTTATCAACAATAATTAAGTCGATCAGCGATTCAGACTCCATAGTGACCCGCGTAGGTTCCGCAATAACTTGAACTAGAGAATAATCGTTGAGCATTTGCTGGAGGGTTTTTCT
The DNA here is from genome assembly GCA_964023965.1 of Melinopterus prodromus. Taxonomy (NCBI): domain Eukaryota; kingdom Metazoa; phylum Arthropoda; class Insecta; order Coleoptera; family Scarabaeidae; genus Melinopterus; species Melinopterus prodromus. The sequence continues at coordinate 83,682,722 of OZ030390.1, forward strand.
TATTTGAGAATCTATCAACATGTTTATGTTAAAATCTCCCAGTATGATGACTGTCTGCGTATTCAAGTGAACAGTGTTTAAAACGCTCTCAAAGTGCGATAACGATGCAATTCCACTGCTAGGCGGGCGGTACACCACTCCTATAGCGACAGTTGTCTTTCTGACAATGGCTTTGATCCACAAGTACTCGAGATTTGTATCCAGATGATCATCGATGTCTATAGCAGTGAAAGATATTGTGTTTCTAATGTATAGGGCGACACCGCCGCCCCTACTACCTCGATCTTTTCGAGCAATATTAAAACCAGGTATAGCGATTTCGTCGATAGAAATAGCATCAGTGAGCCACGTTTCACTTACTGCAAACACATCACAATCCGAATGTAGGACAAATTCCTTAAACAGTGCAAACTTGCTGACTAGTGATCTAATGTTTACATGCATGAATAATGACCTGCGATTGTTACCACGTCGATTTAGTGCTGAAACAGCAAGGTCGTCTCCAATGCGTTTGCAATCCGAGATATTGACCCCCGCTTGCGTTACTTTAAAAAAGAAGCCTGATAGTTAATTTTTTGGCGCTCGATGTTAGCTTTCCTCTGGTAAGCAGGGCATTCATCGGACCACACTGCATGATTAACTGATGAAACATTCAGTCCCAGTACATCCCTAGCGTATTTGCAGTTAGCACAGGATCTTAATTTGGATTTACATTGTGCAACCTCATGGTTGTCAGCACATAGCGGGCAGACGACATCTTTCTTACAATCATCGGCTATATGATTATATGCGCAGCATTTATAGCACCTCAGAACGTTTATCACCTCGTACACCCGGCAGTCACTCCAATAAATACGCACCGTATCTTCCGCCATTAATTTGGCAAATGTCTCGCCATCCACCTCTGCAATGGCTGTAAACATCGGTTTTCTAGCCATCTTTTGTACGCGTAACACGTTTACGGTCGCTTCAGCGTCCAAAAAACTATTTTGCGACTTTAAGTAGCTCACAATTTCATCCTTGCTTAGCAGGTCTTCCATTCCGACTATTTTAATCTTTGGTAGTTTTTTGACTGGAGTTTTTATTTCGTAGTCATCGCCCAGCTTTGATTTCAACTCTTCACTCAGCTTGGCAGTGCTCTCGGCAGACTGGCATTCGAAAACTATAGCTCCCTTTGCAGCTTTACGCATCGCCGTTACCGACTCACTCACTGGACTCACCCTTTCCTTCAAAAATTTTGATGTTTGCTCACAGGTTGTTTTTTGATCTTTTGGCTTCAACACTACAACAGGACCTGATTTCTTTGAAACAACTTTAACTTTTCCCGCGTACGATGCCTCAGTACTGGAGGCAACCTTCTGCACTTCGCTTAACACCTCTTTGCTGGCTGTTCTTGCCGAGGAATCCATTTTGTCTAAAGCCCCGTGAATTTCCTTTAGTGCCTCGTCGTGTTTATGAACGGATACCACAACGTCTTTCACCATTTTAACCAGATCCAACAATAGCGTTTTTCCATCTATTGTACCATCACGGGCACAGGAGTCACACCACCATTGGAAATTCTTAGATTTTGTCAATAAATCATACAGTTCACCAGTGACACCCGTAGCACACTTTACATGGAAAAATCTCCACAAAAACCAGAGCATCGAACTGCGTCCTGGCGTCTATATGTGTTATTGCACGCACCGCACTTTCCGGACATCGCGACTGCAAAAAATGCACGTCAGTCACGGTCGAGTTGCAAATACATAACTTGTCGTTCATTTACATTTTTTGTCGTGAAAACATATATTATGTTGTTTGTTTATACTTTTTGTCGTCAAAACACATATTTTGTCGTTCAAATGCATATTTTGTCGTTAAGGTACCGAAATTTGTCGTCCGAACCCCTAATTTATCGGGCCGATAAATGTCACCCATTAATATTGTATCTATTTATCTATTTTATATGTGGTTTTCCTTCTTAATTTGGCTTGTAAGTGGGTTTCTGGTCGGGCAATAAAGTAATTTTTATTATTATGACGATTATCCAGTTAATGTGAACCAACCACATCTCGGATCGTAAAAGCTCGAATCGTTCACATAGATTTTAATAGTTAACTCGGTATTTTTCCCTTAAACTCTCATCTCTATCTTCCATCTCCCCCTTTAAGCATTTTGTACAGTATGGTGTTTGTATGGAATATTGAATTAAATAATAATAAAATTTTACGTTTGTAACGTTTACCGGATCAATTTCGGAATAATGGCCGAAAAGGTAAAGGCACCGTAAAAGATTCCCCGATATTATGCGCGGCCTACGAAAATTTCGTTCGGTTCACCACTTTTATATCACTTTTCGTATCACTGGTTACATTCAGCCTGAAGGTATCGGGCCGATGTTTAACCTCCATTAAATTTTAACGGTGTTTAACTGCGGCAGGGTCTCTGCACCAGATGGACCCTACGGCGCCGTCCTAAAACTTTTATAACGCTAATGCAGTTCCCGTTATAACTGTATTAATGTATATTTTTTATGTATAAACTGTAATATAACTTTTGTGTTACGGCAATTACGGTTTATGATTATGGTCTTAGTTTTGCTTTATTATTATTAAAAGGTTGTGTGTACGCCGAACAAGTTTTTATATGCGGGTATGTAAAGTAAATCTAGAAAGGGGTTTTAGTGACATAGTGCAAGTTTTATTAAGGGGGGAGGCTCGCATAGATGGCAAAAAATTAGAAAAACTTAGGGATTTTTTACTGAAAAAACAATGCAATATTGTTATTTCAAATTTTTACTGTACAATGTAATGAGCACAATTAATTGTAATATAGCAAACGAGATAAAATATGTTATTTTCCTCTGTAAAGAGCGCAATAGCGCCATATGTACTACTTTTAACCATGTACACAATTCCGACACGCAATTCCGTCACATGTCTGTTTTATGGACGTGCTACATTTAAATGTACCTAAATCCAACACCCCTAAATTTGTAAATAGAAGTGGTTAAAAAATAGTACTATTGTGAAAATATAAAGCATTTTTTGTCGGCCTACAATTTTCTTAATTACTGTTATCCTGTAGTCGAATGGCAGTTACCTTATAAGGAAAAATTCTATTTTTAGCATAACCCTCAATTATCAAGGTCAGTCAAACCTCTAAGGTATATTCTGACTGTTAGAACATTGGTAGAATAAGAAACGATTGTGGGTTGATAAGTGTAATGTCAAATCAACAAACCGCATATCCTAAAATGTAGTTCATTATTGTAGATTTCTTATTTTATCCTACTAAACAGAAATATGTCGGAATTTAGGACAGTGCCTGAATTTGGGACGTTTACCGTTTCGCAGTATCCTCTATCCAATTCTTCTCTATCTTCTCTATCTTTTACAGTTTACTAGAAATAACACATCAAAATCTGCTTTTTCGGTCTTAGCCTGCTGTATGCGTTGAGTTTAAAAAGTCGCAATTTTTGTATTCTAACAAATTCGTCGGTTGATATTTGTTCTTTGAGAAAACGCGTGCTTTTAACATTTTGACATTACACATGGCAAAAAATAACATCTTGCACGTCGGCTTCTGGCTTAATTTTGTATTTTTAATAATCGAATGATCTTTTGAGGTCAGATATAGGAGCAGTTGAGAGATTTATATTTTTTTGTCAAAAAGATACAACTCATCATTTCTGGTTTCAGATCTGTATTCTATGAAAAACGGCACACCAGAATCAGTTGTTTGATTTCTTTAAATATCACCACGGCTAATCATTTACTTTCAATTATTGTATTTTTGACAATTAATTAATTATAAATCTGAAATGTTGTGTCATCCATACCAAAAAGTTTATTATTGTTTATTAAGCTTTTTCTTAATATAATGTCAATAAAATTTTCTAAGCTTTGACAGCCGGTAGCCACTTTATCTTACATATTATTATAAAATTATGAAAAAATTCTGAATTATTTCCTAGGTCATATAACATTTTGTAGGAAGGGATTTCTTTTATTAGTAATTTTCAGTTAAATTCAGTATTTCGATAGATTTTACAAATTTACAGTCTTGCTGAAATTTGGGAATTAATACTCATACAATTTTTTCTAGCAACCGTATTTATCAAGAATAATCTGGAAGATTGATGACAAAAAATGTGACCACCAGGGCATTCAAAACTGACCTAAGTACCTGCCTTCAGTCAGTACGGTCGGTTTCCCAGTTCAAGTCAGATTAAAACGAACCATAAGTGTGCTCATTCCGAAAAGTGAATTGAAATTTACACCAAAAACATAATAAATGTATGGTTAGATATGTCAATAATAGAACATGATGTTTCTCTAACATGTTGTTATCATTTCTATCAATGAATTCATAAACTGTTCAAATCGATGTCCTCATTACACTTGTTTCCTGTTAGGCCCTTGTAAAATCTAACTTAGAAAATAAGCAAAATTTTCGAAATGTTTTTCACTTTAACTTAAACTGTTACTCTGTATTTTGTGTCTAATTTTTTAACACTCGTTATCAATCGTTCGGTATATTTATAGAAATAGTGGAATATCAAACCCTTTTATTGAACCCTAATAAGTCGTGTGCAATTATATTTGGGTCAGTAAAGAACGTTTGTAAATATAAAAGAGATTTCGTTTTTAGCATCGATGGTGTCGCCATTCCAATTTGTGGTGAAGTAAAAAATCTCGGTTTAGTCATGGACAATTCTCTTAGATTCGAGAAACATATTCAAAAATGTGTCAAAAATGCTTGTATCGGTCTAAAATGGCTTTATGCACATAGAAGTTTGTTTAATACTAAAATCAAGAAAATGCTCTGTGATACTTTAATTTTAAGTTTCTTTAATTATGCCAATGAAATATACGGGCCTTGCTTAAAATCCGATACTTCGAGAACAATACAACGCATCCAAAACTCATGTCTTCGCTTTATTTACGGTATTAGAAAATTTGATAGAATTTCTCACAAACTTAAAGATGCAAGCTGGCTATCCATGGAAAATAGAAGAACGCTTCAAATCGGATGCCTAATACACAAAATTATTCTTTCTAAAAAGCCTTTATATCTGTACAAGAAAATCATATTTCGAAGCGTCAATAAAAACTATGTAACGATCCCCAACCACAAGTCAGCCTTGTTTCAGAGATCCTTCACTTTCACGGCACACAGAAATTATAATAACATACCGCAGTTTATTAAGGGAAAAAACGACAAAATGTTCAGGAAGCTTTTAAGAGAGCATCTAGTTAATGCGCAAAACGCAAGTTAAAGTAAGACATAGAATTTAATAGCTTTTCTATTTATTTTTGTTTTCATGGTTAAGCTGAAAAGCAACTTTATGTTGAGCCTTCGCCATCATTTGCTCTACTTTAGGTTATTTTAGGAATTTATTTTATTTTTTGTCTAGTCTTGTTTTACATTATTGATGTTGCGTTTCCTTAAAACTTATACTGTTTCATTTTTTTTTATTGTATTGATGTATATTTTGGAGCAAATAAAGACAATTTATTATTATTATTATTATTATTTTAATAAGTTCCATAAGACACCGAATAGAACGCACAAAAACTTCAATAACTTCCGCAAACTGTAGGTTTTGATAAATATCCTCCACTAACTTTCAGCTAATATTAACAGAACCTACACCTTGAAGTAATCACAATCACTCAATATCAAATATTTACAGCAGGAAAACAATAGCCGAAGCTGAATCGAGAACTTTAATAAATTTACCATTGTGCCACTATCGATATTATATCGGGCAGTCGGACGTAAGAAAGAGTAAACAAAACTCGACGTCGACGCCAGAGGTCGCCGCTTTCAGTTATTTACACCGTCGGCGTCGACGTCGTCGCGCGTCGTTCTCGAGCAATATAATATATAGGCGACCCCGTAAACCATACCGAGCACACACAATAATATTGCGATACATACAGGCGCGTATAAAGTCGGTCCACAAATCACCGACTATGCGGCGATTTATTGGCCGTTAAAGTATTGTACGCGGCGACCGCGTGTAAATCAGCGAGAGCCGTTCGGACTCTCTTCCTTTTTCCCCGCATATAAAGGTCGTAAGTGTAAAATGCTCGTCCGAGAATATTGCCGGACGCACAGTAACGCGCGGTCGTTAATGGTTTCTATTTAGCGCTGCATACTAACTCATGAGGTGTTGGAACAGCGCGATAAACTAAGTGGTGTGACCAAGAATGATTTGTAAAACATAAGTTGGATTACATCCGGTCTCGGTTGTGGTTCTAAAAGAATCACCAATTAGTCGCCTATTACGTTCCTGAAGCGGGATTGCGTATTTTAAGATGATTTTAAACACAAAAATTCAAATAAAAATACACACGAATTTAAACATGCTGTAAAACCTGCATGTTGATGCTTTTGCATTACAGCTATTACAGCTATTACAGCTATACAGTGTGTCTCACGGGACGTTGGATTGTATGGGTACTTTTGTTATTAATAGAGATAGAAAGTCGGTTAAATGGGCAAAGTAGTGCATGCTTATGTGCTCTTTCATAATCTGTTCAGAAAACAGTTGAATTCCAAATGATTATTTGTGATCCCATCAAAAAAGCGTTTGGACATGATAAAGGCACATTTTTGTCTACAACTTGATTATGTCAGTTTTTGATTAGTCAGTCAAATTTTTTTTCGCCAGTGAATTCGTCAGGAACAAACGAAACTTTTGTTTTTCTTATGGACGCCATATTGGTTTTATACATGTTTGGACTCAGATTTTTTTCTGAGTAATTTAGGTGTTGCATAGGTGCTTCTACACCTACCTTAACTATCAATACCGCTAAGTATTTACCTAAAGTACTGTTTTCTCGCATGATTGCATAATTTTTTAAATAAAATAATAGATTTGATCAAATCTGCAATTTAATATTATAACTAGAAATAAACCCTGTAGGCTACGCGAACCTGTGCTAAACAAGTTATTAAGGTATCTGTCAGTGGTGGTGATATTGTTAGGGTTGTTAAGTTAGATTTGCATAATTATGGGAAATATGGCGAACTTTTTCCAGGAGAAACTAATTGACATAGTGTGGGTTCTTGGCGAATGCAACAAAAATGCTTTATTGGCAAGTAGAGTTGACAGATACCACTGAATAACTTCTTTATCACAATTTTTCATAGCTTACAAGGTATAAGTAAAATTTTATTTCAAAATTACAATATTAAATATAATATGTTTTAATATATAAAATGTTTTATTTTATTAAAAAAGATGTAATTATGGGAGAAAACAGTATTTTGGGTTACTGGTTTAATTGTTCATGTAGGTGTAGAAGCACTTATTAATAGAAAAATCTTTTTTTTATGAAGAAGACTAGTTATCCCTGTAATGGTTTATTTTAGCACTAGTATGTACTAGTACTTTTTGTGCAGAGCAATGCATAGAATTCAAAAAAAGAATTCCATCTAAAAAAATTAATTTTCTTACAAAAAACTGTTTGCTATATTTTCCTGCAGATTATGACCAACCTGTACACATTTTGGATATGGTAGGTAATCACGATAATAGAACGCTTCTTACTTAATCATAATCTAAGCGTGCGCAATAAAATTAAAAACAGGTGTTGAGATATACAGTTTTTCTTAGACTGCTGTTTTTTCATAGAAATGCCAATAAATCAAAGAGTATAAAGTTTAGTGAAGGTAATGTTATGTTTCATTGTCGTAAAATTTCGCCTTCCATTAAAAAATAGGTTTGGGTTGGTACTACCTTATAGAACAGCCTGTATACACGCTAATAATTTTAAAATCTGCGCCTCGGCGTTCTGTATATAAGAGTGAAATCAGTTTTAAAATATCGCACTGTTGAGACCCCTGTTAAACACTACATTTTACTTATTTTAATACGTTAATATTTATTGAACTACAAAAACATAACAAAATATGATTATACCTACCCCATACGAAGAGTTTATTAATATTTTGTTTATAGAAAAACCATCAGAACGCTATACACTAAAAAATCATAATTGATGAGCGCATATATTCCCCATTAATTTTGTTATGGAAATTTATTATTATTATCTTACAAAAACTATAGTTATTGGGAACATCGTAATAGCTTTCCTGTAAAGTTATAATCTTAATTTCTCACTGTTAGTACTAAGAAAATCATAATATGTAATAGAATCAAAATGATCCTGGATCACTGAAACTTAGCCAAAGAAAACTTCGCCCTTCATTATTTTGGAGAGTTTATAAAAGTATATTTAATTAAGAAATGAGGGTTCCCATGGAGTTGTTGGGCAGCAGATGGCACCGTCGAAAATCACTAATTTCAATTGCACGATTTTAATTCAAAACCGTTTTAATCAGTTTTATTTCTTTTTCAAACCTTATTCCTAAGTTTTGGAATAAAGGAATGAAGGAAATACTTTAAAGAGAAAATTAAACAATTGTCTAAAATAACTAACAAAATCGGAAACCCAATGTCTTACTCATGTCTAATTTCTAAATGTTGTATCTTATTATTAAAGAAACAGCGGCTATATCACTACTGTAGCGGCAAATTAAAATTTGTGGGGAAAGGCCTGTTGTTCTGGCTGGTTCATACAAAGTTTTTTTGGTAAATCTAACGAATTGTTAACCAACGACAACATAATTAACTTACATTGGAGACATACCTTTAAGCTAAGATAATCCTAGTGTTATTATAGACATCAGTATATTAATTTAAGGGTATAATTTAGATCGGCGAATTTCAGACGGGTCCCCGTTTGAACTAATTAGGAATTTCGCATGAGTGAGATTTATGTTGCACTAATTCGGGGCCGTCGAGTATTATGCGCAGTAATTTATGCGGGAACAATGAATTATAGAAATTTGGAGAGGCTCCAAATTGCTCCTCGCCACGGTAAATAGTTAATCGGAACTTGAAAACCTCTTTAGGATGGAAAAAGAACGACGATGGAGAACGAAAAGTCCACTTCCATTCTTTCCAATGAACTTTTTCCGTCCGAGAATGGGATCGTTTAAAATTCTGGAAGTTCACAAAGTGGATAATGAAGAGGTCCCGGCCGCTACAAATGAATGAATTGGTAATGGCTCCCTCTCAACAATTTCCATTGCTGACGACTTGGTTTAATTGTCTATGTATTCTGTCACTTTTCGTTAGTGCTTCATTAGTACTGAATACTGAACATTATCGATGCACTAATCTATCAGAACCTCATATGTATTGTAAGTTGTGTAATATGAGCTCATGTAAATTATATTGTGCTATATCATTATAGAGGCAAATACGTCATAAATTCTGGAAACTTAAGGATACAGCTGCGTATGGGTTCACTGCGGACAAGACTTTGACATGTCAATAATTAATGAGCTATAAATGGGGCGTTGGTATCTAGAGTGGCCCAACCCAGAAATTTTCTATGACAACGTTCGAAAGATGAAAGATGTTGGAAATCCTGACTCTTGTTGTTTTTATTAACTAAAAAGTGTTACAAGACTGTTAGTGGAAATGAATACGGTTGATTGGATGACATTGCATTTATATAACGAAATTTATTTACAAAATAACCTAGATAGCTTCCTAGTGGAAGGCATTGTTGATAATTTCTGACTTTTCTCTAACCATGGCGTTAGGTATTTTGAAGATGACCGAATACTGTACCGAATATTCAATAATACTCTGCTCACCATGCTGTTTTACACAGAATTAACCACTCTGTGTGTCCCGCACTATAACACCCTTATATCTTTATTGTTTTATCTGATTTGAAAAATACGCAACACGTAGTCGTCTACTTGTTACCAAACACCTATTCTCAAATTCAAAGACACAAAAATTAGTAGAATCTTGCTTTCTTTGAATAACATGATAATATATGTTTTGAAAGTTTTTAAAAACGCCTTTTTCCAGTAAAATTTCAGCAAAAAATATTTCAAACAGGCGGAGTCTGTTTTCGATAGTATTGACAGTCTGAGACCCGTTTCTCAAAACATTGTTTTTGGTGTCGGAAATATCTAAGACCACTTTCATCAGAACCAAAGAAACAATATATTCTTTAACTAGACGTAGCTTTTACAAAACACATTTGTTTTCAAAATACCATGAACTAAAAGATACGTTTTTTAGCTAAAAATAAAACCTAAGTAGTTATTATTGTTTTATTAAGCGACAAAGTATCGAAAAAATCCTTATAAAACAAAAAATAAGCACGATCGGTCTAGAAGTCTCCGAGATATTTGGTATCACAAATATCGGAGGACATGGATTTAAGAAAATTTAAGTGGTTATATGTTTAAGTGGTTTCGTACACCTTATAAAGCTTTTTCTAGAACAAAATAAAAAATTTTTGAACAAGCACGAAAACAGAAAAATATTGAAAAGGATTGCTAACACTAAAATAATATATTTGGGATATCTAACTTAAATTAAGTTACAAACTCTTTGCTGTACTTCGGTCATCGTCGTTTTTCGGATTTCTTGTCGCTGAAGTGTATTAATGGCGGCTATTACTCTGTTAGTCAATTCTTCTCGAGTATTAACTGGTGTGGAATAGGCCTGACCTTTAACATGACCCCAGAAATAAAAGTCTAGTGGTGTTAAATCTGGTGAGCTTGGTGGCCACCGTCAGGGTCCCCTATTTCCGAACCACCTATCGTCAAACATCTGATTAAGTTGAATGGATACCACATACGAAGAATGTGCCGGTGCACCGTCAATTTGATAACAGTAGTAAAATAATAAGGGGAAGAGTTTCACAAAAATTGTTCACACCTCCACGCAAAATTTCTAAACATCTATCACTATTTTAATTTTTGTTGTAGATTTGGTATCTAATTTCGTCCCCCATTATTAAATAGGAGTATTCAAAATGGATTTAAATAAAAAGTGACAATATCTCAAAAACTATTAAAGATTGATATAGGGAATCCTAATATTGATTGATAGGAAATAAGATTTCCTATCGAATGACGTATCGGCATACAGGTGTTCCATTTGAAAAAAAAGTTTTTTACGTTTGAAAATTCAATTATTTTGTTGTAAATTTGGAACACCCTGTATAAGATATCACGATGAACTAAACATCGTCTTATTTGGTTATGATTCTAGTTTTGGATCACCAATCACGAAACTTCTAATTTCAATAATAACCGAGATATTCAATTTTAAACGTAAACCCGAAAATCACCCAAAAATTTGTAAAATCAAAAGGAGTCGAAAATGGTGATGGTTAGGTATAGGGAAACATTATTAAAAATGATGTATTTGGTACGTAGAAACCAAAAATAAAATTAAAATTATATCATTCCATTTAAAATAACAAAGTTGATACCGACTTCCGGTGACCGGACGTGACAGTTAACTTGAGAATATTTTAGGTGAAGAGCTCAGATCGAGTAAACTCTAATTAGAAAATGTCAAGTTTCCAGAAACTAGTAGAGAAGTAGAACATGAGAAACTTCTCATGTACCAGTTATGTACCACCCTGTATATAATAAACAAAAGATAGTTGTTTATTAAACATATGAATACACATTTCAATGTCCAGCTAATGATATTTACTAAACAATTCACAAAAAATATTTAAATACAAGCAATCAACAGAGACCTGTCATTTTATAAACATCATTGGCCTGCAACTTACGGTCATATCTCTAGCAGTTTTACGTATATTTTACTAAGTAGGTGCTAGTGAAAACAAGTATAATTGAAACCCCGATTATTTTTTTCTTGGCACGTGTGTTAAATAGGTACACAAATAACAAAAATTAACATAAAAATAAATAAATCTTCAACTTTAAAATTTTTTAAACACGTTCGGATTAAACAAAATTGCAAACAAACCTTACAACTCCTTCAGAGGGCACGTTTTAAATAAAACAATTGCCACAATAGGCAATACAGTAAGCATTTGTTTCCGGAAATTTCATAATTTTTTGCTCAGCACATTTCAGAGATTTCCAATTACTTACATAATTTGTGAAAAATACAAAAAGAGAAACACCGATCCTGGTGTGCTTTTTTGTAGAATCTAGATTTTAGAACAGAAATTATGAATTCACTCTGATTTAGAATCTACAGAAAAAAAAAGCATTCCAGAATCGGTTGTAACTCATTCGATTTTTCTTTGCTGTTGACCTAAGAAGTCGCTTTATTGGCTTTTATTTCATAAAGGAAATCTTACGCTTGCGCTAAACTCAAATTAAACAACATTAAACAAATTATACCTTGTATAAATAACATCAAATGTTTTGGACTAGAAGACATAGTCATAAAATACGCAATAACAAGATACGATTAGCTATGAAGAGAACCACAGAAACAAACGATCCAATTAAAGTAATAAAACCGTGTGGGATCCCGTACCCGCGGCACCGGCGCTTCTATACATAATTTTAAGGTTATTACGCCCGTATTAATAAATCGTGTTCGAGGGCTTCGCCGAGATTACATACGAACAGCGAAAACAATAGGGCGGGCGGAAGTGGCTGCTCCTCTCGAGTGTAGTACGCGCGCATTGTTGTTAACTTTACGTCAACATCGCGAAGTAATTATAAGCGGGGACTATTTGGGGTGGTACACTCGAGTTCTCGACGGTTGGCAGAACTGGAACGCTTAAAATTGAAGTCTTTCATGGGACCGCAAAGCCACGCAGCCCCGTTGCCCTTTTGACGAAATTAATTCTCCCTTTCGTTTGCATTCGGCAATTTAATAAAGCCGAGCAAGATTTTCCCATGTTTACAAAGCTCTACACTGCCGGGCATAGAGATTACGGAGGAACTCGGAGAGAAATTCATATGGCACATGATCCTCTCGACGAGGAAATTATCGAGAAAGCCAGTGGAAAAGGGTGTAATTCGGTTATTGCCATGGATGGAAATGTAGAGGTTTATTAATAAGGAATAAAATGTAATAAACCCCATTGGTAAACAAGATTTATATTTAAAATCGCAAGTTTGATTATTTGACTTGCCATACCGAGAGTTAGGTGGAGAATTGGAACGTATATTAGAATGGTCTGACAAATAGAGTTGCTAAGTGACCTGGATATTCTAGGATTTCCTAGATTCAGGAGTAAATTCGCACGTCCTGCAAAAAACTTCCGCAGAACGCTTAAAGTTCTGGAATTTTATAGAGATATTCAATTTTCTAGGGCAAGTACCATAACGCCATATATGCATAATGCATATGTTACACTAAAGACGTAAACTTTAAATAAAAACACTTACTGGTCAGTGCATAAATTTAGTCACGATTTTAGTAAAAGTATCAACACAATAAGTGTATATTATTCCTAGTACATGTATACGCCATATACACTTTCTACCACAGAGTAGCAATACTATCAAGAAAAATTAAAATAGATATAAATAAAATGTACTAAAAACTGGAGATTATTGTTGAAAAATGATATTATCAACATTAGGCATTTGAATTTTTATGCAAAATTAGATTTATTTATGTAAAATAAATACTAGTCCATACTATTGTAATTAACTGAAAGGTTAGATCAGTTTGTCTGGTTAGTGAAGGGGTTGGGCATAGATTCTCCTTTGAAAAATTAAATGTATACAGGACGGTTTGACAAAGGACTTTCGTTTCATTTCATAGTTTTGTTAGTTTAAGATAAATTAAAACTTAACAGATATGTTGGTAGATACATTTTTTTAATAGAACTAAAAGTCAAAATGTCACCAACACTATTGAGTTACAAAAAATGCATTGAGGTTAAAATAATTACAAACTACCTACCTATCTTAGGACATGTTTAAACAAATATCTCAAATTACCTTTAGTCCAGTATCATAAAGAATTGGTTCTGTAGAAACGAAGAATTGTTATAAATTACTTCTATAAGTCTATTGTGCGATCTTGTTTAATAAAGGGCACTTGTTTGTTTAGAATTATAATAGCATCTGACACATGTAGTCGCTTAGAAAATGTATGGATCTACTAGTAAAAGTGTACATTTTATTTCTTGTACTGATTAGTACTGACTAGTTAAGGAGTTGATGCTTTTCTAATCTACAATATTTTACTGATTTAGCACACAAATTTTACGGCTTTAGATACAAAAAAAGACATTTAAAATTTTAAAATCTATAACGTTCATTCGTTTCTTGTTTTCGACGTAGAATCACGTTTCTTTTTGTTTTTGTAGGTTTTCTGTTAAAAACTCGTACTATCGCCACTTAAAGTAGAAAGTAAAGTGTAAAGTTTCGTAAACAGGCTTTTGAGGCTTCTAAGGTATCTGTTCAGCAGGAGAAAAATTATTAAAATTGCCAAAAAGACGCTTTTTACATTTTCAGTACTGATCACGTATAACTAAAACAATGTGAATTTAGTATATTAAGTAACGAAGGTTTTTGAAAATAAAAAACTTCATTTTTTTCGATTTCATGATTTCTTTCATACTTTTGCCGCTCATTGTCTAAAGAAACGCATACATGATGTGCTACAACTCAAGGCCAGGCCTCGGAGGGCTGAAAGGCCGCCAGCTCATGACGCATCATCATCTATTTTCAATTTTACTTTTTTAATTATTTATATGGAGAGTCAAAGTCAACTAATCAAAATATTCACTCATGAATCGGCAAAAATGAGCATTAGCAGAGCTTTCACGGTTGCGTAACAAAATTAAAATATGGTTTAAAAATATAGTTTTGTATCTGTGCAGCACTTAAAAAACTGATTCTGATAAAATAACGACTATTTACGCGGCCAATATTTATTAGTGCCAATATTAGTGTCACGAGGTGTCATGAGTGTCCAAGCGATTAGTAAATTTGATAAGTTTGATAATAATCTAACCACGTATTAATACAACGGTAGTTTTCGAGATAAAAACTGAAAATCTCTATCTCTAGAATTTAAAATCTCAAAATAAAGCTAGCGCGAAAAATCAGCTTGTTTCTTAGCAATTCTAAGTTGGTCCAGCACTGTTATGAGCTCTGGTCTATCCACCAGAACCTTCGGTTCTTTTGCTTCCGCTTATTCCTCGTATACGTTTTTTTTTTATTTTGATCCCAATTTTTTAATACAAACCCAATTTTTATTAAGATTACGCATCCTGTTTCCACAAAAACAAATCAACGGATGCTCAAATCATAGTCAAAATTAGTGTTTACCTGTGATAGTCAAGACTCACCATAGGGCTTTTTCATGTGAAATGCTAATACTAGATAAGCAAGCTAGAATAGATGTCTTTTTGACAACGCACAAAGTACCATCCTCGGCAATTCCAGCATATTAAAATGCGAATTAAAATATCAGTGCGTCCTTTCGTGTCGGCCCACTCAAAACGCGAGTAATTTCCCGTGGTGCCCGCGTAATTATTACGTTATTAACGTTAACGTGTAATCGCCGTTAATTCAGTGAGAGGGCCGCGGCGCGGCGCGGCGCGGCGGCGGCGAGCGACCCGTAACAGATAGACGGATTAGAATGTTGGGCACGCGAGCGGATAATTAAATATTTAAATTTATATCAGGGGCCCCGTTATTAAACTGTTAAAATCTCCTTTTTGAGCTGGCGTTGGAAGCCGCCGCAAACGGCGCGAACGCCGACGTCGGCATCGTTCTTGTCGTCGTCGGCATTGCCTGCCGTCGTCCGTGTAATTACAAGAGTGCGCCGCGGTGCGGCGGGGCAGGTAAACGCTCCCATAGCCGCCTGTAATAAAGTCGTGGCGTAAATCACGGAGCGCGCAAAGAAATTTAGATAAAAGTCGCCGCTTAAAGGACGTAAATACCATGAACCGCTTCCTTAATTTTATTAAACGCCACTCATGTTATGTCCAACTATATATTAGAGAAGTTGCACTCCTAACGCGAAACCTTTAATCTGTAATTAAACGGAAAACTATGTAATTGATCGATTGCAAGCATGGGGCGACGTTTTATATTGTTCCAAACGGGTTTAGTTGTTTTGTTACGTAGCTCGTGATGGCATAGTCCAGGCCAGGGTGGATGTAAATAAAACTCACACTGGGGTTTTACATACTGTATATATTATTCAATACAGTTCAACAAAACAGCTGGCAAAGCCGGCGAAATACAATCCCCCTTGATGCTCCGCTGTGCTGCTACTTATATGAATTGTCCAAATATGTCACTATCATTAATTAGGTTACCAAACGTCGAGGTTGTTCACTTGATTTTTGTGCAAACACGGCGTCTGAAACTCATACTTGGGAATTGCAAGTATTGAGCAATTCGGGTCATTGGCTTTGTTCTTTTATAAATCTATTCGAACATAATGACTAACTCGTTTTCATTTACTTCGCAACAGTATTGAGGCCTTTACACGTCATCCTGCGAAAAACAAAAGACAGTATTGCGACCACAGGCCCATGGCGCTGAATGAAGTTGACCAAAAGGAGATCATGCTTTAAGGAAAAGCCACCCTCATGTTGCAAGGGTATTTACACCAAAATTTCCTCATGGTTCTACAATAACAGCATGTGTGGGACATAATTAGAAGGAGATGAAGGAGTCTACTCTCCAGGATCAATATGCTCTGCTGTGGGAATTTTTGAGAACCTAAACTTTTCGTCAATTTCAGCTTGAGACTGATGAAAAGTTTTGATATCTATATTAAAAAATTGATGACATAAGCTGAAATCCATGCCACAGCGGGAATCAGGAAGATTGCATCGAAATAACAAGGATGGACACATAATTTCTTCGCTCTTTTTTTCAAAATGATATGAATGCACACCGGTTGGGTGACTAATATTTATTTCATATTTGGCCAACAAAATCTCAACGCTTCTCGCTAACATTGAGCGTACTAGTGTGATATACAGTCGTTAACTTAATACATAATGGAGTAAAAATGTTTCCTCAATTAAGGGAATGTGTATCATTTCAAATGAGGTTAATACCATGGAGTAAAAAACTGAAAAAGTTGTATCGAGACAGTGTCCTAAATTCAGGCATACATCTGTTTAGTTGGATAAAATGTCTACAATGTCTACAATATTGAACTTTATTTTAAGACATACGGTTTGTTGATTTGACATTACACTTATCAACCCACAATTATTTCTTATTCTACTAAAGTTCTAAATAGATTTGTCGGAATAATGTACCACCACACATAGTCATTATCACAACATAAATATAATTTCTACGTACGGATTTGTCAATATCGTTATGCCTATAGTAGATGCTTGATCAACTGTTTGAAATCCGATCGTCTACACTCATTGCATCGAGTGCTATAGTAGCAGTAAGTTTAAAGTATTATGCCACACTGCAGAAGAATTGTGCTATCTTTATAGTTCATCAACGACAACGACCGGCCACTAAAGATTTATTGCTTAACGCCATGCTTGTCTGAGCTTTAAAACTAAAGGTTTTTCTACCCACAGAATTTTAAAGGTTATGTTTAAAATAAATGCAAAGTAAAGTCAGTCTATAATCTTCTTTTTTTGTACCTTCGTAGATTCTATCCAATAATCCACCTTGGTGTTCTTTACGTATTTCAGATAAAAACGCGGAACATCTTGCACATACGTATGATGTACTTACTTTGCCCGAAAACTGAAGATGAAGTATTTTTAGTTTTTAACCACCATATCCTTGTAAAATAACAGTGTGAATACACAATGTAAAATAGCAATTGGGATGTAAAATTACACCGATTGTCGTACGGCAAAAAACTACTATTCCACATCAAAATTTTCCTTAGTAAGGGGCACCAATCTTAAAATTTTAATTAAATTGGACAATACCTCTTTACTGTGAAGCTTATGCATTGTTTTAAATTGTTTGTTAAGATGTGATCTTGGCTCAAAACGTTAAATTTGAACTCGATCACAAAATAAAAAGTCCGCGTACTATGTTAATAAATAAATAACAATCCTATTCATATTTTTACCGTTCCTTAGCACACACATTTTGCTACCTCATACGTTTTGATCTGCCAACTTTTCAGCAGTCATTTGAGCAATTTTCAAAGGGAAAAGATATTGATCACTTCTGGGTTTTCAGAGTTCCACATCCGTTAAGTTGATTGGCAAATCTATACACTGATCAGTGTAATATGGGCGTTGTGCATTTGAGTTGAGAATTCCAATAAGTGCTATTAATTTCTAAATACTAATTTCCAGTTATTTCTGAAGAAACTAATATATACAATATTTTCATAAAAAGTCAGACCTTGTCTGGAGATAAGTTAGTAAGTCATTCAGATTAGCATTGCCTATTTGGGTAAAATTAACAAACTATGTCGCACGTACAACTATCGTGTTAAAGATACAGGGGTCCCTATAGATATGCTGAATTATTAATGATGCGCTCCGGTCCTCATGCAAATTTCCATCGAATATTTAATTAAACATAGGGAAAATAAAACGATCCCGCCAGCGACTAACGGGCAAATTGTGCACTTTGGCATAGCTCGGCGTCGCGTCGCTTGGCGTCCCAAACGACGTAAGTAGTTTGTTTGCCGTTTAATTTGCAATTGGCTCGACGGGCGCGCGCAATTTATTCATCATCAAATTCGATTAGGCACGCTAATTTGAAAGTAAAAACAAAGTAATTCGCAGTAATTCCACCCAGGAAACGGAAACTCCCGGCCAACGGTGAGACAACGGTGCAACGCAAATGGAATCCCTAATGCTATTCCGTTTTAATTTACCTTCGCCGTGCTAAGCGCGCGCCACTTCAAGGCGCGTCATTCTTCAACCTCCGGTGCCGTGACTCGAATGATATCATAATAATAAGGAATAAAGAAAATCTAAGAAATTGTGATTACAGAATTCTGGTTACGTCGCTGCGTCCCGTCGTCGCGAAGATAATGTTTATCCAAGTAATTAAATGTCAAGAAACAGATGTAGTTTTTATGTGTAGTCACTGTGATCATAAACGCAAAAATTAGCTGCCAATTGATATTTATTATTTTGTGTGGATTGGTTTGATTATAACTTATTATTAAGTTGATATTTAAGAAGTGAGATGGATTCTGGTAGTTGTCTGACGTTCTGATGGCTCTGACAATCTACTTAATAGTATAGGTCGCAACCGAGAGAATTGCCATCAAGAGAATGAACCAATAAACAACAAACTGAAATAGAAGAACAAATAGTACCAGCGAGATGGTTTATATTACTTTATTGCAAAAAAATACAACTGCAAACACATAATCGGACCAGAAGGCAGGGAAATGTGAACGAGGGTCATACCTACGTTTAGACAGTAACTTAAGACCATCAGTGAGGACGTTGAAGAGTCTAATGAAAGACTGAAGGGACTACTGTAGTGGTGGAATCTCACAAAATAAGAAAAAGTTCGAGCATCCCGATCATACCTTGTAAATGAGAGCGAGTAAGAGTGGAGCAGAATCAGAAGTGGCAAGCATCGCATTAGAAAAAAAAAGTTGGAGAATAGTATAATGAATTCGAACCTATAGAATCTGCTGCATCAATTACAGAACATCCGAGTATACAACATCAGTTACAGTGCAAATAAATACCTGTCGGAACCACGAGGTAGTTCTAAGAGATACTTACTAAATAGACAAATATGCGATATCATTGTTATGTCTTCACACAAGTCTTCACAATGAACACATCATTGTACTTAATATAAACTGGTATTCACTTGTATCCGTGGCAACGTCTTTTACATGTATTCAGTACATCTTATTTAGATCGTGGTGAGTACAGAAGGTTGTGTATTCTTGTGTACTATGATTGTTACCGACCCAGATCGTCACACCAAATATGTAAATCTCTGCGACAACACCAACATTACGGTTTCATGGGAAATCCGATATAGAAGCAACTGAATAGGTTGTCGTAAATGTTTAATAAATATTTCGGTGGTGCGAAGAGAATGAACAGCAATGAACATGAGAAAAGCAAAGCCGGTGAGTTTGTGTGCTATTTTTGATACACATTACCAGCAGAGTCTCGAGGGACGAGCTGAACTGAACATGATGTATTTTGGATTGGCCCAACCAGTTTTAACGTATCGGTTAGGACTACGGTGAGAAGGGCTACACTCACACAGAGCTTATAGAAGCCAACAGAAACTAATATAAGCGCTATGTCCAGATGACAACCACCGGATTCCGGAAAACCAGCATTTAAAACGAAAAAACTAGCAACAATCTATGCATTCTACAAACTACCACATAATAGTAGCAATCAATAGCAGGTAGAATTTTGATTTGGTCTGATTTCCAACCAACATTATAGAATTTTTATTACTTATTAATATTCTGGAGTAAACATCGTTAATTTCTTAAGAATTTCCAGCTCGTGTTCACCTTTCAAAACTAAAATTACCGGCACAAAATGAAGACAATTTAATTCTATAATCGTGTCAATCGAGCATCCGATAAAAAGTCTTAATAACAAATCGGTAAGCAATAAAACGCGACAATATTATTTTAAAATTTCACCACATTAACGACAAACATGACTAAATATAAAGAAAAGATGACGAATTTGAAAATTCTGTGATAACGATCATCGATAACGAAATACAAATTTGTTATCATTACTATTATACGTAAACACTTAAAAGGAGACAATACTAAGTCAACTAGTTATTAATAATTGTTTCTATGTATAAGCTGTATGAATGGTCTGTATGACCATAGTAGACACATTTCTGAATGAACTCATGTCCGGAAATGTATTGTTTGAACGTTGGAGAGAGTCGGAAAATTCACCAATTTTACAAACAGCATAGGGAAAATAGTGCCATGTAGCCATAGAACGGAACTTTTAAAGCCAATTAACATTTGTGTGAGTTTTTTATAATTTATCGTCTTTGAAAGGAGTTAATGAGAACTGTTTTGTAATTTTGGCACCAATTTTGGCCACTTTGGATTATCTTGAATTCTTTTTAGAGACGTTAAACAAATAAAGTTTTACATACAAATTATTTGGATATGATACTTCCTTCACAATACCTACTTGCCTAATGCAGTTTCTAAAGTTGGTACCATTACGGCTCTATGCAGTACCTAAACGGCGTCAGGTGTGTGGACATAACTTCGATATCAAAAGTTGACTATTCAGTATACTTTATCTATATTTTACACACATTCTTACATTTTTAACACCCAGTATATATTAATCATTATTAATCATTATTATCAAATTGTTCGGATTATTAAATATTGCAACTAAATAGTAGAAAATACGATTGGATAGAAGTTCAATCTCAATGAAACCAACACCATTCGCTCATAAACTATAATAAAATTATAAACCCCTAACCACAACAAGTATTTTAGAAACCTATAGGTTTTTAAAATACTTGTTGTGGTTAGGGGTTTATAATTTTATTATTAAGTTTGCCACAGTCTCCAAAATATTGTTATCATAAACTATAAGAATGTCAAAAAGTAAAAACCGAATGGATATCAAAGCGATATCAAATGGATATCGAAGGGATATCGAAAGGATTTATTTATAACTTATTTATGATTTATTATGATTTATGATTATTTATGATTAGTAGAGCGGCGATAATCCGAACTACTTGGGACCAAAGGTGTTTCGGGTTATTAAATATTGCAGCTAAATAGTGAAAATTACGAACATTGGATAGAAGATATAAAACAAAAGCA
Organism: Melinopterus prodromus; assembly: GCA_964023965.1. Classification (NCBI taxonomy): domain Eukaryota; kingdom Metazoa; phylum Arthropoda; class Insecta; order Coleoptera; family Scarabaeidae; genus Melinopterus; species Melinopterus prodromus. The sequence goes on from OZ030390.1 coordinate 83,704,287, forward strand.
ACATTTTTCTGTAAACAGGACAACCGACAAAAATGGCTTTTCCCTAGGTTACTCAGTGATTTATTTTATTATTATTTCTTTTTGGGTATTCGGATTAACGAATGTTCGGATTACCGAGGTTTGGATTATCGACGCTCTACTGTAATGAAACCTTATAAGTATGATTAAATGAAAGCTCGAACATGGTCATTTTGGTCTATACAACACAAGATCTTGGCACAATTTATATTGTGACTGTTTCATGACGAAAACTGGAGATAAACAATCTAATGAAACTGACATTGGTGACGATTTTAATCGGTATAGTCATCATTAGGATAAAAATGACCTGTGCGCCGAGCAAACAAAACTGATTTCGGGACCTCAAAATGTGCCCAGCCTCGAAATAAGAATCACTTTCTTGTCTAACAATAAACAGTATGTAAAATGTCAGTAGGATTTTTTTAATTAAGGACGCGGTGCTAGCGCCGATATATCACCGAATAGTTTGGGTATAGTTGGGATCGAAATCCAGGGGGGGGGGTAAGCGCCCCTCCCCCGTGCCCATATATAACGGCGCCCCTGTATGACTATGACTATGACTATATAGTAATAACGAACGAATATCGGTTATTAGAAGACTAAACTAGACTGATGATGAAAGCGAGATGTGCCAAAGGAACTAACAAGTAAAATTGCCAAAATATAATACTAGAAGGACTGCATTGTTAATTGTTCTTTAGCTTGAATAAGATGACATTGAATTAACGAAGAACACCGACGCGACAGTGAGAACTGAACACAAGAGAGTTCAGCCTGATCTTTCGAGAACCACGAGTAGAACTCCTGAGTAGTCTCTAGTGAGTTTGGGCCTCTAATAGTATCTAGTGAGTCTTAATTTTCTAACGGTCTACTACACAGGCATCCTTGCCATCGCCACATTCGGAGCTATGAACGGGAAACAAAATTCTTGACAGTGTGAACAACGTGGGAGGCGAAAATCTCCGTGGAAGTCGGAAGGCGTAACCAGTTCGAGCACCACGGGACAAAACTGGATGTACACGCTGCAAGTGAGAACTACATGGATCGAAATGGGTAAGGATGAGGATGAAGATGTTTGCTTCTTCTTTCTTCGACTGAATACGGGATGTGACGATGGCCAATGTACAGATAAATAATGCTTGTCTAATAGTCCTAGTAGTCTAGATAATGGAACAGTCTTCAGCAAAAGTTGGAATTTTCAGGACATGAACCAAACTCTTAAAGCCATGTTCCTTTAAAATGGATTTATTTTCCGGAAATTCTATTTAGATAAGAGAGAAAAGTGGTATTAACCAACAAATATACATAAAATATATTTATTTCATATGTAATTGAATTACAACAACATTGGTACAACTGGACTATTAAGGCCCATGACGAACTGTAAATGCAAGAAGGGTAAAAATAAAGAAGAAGAATAGATAAAAAATAATATAAATTCGAAAAATACTAAATCTTTGTTTGTACGTGACCAAATGAGAAGGGGTTAACATTTCTCTCGTCGGTGCACTAAATGCAATTCTGCTGTTAATAAAAAAGGAGAAGGAAGCGGCACAACGCGAATTAATGAGTATTACAGAATTGTCTCCCGCAGAAGAGGTCCACAATGGAGGTAATTTGCGATTTGAAAATGGGCACTCGAGCGCACCCTTTCGTCAATTCTATTAACCTTCGCTTTTTAAGCGTCGTCCGCACGGCCGGCGCTTGCCCTTTGTGCTCGCCGACAATGGCGCCATTATAATAATAAGAAGCTGCGGGACCTCCATCTACTCAAATTCCGGAAGATTTTCTCGCGTGTAATTTTTTTAAGCCACCATTGTCCCCCGGAAAATGGAGATGGTAATTAAAAAAAAAAAACAAATGGGCTGTGCTTGGAGGAGAATACTCTCATCGAGATGCGCCGTCCTAAGGAGGTTGTCGAATGATTGATCGTGCTTTTAAAGTTTAGCGAAATTTTTCTAATTAGTTTTATTACTGTCGTAAATTTCGGTTCTCTTTTTAGCAGAAACTGGATTGTTATAATTTCCTATACATTTTTCAACCATTCACGCATTTTTAAGGATCATGAAATATTAGTCGTATACCAAAAGCCAAAGACAAAAGTAAGTGATAAGAGAAAAATAGAAAAAATAGGAGAAAAATAGAGATAAGACACCTATTATACATTTACAGTGTTAGGGATAAATAGGACAGGCCTATTATGGATACGCACTGTATGCATGTCTGTAATGACTCATGGTGTCCCAGGTACCGGTCATACCCGGTCGGACATCAGTGGTTAATCATGAGCCTGGCAGAACGCAGTGTTTATTGCTTTATAGTTATAAGTTATAGTTAACACTTATAACTAATTGTGTACATCTAACATGTACATCTAACATCAGAAGTGGAATTCGCCCAATTTGCGATTTTTTTTCTTGATTTACGAATTTCAGCAACATTTCAAGAACAAAGAAAACCGGACCGTATGCGTCATACTTGGTACATTGGAAAATTTACTCGAGCACGCAGGTTGTTGATTTTATATAACTATGTGCCGGCTGGAAATCCTGAAAAATTGCGATAATTTGTGCCAAGTTGAACCATAGCAATAGGCGGACTAAATTTCGGAGATGACTGTTTTTTGGGATGGAATTACGTAACTATTTGGTATTGTATCAGCTGTTTTTGATGTTTTATTACTGGTGAGTTTGTTTTAATTATTGGAGTATCGTAGACGTACGTTGTTGGTTAATTTGGAAGCAGATTTATGTGAAAAAGGTGCGTGTTTTGATTATTTGACTCACGATGCTATGACGGATAGGTTACATGTCATATGAATGTCCGTTATATTTGTTTTTCGGTAATATAATGTGACAAACGCTAAATTCAATGTGCGTTTCCTTCTTACATGAACAGTTTTGAGTTTATTCTGTTGTTGGCTTAAAGATCCAAGATTGGAAATTCAATTGACCTCTGTTGGACATTGAACTATTGGTTCTGTGGCAGCTAAGTTCGCGTATGCGACGGTTGAAGTGTTTTAAAAAACTGAAAAATGTAGTTATAGGAAGTTACTATGTTCCAATTGATAAGCAAAACGTGAGCACGATGCTGCACCTGCATCAGAGATCGATTTAGCAGACCACAAAAAAATCTTTCAAAATCAAAATGTATAAGGCGACCGTTAGAGACAGTTAGATCTTACTTGGCGGGAATATTAATGAAGAATCTCGTTTTAATTGTCTCTGCTTAGTGATGTAGTTTTTTAGTATTGATTAACTGCATAAAATGTATACATGGAAATAGAGTAGAGATATAAACATCCATACTCTCTTAAACCGAACACACCGACCATAATAACTAGCCACGCGTTTTATAAATGTTTTATAATAATATCAACGTTTAGTATTAGTCTGAAATCAATGGCAGTACGTCGCCATATATTGGCTATTTATTATCCAAGTCTCATCCAATTGAACTAACTAATTATAGAACGTAGTCGCGGTTTTGGTGAAATTTCAGGTTTTACAGATTCATAATTGACTTGAAAGCGGTGTCATATTTTTATAACGCAACGACAGATGCAGAAATAGGTTTTTTTTTTTTTCAAAATAAACGGAAACGTATGTGAATGAAACGGTATGTGGACCATATCGGTGATAGCCGATGTTGGTTTTCACAAGTGTTAATATTTGACCATAATGACTTTGGTCTTTTTGCTGACATGTATTGTGGAGTATTTGTCGTGGCATTTAAGTGAATGTTGGCCGATGTCATTCTGAAGTGTAACTTTATGCCGTTTTTCGGCGTACTTTTATTTTTGTCTCTGTAGACACGCTATGTGGAAAGAGAGCGTTTGTCGGTGATTAAAAGCCGTTAAATAGAAGTGCAATTTTGTTCATCGAGTGACCCAAGATTTTGATTTGGCCATCGAACATAGGTACAACTGGAAAATAAACATCACTTTATAATTTACATGTCTTTTCTATTTATAGGGGTAATAATACAAATGAAAACGATTGTATTACTTCTATACAAAGTATCAAATCTAAATCGTCATTGCTGACTAACTCTAACAGCTAGCTGGTTTTGCGTATGTTTCGATTATTTTAGTTGTATAAATAATACCAACTTCAAAGCCAGTAATTATAATTGTACGACTGGCTGTAGCTGAGTTTGAGATTTTAGCGTTTGCAGTTTGTGTATTATGATTTGAACATTGAAAATTAATGTTCGTCGTGAACCATAATTAGAGAATTGAAGTTTATAGCTTTGTGTACCTGAATCTGAGAATTTGGAGTTTATGTGTTTTGGTGTATAATAATCAGACACTTATAAGATACTGTTCTTTAGGTATTATAATTGGAGAACGGAAAACCCTTATGTTTTGTCTAACATATTTTGTGAAATGAATTGGCCTTTGCACATTGGGCAGATGAATAAGGTATGTGTGGTAATAGTTTTTTTTTTTTAGTTTTGAGAGAAATATAACATCATTTTGTGCCAGACTACGGTTTCTGCGTTTAAGATGTAAAATATACCACATGTAGTTCCTGAGCTAGGAGCCGAAAAGAGAAGATATAGAAATGAATAGTAAAGTCACCATTGTTGTGAATATGTGAATGTTGATACGGCTCTAAACCTTGTTAAAGCAGTTATTGTGATAACTCTAAACTTGGTTAAAGCAGTCGGGGTTTGTTGTTGCCTTCTGGCGGATATCACACAGGGCAGGAGTACTGCAGTGTTGATGCTTGGGCGTTTGTTGTTGCCTTCTGGCGGATATCACACAGGGCAGGAGTACTGCAGTGTTGATGCTTGGGCGTTTGTTGTTGCCTTCTGGCGGATATCACACAGGGCAGGAGTACTGCAGTGTTGATGCTTGGGCGTTTGTTGTTGCCTTCTGGCGGATATCACACAGGGCAGGAGTACTGCAGTGTTGATGCTTGGGTGTTTGTTGTTGCCTTCTGGCGGATATCACACAGGGCAGGAGTACTGCAGTGTTGATGCTTGGGCGTTTGTTGTTGCCTTCTGGCGGATATCACACAGGGCAGGAGTACTGCAGTGTTGATGCTTGGGCGTTTGTTGTTGCCTTCTGGCGGAGATCACACTGGGCTGGTGTACTGCAGTGTTGATGCCATTGCGTTTGATGTAATAGTGCGAAATGATTAAGCTATTGTTTGTTTTGATTCTAGCTGTTTCAGTGACTGTGAGAGTCAGGAAAGAGCCGAGAGGATTGGGCCGAGAACGTCCCAACGTCAGGCTGGCCGTGTTAGGGATAAATAGGACAGGTCTATTATGGATACGCACTGTATGCATGTCTGTAATGACTCATGGTGTACCAGGTACCGGTCATACCCGGTCGGACATCAGTGGTTAATCATGAGCCTTGCTGAACGCAGTGTTTATTGCTTTATAGTTATAAGTTATAGTTAACACTTATAACTAATTGTGTACATCTAACATGTACATCTAACATACAGCATAACCAATTTGGAGAATAAGCAATCTCTGCGAGTTTGACCAATTTAGATAACAATTTTTTTTATTCAAATGTTGCTATCGATTTCTAACCAACTTTTTCGAAAGAATTGAATCAAAGGTTTGGTGCTCGCATAGTAGAAAAATAAGATAGATAAAAAGTAGCTATCAACATAGGTTCTAAAATAAACAGTTTCTGAGATATTGTAGAAAATAAGGAAATGCCAAAGGCACATTATGATTATTAATGTGGACGCACCTTTAAATACCTAGTCCAGTAATTGCAGATGTTTTATACCGGGTGATTGAATTTCTAGGGTCACCATGGGGATCTCGCTTATTAGTGGAGATAGAGCCGATGTTTAAATTTGGTAAAGTATCGTATTTTTGTGTTGGTCAATTATCTGAAAAGAAATTTAAGCTATCATATTTCATTTTGAACATATCCGCAAAAAACTGAAATGTTAAGATATTGTTTTTAATTTTTTACTCAAAACCAAGAGTGGCTAGACATTTGAAACAAAAACATTCTACAGCTACTTTTTAATTAAGAATGCAGTGGCATTTTCCGATTGTCGTGTTTTTTCTTATTTCCACAATGTATACATGTTGGCATTTGTTTTTAAAACAATGGTGTAATATTAAAAGAAAACTTTCTTCTTTTTCTCGTTGTTTGTCGTGCTTATCAGGTACCAAACTGGAGCTTGGTTACAGACCGCCGGGCTGACCAAGGGTGCATTCAGATTGTAAAAGAAACAAGTTTATACAACAAAAAGCTTATTTTTATTGTGAGGCGGTTCTCCATCTTGCTACCACCACATTATTCACATTATCTAGATTATTCTTTTGTCCAACGCAATATGGTCAAAATAGTCTGCCACTTCGGTGCGCAGAAGATTTAAAAATCGTTCTCCATTCAAGTTTTCCTGGAACATGAATGGCCCAATTAAAAAGTTGAGCATTATAAGAATTGCGGGGTTTACTAAACGATCCCTGGTCCGCTAAATTTCTGGCCAATGTTAGGAATATTGAACGATGGGGTATTTCTCTAAGTACAATAATAACCCCTTACCATATAAAGGTTTTCGTTATTAGTAAACGGCATTTTACATCCACAATCAACCACAATTAAGGTTTATTTGGTTAAATGGCAAACCCAAAACTGCGCGCGCCACTTGATCCAAGTGCATTTTGTTGACGTTGCTTGGCAACGAGTCCGCCGGTCTGTAACCAAGGTCCAGTTGGGTACGTGAAGGTTTTTTTTATTATTACACTATTGTTTTAAAAACGAATACCAACATATTATACATTGCGGAAATGAGAAAAAAACATGACTATCGGAAAATGCCAAAATTCAACATGGAGCCCATAAGAAGCACAAAAGTTGGCCATGGTTACGCCGCCATCTTTGATGTTATTTCAAATTAACTGTATTCCTTGTTAAAAAGTACCTATAGAATGTTTTTGTTACAGCTACATTTGGCTTTGAATAAAAAATTAAAAACGATATCTTAACATTTCAGATTTTTGTGGATATCTTCAAAATGAAAAATTATAGCTTCAATTTCTTTTCAGAGAATTGATCAGCACAAAAATACGAATCTTTGCCAAATTTAAACATAGGCTGTATCTCCACTAATAAGCGAGATCCCCATGGTGAGCCTCGAAATTGAATCACCCGGTATACATTTATTAAGATTAAATTCGCGAAACCTTTTGATCGTAGATTTTGTCTGCTACAGTGTCGTATTTCGGAGGACTTTCCCTCCGAGGGTTCCGAGAACTCGTACTTGATTGCACTTCTTTTTGTTGTGGAAACTCATACGGGCTGCAGTGTCCAAAATGCAGATTTTAAACCTCATCCTGTTTACTGTCACTTTGCAATGAGCTTAATTTAAATTATAAAATATGTACGAGTTTCATGCAGTTCGCATAGAGATACCTTATGTTTAGAACGTTGCACATGCAGACCATAATAATGAATAATAGTACATCTATATAGTACACAAGACACACACAGCACAGTCCCCTAACAAACCACAAGAGCTTCCGTAGCGTTAAGTATGGAAGCTTTTGCGGTCAGAATCATTTGTCTATGCCATGCGTCAAAGTTCCTGGCGTTTTGCGAACCACGTTCCTCGGCTTTTCAGATCCAACTAACGGCTAATTTACATGATACTACTTACGTCTTTTCTCATACTTCTATTTACTATCTAGAGAAAAGTTCAAGTAAAAAGAGATGGACTTTGTTTCTATTCATTTTTAGAATAGCCAATTGTACCAACCTGTACCAACTGAAACAATATCTTCAGCATTGAGGTTACGTTGTGTCAATTTTATACCCATCTTTTAATTCGAAATGATTAAAACATTTTTTTTACGTTTTTATACATTATCAGCATTATAGGCTGGGTGTTGTCGTAATATTTTTATATCAATAGGTTGGTAGTGGAAATAGACGAAAGTAGTACAGTATAAATTAGCCTTAATACTGAGAAAACCTACAAAACAATTCGATTATATCACGTTACGGACGGCACATCCTACAGTGCCGTCCGTAACAAACAAAAAAAATCGTGGTCTTGTGGTCGTGTTCGGCAATTGCGAAGTGTGGCAAGGTGACCACACGCCAAAATTGAAACATACACAGTTGCATGAATCCTTATCAATGTACCTTTACTCCCTACATTTACTATGGCAGGGTATATTTACTTTGCCACAACGTTTGTAACGTAAGATGTAGGTAATCTACCGAAAGTGTACCGTAGATTCGGAATCACTAGCGTTAATACTAGTTATTTTTTGGTATACATTGTTATTTTATGAAAATGCCTTTCTAAAATAGAACATAAAAAATAGAAAGGTTTTATCTATGAATTTAGTTTGAATTATTAATTGTTTTTACGTGATTTCAAACCCAGGATTTAGAAAAAAATATTTTTCTTTTATATATACCTCTATTAATTCATTAACAAAGCCGACCGACGTTTATTTCCATCACCACACATGTTGTCACCACACAACAAAGTTTCGTATTTTTGTGCTAATCAATTATCTGAAAAGAAATTTAAGCTGTCAAGTGAAGATATCCGCAAAAACCTGAAATGTTAAGACATCGTTTTTAATTTTTTATTCAAAACCAAATGTAGCTAGACATTTAAAACAAAAACATTCCAGAGGTACTTTTTAACAAGCAATGCAGTGTCAGTTTTTAATTTGAAAGAACATCAAAGATGGCGACGTAACCATGGCTAACTTTTGTTTTTCTTATGGGCGCCATGTTGAATTTTGGCATTTTCCGATAGTCGTGTATTTTCTCATTTCAGCAATGTATAACATGTAACCATTCCTTTTTAAAATAATGGTGTAATAATCAAAAAACCCTTAAGGTACCCAACTGGAGCTTGATTACAGACTGCCGGAGTCGTTGCCAGGCAAAACGCCGACAAAATGCACTTGGATCAAGCGGCGCCCTCAGCGTTAGGTTTGCCATTTAACCAAATAAACCTTAATTGTGGTTGATTGACGATGTAAAATGCCGTTTACCAATAACGAAAAGTGTGATATAATAAGGATTTATTATTGTTCTCTTAGAAATGTCGCATCGTACAATATTCCTAACATTGGACGAAAATTTAGCGGAGTATGGATCGTTTAGTAAACCCTGCAATCCTTGTAATCCTCATGGAAATGTTGAAACTGATCAAAAAGGGTCCCGAACCATGTTGTACGCTTCTTCAGAGCTAACTGAAAACTTCAGTTTAATTTCTAAATGATTCTGGCCGTGAAAGCCTACGTACTTACTTAATGTTAGAATTATTGTACTTACAGTAAAGAATGATTCTCCCTCGCCACAAGTCGACGTTGGGGCTCATTCTACGAACTTGTTTCAACTAGAAATAAAGCTTTTTTTGTGTTCAGCATATGCATTGGTACCTTGTCTTGGTAATTGTAATTGATTTTTGGCAATTGCCGCATTCTCTTTTCAGATTTTCTGGTATTTTCGCCATAGTGAGACGTAACAGGTACAGACTTATGTCTATATTTCTCAGGATTGACAACTTAATCTATTAAGCGATGTCTGTCTGTATACAAGCTTATCTCTTAACGATGTAGTCTACCGGAAGTATACCGTAGAGTCGGAATCATAGCGTTAATACGCGTTGTGTAGATATGAAATTTTAACTATGGATTTTTGATGTAGCACTGCACCCTGGAAAGATAATGAGTTTAATTTCTTTCTTAATAACTACCTCACTGCCGAAGTGCTCTCACATAATGTATCCACCAAAAACGTATGGTTAGCTGTGATGCTTTCCTCTTAACAAGATATCTAGATTTTAAACTTCCACGGACTGAGTCAATAGTACATTAATTTCCGGGTGGAAACCGCGTTGTTGACTTTGAAATAGTCGATGTTTCGCACTCTGTTGGAAGAGGCATCTTCAGAACAACTATCAAGTATCAAATCAAGTGCTACGAAGATACTATCCGTCTCTTAGGAAGGGTCTTTATATACGGGCGGTGTAATGTCACCGGATGGTGTTTGCTGGGGGGGGGGGTGTCGAAGAGATAAGGGTAGAATTCGTAGATAGTGAAATACATAGTAGATAAGAGGTCAGCATTTCTAAAATTAGAAGAACCAGATTTTTCATTAGCAATATCATAAATAAATTTTAGTGTACACGATCCAAGTTCACAACGATTTTGGTATTCAATGTAAATTTAACGAACATACGGTTCAATTAAAAAAATTCCAACCGAAATTCCTAGAAAAACAAGTAGAAAATTCCGCAACAGAAATTTTTGAATAGTGACGGCAATATCGTTTTATCAAAAACGTATGCATACACCGACGCATATACATAAAGGACAAAATTACACAAATGGTAAATGGCAGCGATAATACAAGCCCGAAACGTGTTTTGTCGCAATCGTAATTAATTTTGCCGGCATACAAAAAATGCGCACACACATAAAAACAGGAACAAATAAAAAGAGACGAATGGAAACGGGAGATGGGGAAGCAAATGGTGGGGTGTCTATGTGTGGGTGTGTGCACCAAAATATCACAAATATCTAATAAATTATCGATGCGAATGAAACGTTTGTAACATATATCCGAATTTGAAACGCGTTTTTGCCAAGTAGATTAATGGCATATGGGACAGGAGATCGAAACTGGCTGATTTATAGTCTCAAAATTGTATCGCTCGTTTCGTCCAACCCTACCTCCCCAATATCAATAATAGAATTTGTTAAGGGCCGGTTCAAGTTTGGTCGAAAATATGGCATTGCTTATTGCTAGACCAATCCACGATTATTATTTTATTGTTCGATGCGGTGTTATTTTGCAAAGTTTCGCAGAACTATTTGTCAAATATTAAGTGTTTGACACTGGGCGAAAATATTACAAATGATCAATTACTTACTCGTATTTCCAATAATAATTTAGTAAATTTACGTATTGCTTTAAAACAAACGAATTGCTTACATTGTAAAGATTGAAAACAAACCATATTCGCAATAATAGATCATTTCAATCCAATGTTATGTTACCTACTTTATGTGTGGGTATGCAGAATTTTTGATAATATCGGGTCAAGTTGATGCGAAGTAAAAGTGTACTAGGTAACGCAACTTGTTTGCTTTTGATCATTGAGAATAGTAGAGATCTTGTAGCACCATATACAGGTGATTTTTGTTAGTACACAGGGTCAAATTTTGAAGCCAAATAAATCTTTGCAAAAACGAGCATAAAATTCAACATTCGTCTAAAATTGTAAACGCTTCGAAAAGGTGTATTACATCATAATTGAAAATGTGTACGTAATTAGATCTCTCGCGCATATGCAATCTTTTTGTTACAAACGCCAATTCCAGAATTTTTGAGTAGATATAATAAAAACAATGTTTTAAAATTTCACCTGTGAAAAACCACCCTGTATACGGCGCAATAAAATCTCTAGTACTGTTCTTTGTGACCAAACCCAAACAAATGTCATTATATACTGATTTTCATACACCTTTCATTTCACATTATTAAAAATATTGCATCGCCATACAAAAAGTAATATGGATTGAAACGTTTTGTTATTGCGTAAATCGATTGGCGGTATGGATTCAATCTTCACAAAATAGGCAATTCGCTTTTCAAGGAAATATTGGAATTCGCAGTTTTTCATATTTTCCCGAGCATGCGTTAACAACCTCGTAAAAAAGTTTTGAAAAAATATTGGCAATGAAAGCATAGAAACCCTTACGAAATCTATTACGATGTTTCCAATAGCTATATTTTTCAAGGAATAAATTATAATATTTGATAACTAATAAAAATCATGAAAACTATCTGTTTAAAACATAATGAACGACTTGAATATTCCATTATTATGACAATGAGTGTCGATTTGATAGTCATGACAACCGTACGCGTGTTGACGTTAGAACAATGAAAGATAGGCTAAATGCTGAAAGATCAACAATGTTTTGTAACTAATATTTATTTTTTAGTGACGGATTGGCATATGGCATGAATTTTATATTCCTGTGTACGGATTTTATTCACAATAATTTAAATAGATACTTGGTGACTAGTATCATATGTATTTACTCTATCTCAAAAGTATTTATTACAGTAGTGAGTAGACCATGAAGGCAGTAGACACATTTCGACCGAAGAATACTAGCTGTAAAAGTCGTAAAAAATTCAAGTAACATAAATCCGTGCCAGGGCCTATTTTATACACTTTAAAGTTTCAAACTATGAAAGAAAATTCCCCGTAAGGAATTACCGGGAGCAGCATAAACTACATCGGTAATTACATCGTCTTAAGCCTATCTAGATAACTAATACCCACCACAGTTATTCACTCTTTGAAATTGCCCATAATAGTAGCAGAAGAAAGATGCCACCGGCGCATCCACCATTTCCTGATTAATCCGTTCCTCCCCAAACCCATTCAAGATTAAAATTGTAAAGCACGGAATTAATTACTCGGCGCTTCGGGTCCCCACTTTAACGCGATCTCACCTAAAGTAACCCTTTTTTACGGGCGCGAAGAGCCCTCCCAAGTGTCCTCGGTCTCCTCGTCGAACAGAGGGGGCAGCCCGGAACGACCGACGACTCCCTAACTAACAAGTGGCTTTGAGGTCGTGTATTTGCCGATGTACGGGTGCCCACTTTTGTCTGTAAATACTACTACCCTTCTCTACCCGCAGCCGACGCTTTTTGTCGATGGTGAAGACAAAACGACATCGGATGCCATTTGCTCTCGCTCGGCAACGACGGTCGACCTGTTTTGTCGCTCCCCAAAGCGCGCAGCCCTTATCTTTAGCATATCATTGTTTTGCTTAAACGGAAATGTTCATTACCGCTAGTACCGGCTAATGACGTAATATTTTTATGTCTCACGTTAGCGGTTATTGTCTGGTATATGTAGGTATATTATCGGATACTGTTTGTAAACTTAATGATAGGTAAATTCGCTAAAATTAATGATAGGTATACACTAGGCCCTAGGGTGTTAAACCTGGGAAGCGCCAAGTTTACAAATCGCTTTTAAGTTATTTTTTTAAAATATATATCATCTTTGTTCAATACACATTCAATATAAATAAGTATTTAAGAATTTATTTGCTAAATAGTAAATAAATTCTTCGCGGTTAATTCCGACTTTAGGCTCCAGCCCAATATTTGTATCCCAATAAACATAAATAATATAAAATTATACATGGCAAACTTAGAAGAGGGTACCCCCACTTTTACTCCTGCGTGCAGGGCCGGCTCTAGGCAAGGGGCGGCAAAACCAACTGAACTACAACAACAAAAAAAACTCTACAAATATTGCCTGAATCTATTAAATAATGGAAGAGTAAGATAAAATCAAATACAATACAGGATAATTGAATTGAATTGACAGAGTTCTGGCAATACTTATATTTTAAGATGTACAGCAGACAATAATAAACAAGTTTAAATAAAATAGCTCATTAACTTTGTTTAATTTAATTTAATTTGTTTAATTTAATTTAATGAATTAAGGCCGGATAAATGCTTTGACAACGTTATCTTAGACGACGAAAAATTAGCTAAGAAGATAAATCAATTTCATAGGAAAGTGTAGACGAACATACAGAAAATCAAAAGAAAAATATAAATTTGTCATAACGACTCTTTTGAGTTTTTACACGAAATCCCCAAACTTAAACAAAATGTAAATAAAAATTAATTACTGGCACATTGCAAAGATATGGAAAACGTACTTTCGAAGATATTGTTGCGAGCATTTCCTGACGAATTTTATAATCAGTGATAGTTCTTAATAAATTTAAATAACAATATTGTCAAAGATTCAGTAAACATTTTGATATGATGGTATGACTGATATTAATTTCATAGGCGGACAAATTAATTACGATGTTCAATAACTTTGCGTCTAAAATGAGTAGACTATAGACGTTGTTTCGGGAAGATTCAGTTGAAGATCCACGGCCTTCTGCCGTGGATTACAAATCTAGTAGTTTAAATCTCCATCGCCATTTTTAAGGAAATGGAGTAAAAGAACGATTCTTTGACTTTTGATACTCTCAAAAACATAATACAACGTGGTAACTTTCTTTAAGTAGACATAAATTAAACCCCGAATATAGAGCATTAAAGCTCATCTCTAACCAAATAACGTCACTGGTTTTCTCTTCATAGCTTTGAAGTTTAAAGTTCCAGCTTTTAATGCAGCTGACAGATCGCGTTATTTTCTAGAGGAGGTAAACTGTATTGTACATTTGATATTTAATGCTTAAAACTGATAATTTCATATAATATTTAGATAGATAGATAATTCTTTAAAGAGTATTTTCTTACTGCAAATATTTAGCAGTAGTCAAACGTGGAACAATTAATATTATAATAATTAAATTTTATGTTGTTGTAGACGAATAGATAGTTTTATCCTTAAAATGTATGTAAAATGTATGTGCAGATAGCTAGTGTGCTATTTGAAAATAGAAAGTGGGTGGCTGAGGCGAAGTGGACGTGTAGGACGTAGGTATTATATCAACAGTTTTGGGAAGTTTCGAAATAAACTATGTGTTTTCGTATTATGTGTTAATTTAATCACAATCGTTATGGAACCTGGAACGTAATCGTATAATTGGCGGTTTGGGTCAACAAAAAAAAAACGTTAAAGTTATTTGCAAAAATGAATTTAAAACATAAGTTCAAAACCTATAATTAAACACTTTACTTATCAGCTCAAAGGTATTTACCTAAAAAGATATATCATTAAGTATAAGTAAATTGTCAATTTCAGCTACTCAAATTTATTTTGATTAATGTGTCCTTTACGTAAGTATAAATATGTATGCCTGAGTAAATATGTGGGTAATGGAAAAATATCCATAAGATGAGAAATAAAAGCATAATGTCTTCAGTTGAAGATAAAAAAATCTGATGTGGCCAGGCACATGACTTTATCATACAATATATAAAATTAATAGTTTAGCTGCATGAGAATCTATTCTATTGAGATAAATCATAGGTATTGTCAAAGCATCAGCATTTGACACTACCTACACTACGTCATTAGAATAATAGTTATTTATGTTACAAATGCCGAAAGTACGGAATAGCGCGACGAGCGGTGATGCGGCGCGTCACCGAAGGCGGAGTGTCGCCGTCGCATATGAGCGAGTCGGCTATCTAGTTTTTGGCAAGAGCGACATCAACGTTTATTGTGTTGCTTTTTAAGAAATACGTATTTAAAAAAAAAATAAATGATGTCTGAATAGTAAATGCTAGGTTGGTACCACTTTGACGAAACGTCAAGTTTAAAGGTGCGTTCCGATTGGTAGGTAATGGTGGCTAATGGCGGTGGTAGAATACGAAATTATAGTATTTCTTACATATCGTGATAATGACACATACTAGTTTGCATGTACATAAACATGAGTCACTATCAACTTTCTATTGGAAATACTATAACGCCGTCTGCTACCACTGCCATTGTCACTAATGAAAACGCACCTTAAAAAGGTAAATCAAATTCTGACAGATTTATATTTGTTCATGACACATCCCTACCAACATACTAAAATAAACCTACACTCATCGCTATACTTTATTTATAACTTTCTCAATGTATCGTTTCTAGAATTAGATATAAAGACGGGTTGATATGTCTTATCAACAAACAATCAAATTGGTGATCTTACTTTATTTGAAATTTGTATTTTATAATTTGCCGCACTACAGCGGCAACGTTCCATAGTGGTTTTCCAACCTCTGATGAGATCAGCTGTTTTCGAATGTGACAACACAAAAAAATATTTGTCAAAATCCTGGCTACTATGTAATTTCATATCAATGCAGATGCGACCGATCTCGATCAAATAGAATTTGCTCTTGAAGCTAAACTATTAATTTTACCAAAAAATTTCATAGGCATAAATTATTCAAAATTTCCCCTACTTTAATTTGTTAATTAACTAATTTGTCGAAATTACAGAAATGGCCGCTCATTTCCAAAATCCTTCAAAAAGGCTTAGAATAAACTAAAAAGCTAAACTATTAATTTTACCAAAAAATTTCATAGGCATAATTTATCCAAAATTTCCTCTACTTTAAATTATTATTTAACTATTTTGTCGAAATTACAGAAATGGCGGCTCTTTAGCAAAATCCTTGAAAAAGGCTTAGAATAAACTACCAGTTCCTTTGGACCCTTTTGAACCAAAACCTTTTCAGCTCTAAGTTAGGTCATGAAACTTCTAAATATGAACTTTCGTCCCGATACCTTCAGTAGTTTCTCCGGAATCGTCGCCACAAAAATCGTTTACACACATACGCACAGACACACACACACACACACACACAGACATTTTTTGTACCTTGGTCAAAAATGTTCAGGGGACCCAAAAAGACCTATTTCCGCTAAAATCTCAATTTTTTTTTTCGGCATGATTACAATACTTTAGCATACTGCGTATGATAAAGTAAAAAATAAATGATGTCTGAATAGTAAATGCTAGGTTGGTACCACTTTGACGAAACGTCAAGTTTAAAGGTGCGTTCCGATTGGTAGGTAATGGTGGCTAATGGCGGTGGTAGAATACGAAATTATAGTATTTCTTACATATCGTGATAATGACACATACTAGTTTGCATGTACATAAACATGAGTCACTATCAACTTTCTATTGGAAATACTATAACGCCGTCTGCTACCACTGCCATTGTCACTAATGAAAACGCACCTTAAAAAGGTAATTCAAATTCTGACAGATTTATATTTGTTCATGACACATCCCTACCAACATACTAAAATAAACCTACACTCATCGCTATACTTTATTTATAACTTTCTCAATGTATCGTTTCTAGAATTAGATATAAAGACGGGTTGATATGTCTTATCAACAAACAATCAAATTGGTGATCTTACTTTATTTGAAATTTGTATTTTATAATTTGCCGCACTACAGCGGCAACGTTCCATAGTGGTTTTCCAACCTCTGATGAGATCAGCTGTTTTCGAATGTGACAACACAAAAAAATATTTGTCAAAATCCTGGCTACTATGTAATTTCATATCAATGCAGATGCGACCGATCTCGATCAAATAGAATTTGCTCTTGAAGCTAAACTATTAATTTTACCAAAAAATTTCATAGGCATAAATTATTCAAAATTTCCTCTACTTTAATTTGTTAATTAACTAATTTGTCGAAATTACAGAAATGGCCGCTCATTTCCAAAATCCTTCAAAAAGGCTTAGAATAAACTAAAAAGCTAAACTATTAATTTTACCAAAAAATTTCATAGGCATAATTTATCCAAAATTTCCTCTACTTTAAATTATTATTTAACTATTTTGTCGAAATTACAGAAATGGCGGCTCTTTAGCAAAATCCTTGAAAAAGGCTTAGAATAAACTACCAGTTCCTTTGGACCCTTTTGAACCAAAACCTTTTCAGCTCTAAGTTAGGTCATGAAACTTCTAAATATGAACTTTCGTCCCGATACCTTCAGTAGTTTCTCCGGAATCGTCGCCACAAAAATCGTTTACACACATACGCACAGACACACACACACACACACACACAGACATTTTTTTGTACCTTGGTCAAAAATGTTCAGGGGACCCAAAAAGACCTATTTCCGCTAAAATCTCAATTTTTTTTTTCGGCATGATTACAATACTTTAGCATACTGCGTATGATAAAGTAAAAATATTTTTAGAAAATTTACATCAAAATTTCGTTTTTGCCCCAAATATCGTTAAAATCTTAACATCTTGGATATTCGCTTCAACCCGACTTCCTTCTGACTACTCGATAAATATCGATAAACAACGCAAGATGTGCTCGACAGAGGTTCTTCATAACAATAATATAGGTATGATCGCCGGATCGATGATTAAGGCTTTTGGACCTTTAAGTTTATAAAGTTTTTTACATGGAAACTATCGACGCACATACCCATAACTAATTAAAATAATAAACATAAATCTCAACTTTGCGATTAAAAGCATTCCCATACAAAATATAATTAAAATATACTTTGTAAAACCAGGGCATAGAGCGACACGGTTGGTAGATAATTGTAGTGTTGGTGCACCTGCACAGTGAACGGCAATAGTAAATTTGTGCTCAGTTGACCACGGTTTATGATTATGACAGCGAGAATTCCACCATTCCACCACAGTCGGAACGAAAGTTACGTAATTCTGGCGGAGACTTTTCCGCAACTTGTCAACGGCCGGCTGACGGCAACAACTACGACTGCTAGGGTAAACTATTAGCGTACCGTTCGCTAGAGTCCGTATCGGGACTCCGGACCAGTCGGAGCAAACCTCGTTTGTCGACGGAGTTCGTTAACAATGGAATGAGATTATTCTAAACTTATTAGCTTTGCTTTGCTACAATTACACTCCGCACTACCGGCTCTTCTCGGTTCTAACCTCATTCAATCCGCAACACGGCCGACAATATCATTCGCATACGTTTCTGCAAAAAGGAAATGAGACAATGCTTAACGCAAACCGCAGATTTTGCAATCCTCAAGATTATAACTAACCTTTGTATTGCGTTCATTAAACACTAGAGCATTTTCTATAACATTATTGGACGCTATGTTTACGTTGTACGTTTATTCTTGGTATGGACATTAACAATTTGTTTACACAACTTTACGTATTGACACAAGCGCTTTGCTGCTTAGGACCATAAATTCAGGAACAAGCAAGTCATTAATATCATGGAAAGTTATTGAGTTTTGGGAATACAACACCGACGGACTTAAAATTTCAGATTCTATTTCTATTGTATGTGTTAGAAAAACTTAATTCGGATTTTTGAATATACAGAACTGGCCCAAAAATGTTCAATAATAGCCTACAAAACAGTTGTTCAAAATGGACACATGAACGTTGTACTTTCAAACATTAGTCAGTTTATTGTAGTTTCAGTAGCGTTTTACGATTTTAACAAACTACTTAATATGTCAAAAATACAATAACAAAAATTTGGGGAAAATTATATTTTCGAAACGAAAGTTTCAATATCAAGATTAATTTTTTTATTAGTAAGCATAAAGTGTTTAAAATCATATTGAAACTAATCTAAAAGATTAACCATCAATTTAAATCTGAATTCTTAAAACTAGGTACTTGTCTCTAATAGGCTATCCACTGATGTCCTATATTTTCTTTGTCCTAAACAAGCAGCACTAACGCTTCACTCACTGTGCTCTGCCTTTTACACATTTCACTGGTTCACTACTTCGAACGGTTTAGTTCTTTTTAGTCTTCCCACTAGATTCTGGTTGTCCAGTAGCTGCATGGCCTCTACGTTGACGTGATGGCTTAGGCGAGATTCATGCTTTTTATCTCTTGGATGACTTGTGGGACACCAAAATCACGATGCAGGTCACTATTCCGTATGTACCAAGGAGCGTTAACCATATTCCTTAGTACTTTAGTTTGAAAAGTCTGGATTCCTTGTATATTGGAGCTCTTCGCGCAACCCCAAAGCTGGATGCCGTATAACCAAATCGGTTTTAGTATTTGGTTGTAAACTTGTAGTTGGTTCTGTACTGACAACTGAGAGTTTCTTCCTAGAACCCAGTACAGTTCTTTGTATTTGAGGCCAAGCTGTACTCTCTTCTTCTTAACTTGTTCTTCCCACCTTAGTTTTGTATCCAGAGTAATACCCAAATACTTTGCACTGTTCGCATATGGAACTATGGCGCCGCTATTGTTGACATGAGGTGTGTCCTCGATTCTTTTATTTGTGAAGTTAATGTGGGCAGATTTCAGTTCGTTGAGCATGGTCTTCGATTCTTTGGTCCATTTATATATTTTATTACTAGCTTGTTGAAGATTCCTAGTAGATTCTCCAATAGTTGATCCCACTGCCATTAGAGCCGTGTCATCTGCGAATGTGGCGACTGTTACATTTCCCAGCTGTGGTAGGTCACTTGTGTATAGTAATCTCAAGATTAATGCAATATTAAAAATATAGAATACAATTTTGTTATATACTAACAACACAGAAATTTTTGTTTAACTTAAAGAAAATAAATATATTTGACTTAAACCAAAATTTCTGTGTTCTGACTGCGGTAATTTTGGTGATAAACATTTAAATTATTCTCATTCTAAAGTTAAAACTGAGCAATACAAAAGGCCTGAAAGAGACCTCAGTGTGGTTTTATCTTTACTGCAATCTGATAATAATTTAACGTATAATTTTAAAAACCGCTTTAGAAAATACTGGTCAAACAATCACTATATTCAATATACCTGTGACCATGCCAGTAACATAACGTGGAGATCATAGATATTTGGAAAGATAAAGATAATAGAGAAACCATCCACTACTTCACTGTTTACTCCCTTTTTTTGAGCCAAAAATGCTTTTTAAAACCTATTGCTCAACAATTAGAGAAATCTCTTTCTTATTCAAAATAATAATGTTAATAATTTGGAAATACAAAGGAATAAATAATACTCCGTTGTTACTGTTACGTGCTAACATAACTGAAAATATAAAATATGGGTTTGTGGCCATCCTATGTAGACTATTGTATGATATGGCTTTAAAAACCAACAAAAGATGAAAATAGAACGATAATGTTCATATAAATACTTGTAGAGGGTTACGTTGAAACTTTTGAACAATCAGAGGCCACTGTTATGGAAAGAACTCTTATTGGTTATGAAAAGAAAAATATGGTATTTTCGTCTGCTATTTGCGGACATTATCTACAGACTAGAGAAGGTAAACCTTTAAATTCGGTTGTAATTGGACGTTCAATAAATCCTTTGATTGCGGACGCGAGAAATCTAAATAACCCCGAGTTCAAACCCCACTCACCTCGACTAATAAGGAACCATAATAAGGAATTTATGAAGAAGCAAAAAAAATCGGCCATAGAGTCTATTGATACAGGTGTAAGTTATAAAAAATGTTGTTGAAACAAGCCCATTGTAGTATTACAATCAAATCATAATAATATTTTTAAAAAATCATTCCACAAATAATGGCGATATTGTCTCATTTTGAGATACTTTTGCTGAACGTAATGTGGAATGTCTCCGTTTTCAAACGCACTGCGAAGTACTGTCAAATAAACTCACTTAAAATCGCGAAACTGGAAATTCTCAGAGACGTGTCGCTTGTTCCAATTAATTAAGCAGGTATAATAAATTTGTCAAGTAATTTACCATCGGTCCGGAACGATGCGCCATTTTGGCAAATTAATCATCTTATAGGCAAGCGGAGTCTTTCCCAACGTGATCTAATTAATTTACCAACTCGATTACACAAATGACTTTCCATTTTGATAAGATGTCCCACTCGGGGCGTCCCGAAGGATCGATTTGTCACCTCCGCATTCGGGACGAAATTTTGACTCCACCCCATCGGTTTCCATACCTCAATTAATTATGCTAATGTATGAGACATTTCGCACTTAATTTGATTGCCAATTATTTCTTTAACTCAATAATTGTGTTCCTATTTAACAAACTTTTACCTTTTTTTTGTAACAGAAACATGACAAAGAGAGAACAGGTCATTCTTCAAGTATGTAGCGCAGTACCATGGAGAGTTGAACTGAGATTTCTGCATGGAGAAATAAAATTTAGAATATCTTGAGCCGATCATTCAGTTTTGATGTTTGAAAAGGTAGGTTTTCTCGACCGTAATACGTTGGCTTTTAAAATCTCTTAAAACTTGATTTTATATGTTTGCAATGTCCTGTCAGATGTAATTTAATCACTGATGAGTATCTCCAGGTTTGAAACTTTATGATAGACGTGAGTTATTTAGCAATCTACAGGTGCTTCTCATCTGGACTTGCTGGATTTGAGGACTTCTCATCCAAACTTGCAACGAAGAATTAAGTGTGGAATCGAGAAGGCGAAGATTGTAATGGGTGTCCATCTGCAGGTTCCCGTAAAATTTCTCCACCACGCCCCCAAGGAAAAATTTGCTGGATTCAACACCATCCAAGAAACTACACCCGGACAACGCCAAATCCACCATCATAGAAATAAGTTAGTGTTTGGACATTTATAGTGTAATTGTAGTAAGATTGAATATTGTCTAGTGCAGCGTTCTTCTATCTTTTTACGGCTGCGGACCAGCAAAAGTAGGAGAAATATTTCGCTGACCGGCTGACGCTTAAGGGGCAATACCACTCCTGGAGTAGAAAAATGATAACTAAGTTTAAGCATGTATTAGTAGTTTAAAAATCTATTTTATTCAATAATCAAATATTCTGGTTCTGTTTGACACAAGTCTTTTGCTCTGTAATCATTTGCATTTAAAAAACGGTCGGATATCTCAACGAATTCATACCTGACTGATTTAAAATTTCTACATTTCTACAGATTTTATGTATTCTCTGATACAAACCCAGGCCAGTACGTAGGATTTAGAAAGTAGTATTTTTTCCAGTTTGGCGTGTTATTGAACACAAATTGAACACTCTCTATTCGACAATTTTGTAACCAAATAGCTGTACCTAACCAAAAGGAAGTTTTGAAAATTGCGTAAAAAACTTGCTTGACGTATAGGTATCGGGGAAGATTGTTTCAATTTCAAGTCAATCGGTTGTGAATTGGCTGGCATACCCGACTTGTACCCGTACTTGATGATTTAAAAACGAGATTTTTGTTAATGTTTTTTAAGTACATGACTCTAAAGACTTGTGTAAATTATGTAATTTCTGTAAGAAAATGATTTTTACACTAGTACATGCTTAAAAATATTTCGACCTAAAAAAGTGGACACTTATACGCACACGATAACTTGTGTTTCGATGTTGGTGGCCATGTCATTAATTCTTATCTGAGTTGTGGTATCAGATAGAGGTACAGCCACTAATTTTGTAGCAGCCTGAGGACCCAAAATTTCGTGAACGACATCTAAGACGCAAAGCTATACTAACTCCTCACCAATAGTGAACGTTTTTTTAGCTATACGAAGAGCCACGAAATAAGACGCTTGAACCAGGGACTATAGTAATCATCATAATTTGCATTTGACTTTTCTGAATTTTCGTCTGATCATGTAACCTTTCAAAAAGTCCAGTGGCTTATCAGTAAAATGTTTATTTAAATGATGAGCTAGTTTTGAAGGCGTCATAGCTTCATTTGAAAGAATTTCTGAACATAATACACACAAAGGCAGTGGTTATAGTTTGCTTCCAGGGGTACAATAAAAACGGAACTATAAATATTATCCTTATCATATTGCCTAATAAAGTTACCTTTTCTCTTTTTTTTTGTATTGGATATTCAGAATTAGCGACACATTTCTTTTTCTGCAGTCCTTCTACACTTGAAGCACTGGTACTTGGCATAATGTCGATTCCATCAGGACGTTTCTCCCAAATATTGTCCTTGCTTCTACCAAAGAAAGCTAGAGGGTTTTGCTGTTGGCTATTTTTACTTCTATTTTGTACGGCGTCAGTTTTACGAAAGAATTTTTTTTCCGAAACACCACACAAAACACTATAACGCACAATATTCAAAAACAAAACGCTCGAGCGTGATAAAATAAAAGAGAAGCGATCTGACAATACTGGGGTGGGGTCCACGTCGTAAACTATGTTGTATGTAGAGGTGAGCAATGTTGCCACCACCAAACTAGTGATCATACAATATTGTAGTTCAGCATAAAAGAAATAAATCCATAAGAAATAAAGATGGTATGTATTTGGAATATACGTTTTGTGCATGTTTTTCCACGCATCTCTATTGACTGGTGTAGAGATGTAGGAGGTAGACGCAACAACTGGCATTAGTGCTTGCTATAGGAAGTATGTATATAGCTATCAAGTATGGATAAATAATACAATAATATATGTAAATACAATAGAAACCACATACATATCTTCTGTTAACAGTTAAGCGACACACAATGTGCTTTACTATATTTACAAAGAAATACCTACAAATGTATGTTCTTGCCGTTGATGACTGGTAGCTGCACAGAAGAGAGCCAGCCGCGACGGCACTCAGCCTTGATACGGACGAAATTTTCGCGGACCGGTAAAATATTTCTGCGGACCGGCACCGGTCCGCGGACCGGTGGTTGGGAAACGCTGGTCTAGTGAATTCACGTGGATGCTGCGCCACCCAGAGCCAGTGTCCTGCCAAGGCAGGACGGGTGTCACTTTTATCAAATTGTCAACGCAAACCAACATTATACACGTATGTGAAACAAGTGCGACATAGTATTTACATCCAGCCTGGCCACGACCCATCTCAATTAAGAGCTACGTTACAATATTTATATTTAGATATTTAAAAGAAAAATGGACAGATGATGGACAATGTTCATATCCAAACGAATTGTTGCTTCCCTCTAATTTTGGAGGTGATCACAAGAAAACAGTCGTGACTACAACAATTTCAACATTAATGCTCAGTGCAGTATTTTAACAGAATTTAAGTTTTCCTTCTTGTCCAAATTGAAATAGTGAATTCGACCTTGAATTTCGGACCAAGGAAAAACTACGTTGGGCAATTTACCATTCCTAGAACGGACGTCACTTTGGTTTCACCACCACTTCAGCGATATACAACATATCAGAAATATAAAATTTGCATCCGGAAACCGCATAATTTCGGGATAGATTAATCATATTAATAATACGAGTTACATAAGAAATGTATACCTATACATTTTTTAATGATGTTTACCTTTACACCCCCTCTCATTTTTGTGATAACGAATAATCAATACTCTAAATTTCATATTTTTCGATCATTTTCCATTTTAAATATTACAGTCAAAAGTAATACCTGTAATCTGGAAATGTGTTGACATATGAATTCTATGATCAGCTAGGAATATACAAGTGTCCCAGAAAAATTTCGACAAACTGATCCACAAATCCACTTACGTGTTCATGGTATTGTTCCCTAAATCACCATGATAACTTATGTATCGAACTACTTTTGCAAAACGCAAGAAACAATTATTTCAATCTATTTCTTTTTGATTCGGCATAGTGCCTCTTCTGGACATAACTTTACCACACGTTGCTTGTTCAGGTGTCTCAATTTTTGGCAATCTTTATGGGACAGCCTGTATAGTACGGTAAAAAAATGGCCAATGATAGCTGTCCTGTACCATAACCATAAAAGGCAAGCTGACATAATCCATAAATCAATTTTCGTCCACTTGTATAAAGTCCAAAGTTTTCGGGTTTTTAAGGTTTCCTCAGTAATTTACGAATGGCTGAGAGTAACTACTCGGTGTGTAAGTTTAACGTTTCTGAACAAAAGAGAAGTAAGCAGAGACCGCTCCATATACTCAAAACGTTGCTTCTTAACACTATCCGTTTTATATATCAAAGATGTTAAAAAGGTTACAAAATCAGCCTTTACAAATTCCTAAATATCCTACACCTAGTTAAAAGATGTTTGCACAGTTTGAAAAGTAGTTACGTACAACATCCCAAAGATAATTCCACGAGAAGAAATAGCCTCGAAATTGGCGCTGAATGGGTAAGTTCTCGAAGTTCAACACCGCTCGTAGTTAGGAGACGCCGAGAATCGGCACAGAGAAATGCATACTTCGTGCCCGGCGTTATAATTGTTCCAGTTCGAGGACGGGGAAAATTATCGAGGGTGGATGGGGAGAGGCCCGCTGGGGTGACGCTGCCTATTCGGTCGCATTCAGAATAGTTTCCGACAATTCCGAGTCTCATTTTGTCTTGCGGAGTTCTCGGTTCCGGTTCGGCAGCGCAAATAATACAACAGTTCTGTCCTCGGCCCGTGAGGTTGAGGTCGATCGGTTCGCCTGCGTTTGACGGCGGATGGTCGACGGGACCCCGCAACGCCATCTACAGTGAGCGCCCCGCCGATTGTTTCGAAGTTCGCTGAGCGCCCCGCCGGAAACCATTAAACAAACCGTTGGCGAACAACGGCCCAAGAAATTTCGGCCGGACAAACTTTAGACAATACGCAAAGTAAATATAAAACGGGACGGCTGCTTGGCTTATTCAAACGAAAATGTTTTCGGTATAACTTCAGGAAAAACAACAATGGCGAAGGCTGAAGATGCTTAACCCATCGTGATACCGAAACGATAACTTCGAGTTTGACTTTATACCAAACAATCAAGCTACCACAAAACAACTTCCTAATATAATATTTCACGATTTTGATTATTACATTTACTATTTACTTTGTTTATTTTGCGTTATTTTAAGCTTCGTTTTCCTTTGTGTATTTTGTAATTTTATTAGGAGGTGTGCTACGTGCATATTGTCATTAAATCATACATAATACGTATGTGCTGCACATTGGATTGCCAGACGTCTCTATTTGAGTGGACTGTCTTGACTTCAACAGACAAATTCTGAGTCTCGCATTCCTCCTCAAAAGTCGTTGCTTTTATCGCTTAATGGTATTCTTATAACGTTATAACTACTATAGGAATTTGTTGATATTTGACTACACATACCTACATACAATCCACAGATTAATCATCAATACAAAAACTACTAAAATTTATTTTTGTTGTTGTTGTACACTTATTATAGCTACATTTTAGTTTAATATGCTTGTGATGTTATTAAGGTTATATCTCAATAGACGCCACGATCTTACGAAGCTATTAATTTACCGAGACCAAAACATAAAAGAATTTTAATTACACATTTGCTAACATAAATATTTGTATATTGAATATCTATAACTTATTAGTAGCTTAGTTCGCTGAGCTAGTTCAGATTCCCTTTTACATTGGACTAATGCGATGTCTTACGTCCCGGACACGTTCTTAACGCTGTCGGCACAAGCTCAACGAACAAAGCTATTAAAATATGTCCGTGGTACTAAAACAACAATTTTAATCAGAAAATATTGAAAAATTTTACAAAACTGGAAAATATCTGATTTGTGTTTTAATTTTCGCCCAAAAACAATTCTTCAACGGTAAACAATAAAAAAAAATCAAAGAAAAGTTATTTGGTTTCAAACAAGCTATCGTCTAAATATAGTTGCAATATACAGGAAGTTCATTTTATTCTGGAAAACACACCCTGCATATTTTTTTATTTTTAATAGTGAGATTAATTCTTAGCTAAATATATTTTTAATATACATTTAAATATATGAAAATATAATAATATAATAAATACATACGTTCATTTTAATGTGGAAACTTGGGACACTTCTTCCTATAGGATTGAACACTGTATATTTAAATTTTTTTAATTCTAAGTATTTTTTGTAGGAATTATTTCTTTTTAATAAAATGCACAATCTTTTGAGTAATAAGCAATTATTTGACAATTAACGGATAAAAAAATAAAAAATCAAGAAAAAGTCTCAAATATTGAAATAGAAATAAATTAAATGTTCAAACTGCCAAATTAAAAGAAATTTAAGTTTAGAAGTTTTGACTAATAGCTTATAACTAAAAAATATGGTATTTTAATAAAAAAATATTTAAAGTTCTAAGAATTAATGCTAGAATCAACAAATATCCAAATATACAGGGTGCTCTATTGAAAAAAGAAACTTAATTTACTCTTAATTTCCAGAATAAAATGAACAACCTGTATATTAAATATATTTAAAAGTTCGCTTGTTTAAAGCAAGACAACATTCATTTGTAAAAAAAAATTAAAATTGTTTTCTGTTGAAGAATTAATTAGGTTGTCCGGTAATTTTGATTAGCCCTGTATAACATTAAACAAATTCAATCGTACAACAAAAAATCATTAACATTTGCTTTACTTGAAATGGTGGCTTTCTGGCTGTACATGACAAAATTGAACTAAGCTAATCCAATAATATCAATGATATTATACAGGATGCGCCATTTTAATCTTAACACTTGATTATCATAAGTGCCGCAAAACAAAACTCACTCAAAACTTATCTTGTGTGAAGGGGCGGGTTTTGTTGTAGATGGCGCTAGTTTCGTGAAAACGAGGTCAACTTCAGATTTTTATATAGAATGGCCTATATTTCTATATATTCTTGAATTATTTGGAATTTTAGTTCTATCGTTAGTAACTACAGTTTCTGATTTTAGGTTTTATTTCGCTAAATAAAATTGACGGTTCTATAAATTTCAACATGTAGGACATATAGTTATACTGCGCGATGTTAGTATTGGATTATTTAACAATTTCCATTCCAAGAATATCGATTTTCGTATTCAAACAACATGTACATGATTCCATTTTTGGAATCTACGTATTTTTTATATAAAAAAGTACCAGCATACTATTGTGTAGAAATCTACTGTTTCGGAGATAATCTACCCATTCAAATAGTATTTAATTTCTGAACAAAAAATGTAGGTACATTACAGAATTTATGATGAATTGCCAGAATTTGTTACAAATTTAATGTAAATGGGCTCTTAAGTGTGCTTGTACAGTGTGGAAGTGGTTATTTTTCCTTTTACAGCAGCAGCAATATATTACGGCTTAGCTAATTTTTCATGGCTCCCTTTTCTCCTCATTAGGCGTTTATGTATTTTTCCCCTAATTTCGGGCCACTTATCTTTGAACGAGGTCGGGCAATATTTCAAACGGCCTCCAAGCGGCCCGGCTCGTATACATTTGCCACCGCCAGGAAACGACTGCCTCCGCATTACGGGGGTTTGCCACATCAACGGAATAAATAACCACTCGAAATTTCAGATGCGGACTAGTATAAGAAATTACAACGTCCCCAATCCAATGTTTGAATAAATTCGCAACGATGGATGTTGTCGTGGTGATAACGAATCAGCAAAGTTGTTTACAAATATTAATTTGTTTGGGTATGTTCTTACAAAGTGTAAATTTGGATGGACAATAATAAGTAATTTGCAATTAATTAAATTTCAAAACAGTATTAGCGATATTTACTATATACATAAATATAAATTAGGAAATAATTTTACCTCAATTCAACATAATATATAGTCGCTACTTCGTTTTACTAACGTAAAGCTACCTCATCCTGTTGATGATCAATGCATATGGAAATATTAGGTCGAACTATCGATTGTTGCAAAACCAGTGATCGTATTTATCTATATAATATAGTATAAAACTATATAAGTAGCTTCCTTAGATTACGACGAAAATAAATTCAAAAATAGTGACTCAAGTGGCCGAAATGATAACTCACGTAGTGGTAACACTATTTTCATTAATTAAACGAATAATATGCATACTTACTAATCAAAAGTAGTTGCTTTTATGTTAGGGAACACGATTATTACCTGAAACAAAAATACACATTAGTAATGATATATAAGGTAATGCGGATAAATAATGTTTTTGTTTTATTAATACCTACAGATCATACAATAATAAAAACGAACATATTCTTAATCCTAGGAAAATATGTGCTGCTAAAATTGTTTCTGACCGAGGGGTGAATTATTTTTTAAATCTCAGATTATTATAGAAAATTTATTTTCCTAGACTTTCTTATTGACACTTTTAAGATACTTAACATAATTTATGGAATCACATGAATATTTAGTCAGTTCGCATTTTTTAAACGTTTGGAAACCGGAATTAATAGTATTAATTGTTAACCCCATATATACGATGTAAAGATTGTAATGGCAACATTCATAATACGTTTTCTATACATAACCTAATCCTTAATATTGGGTTATGCAAAAGAAGGAGCAGATTTGCTGATTTCAAACATACTATAAAATCATAGAAACACATTATGCACACTATATACTGTATAGTGTATAGTACCTATACAACGTATTCAAAAAAGTTTTCTACAATGGAAAGTTTAATTATCGGTAATTTGTCAAACAAAGATACTTAACAAAAAGTTCATTACTTAAGTTGTCAAAAATACACAATGTAAACCAACAGCAAATAAATTTAGCAAGTTACAACCGAATCTGGTATGTATTCTTTCCCGTAGATTCACAAACCAATTCAGACCGTTTGAATTGTGTATTGTTTTTTAAACGTATTTTTGTACTGTTTTTTTGCTCTCGTAAAACTAGCCTTTATTTACAGTTTCTGTTTTCAGGTCCAGATTTCACGAAAAACAGGATACTAGAATCAGTTGTCACTTGTTCGATTTTTTGAATAGTTATTTTAGTATTTTATTTTATTTTTCAAGAAATTGTTAGTTTAATTGGTAATATTTTGATATCTACACTAAAAAGATTGCGGATTATTTTCTTTTTGAGGTAGTATTTGTGGCAAGCACGAAAATTTATGATTTCTTTTCTTTTGTCACCTAATGTTAGATCTTCCTTGACAGCCCGTAGCCACTAAATATTTAAAATCATGAACAAAAAACTGAAGTTCCTTGTCATGGTAGTAAGTTTTTGAAGGAGCGTCCCTTGAGAAAACAATTTTTTAGAAAATAAGAAATATGCATTCTTCTTTAATTCCTTGTATACCACGTAATATTTTTTAGATTTAATGCTTGAATATATGGATTTCATACTGATTCAGGACTATTTGTTAAGATAATAGACTATTTTTTTTTTGAGAAAATGATAATAAATTTTTTTTTGTAAGTTAACGATGTAGTCTGCCGGAAGTCTTGTAGATTTGGAATACTAGAGTCAACACGCGTTGTATGGATATACAATTTTTACAGTGGTTTTTGATGTGGTAGTGCACGGAAAGTATATAAAACTAATAAAAAGAAATTATTGTTCATCTCGACAAAGTATTATTTTAAAACATATACTTCTCCATTTTGACTCCTGCGACGTCTAGATGAACGATTTCGACAGTTTTTGAAATAACAATATTGTTACGTAGCTCGTAATGGGAGATTCAACCAAGATAGAGATGCATTGTCTCGAAAACTACTCACCGCAGAACTCAATAGACACCACAAAAAGCTGACGAACATCCACATGAAGTTGAAATTCTTGCACAACCACCTGCTCAAACACATACATCACCTCGAATACGATAACATTAAAGAAAAACTACAGGAAGAAGCCTTTTACAAGAACCATGACGACGATCAGAAGAGAAACAGGAAACTAAACAGTTTAATCACACAACACAAAATCTCAAGTCGTAAAATCCTTCAAGATGGACGTCAACACAACATGAATTCGCACCATTTTCCGAATAGACTGACTAATTTGTCCAACACTGCATTTAACAACGATGAGATGAGAATACTGAATTTGGGACACAAATATGCCCCACACACACAAGTACAGATCACTGCCTCCTATCCATCGAAATAGAAGCGCGAACTGCACGCAATCCTAACTACAATTCCATAGCTCGAGAAGTTACCACCGTCCTTCACCACCACAAAGACGAAAATGTAAGTAGGCAAAATTCAGGACACAATCCCTTAAAGAATAACATGACCATTATCAAAAAGATTAAACAAAAAATTACTGACAACAACCTCATTGTTACCAAAGCCGACAAAAATGGCGGTCTAGTGATTATAGACAAAGCAAATTACATTGATAAGACCATACAATTTTTCTCAGAAAATAATGTTACACAATTACGGAAAAATCCACTGAATATGTACAAAAACAAATTCAAAGAATGCATTAAAAAGAACAAAGATCTATTCGACAAAATGAACGTAAAAACTTACCGAATAATAGAGATGAACCCGCAACTACCTGTCTTGTACAGTTTAATAAAATTACACAAACCTAATAAAACTATAAGGCCAATAATTACATCAATCGGCTCAACAGCTCACTATCTGGCCAAAACTCTGTTGAATCTGATTATCGGGGACTTTAACTTCAAACCCAATCACACAATATTAAACTCATCACAACTGATCAATGACTTAACAAATATTCATCTCGATGAGAATCATATATTCGTATCTTTTGACATAGAAAACCTCTATAACAATATCCCCCTAGCGGATACATTATCAATTTTAAAGCTATTTTTGACAAGTGCAATAGAAATAGATAACACAAGTAAATATACAAAACAGGACTTAGAAAATATACTTAATTTATTGCACCTTGCCACAGAGCAAAATTTTTTCACTTTTAATGACCTCATATACAAAATGAATGACGGACTACCAATGGGAAGCCCAATGAGTGGTGTTTTGGCAGACATATACGTGGATCACATAGAAACAAATAAAATCCTGGACCAACAACATAACATTTTCAGATCAAAAATTAAGTATTGGAAACGATACGTAGACGATATTTTGTGCATATGGGGAGGAACAATGGAGGAATTGGAACTATTTCATGTACAACTCAACAGCGTTTCTAAACTAAATTTTACAAAAGAAATAGAATCTGACAAATCCATTAATTTTCTTGATCTTAAGCTTTATCACAACAATCATGAAGTCATGTTCGACATATACCGGAAACCGACTGCCACCGATATAATAATACCCAAAAGTTCACACCATCCATACAACATTAAAAAATCGGCTTTCCGTTATATGTTTGGCAGACTCATTAATACTCCTTCTTTCACCCGAGAAAAGAGACATAGAATACAATACAATTTTGAATATTGGCCTAAACAATGGATATAACAGACATGAAATTCATTCAACCTACAGGAAACTGATGGCAGGTAGATCCATGAAATACATATATCCACACGCAAAATTGAATAACCCATACATCTCGGTCACGTATAGCGGTAACATCACCAATAAGATAGGACACATTTTCCGAAAACACAACCTAAACTTGGTACCAACATCAAATAATACAATAGAGAAATTATTGGTAAATAATAAATTAAACCCTAATAAAAAATCCAAAAGTGGCGTTTACAAAATAACATGTTGCGACTGTGACGCAATATACATTGGTGAAACAGGCAGATCAATTGAGACCAGATTTAAGGAACATATTAGAAATAATACTTCCTCTGCCCTAGGCAGACATTTGTTCCTAGAAGGCCATAAAACCACATTAGAAAACCTATCGCTTTTGCACAAATGTACAAAATCTTTAAAACTGTCCATCCTGGAAAAATTTGAAATATTAAAGCACAAAAAGAAAAAGAAAAACATCATTAATGACGATCACATATTTCCAGAATACCACATTTTTAAATCATTCCTTTAGTTCTTTCATTGATCCCACATATCAGGTCACAAAGAATGGGTTTTTTGACATCCACAAAATCTAATCCAATTTGATTAACTCCCTCCCCAACACGCCATTTACGAAACTTTGAATATTGTCCTCTACAACCCCCCCCCCCTTCCACATTTTTACTCGCAGACAGCATGGCACCAGCCTAGCATACGGTTATGGTGACACGTGAACACGTTTGTGGGAAATATTCAATGTTGTGTCCCGACCGGATCCATACTCATATGTGCTAATTTATCCTTTTTGACGGTAAGCTTTTTACTTTATAACTATATTTAATTTTAAACCCCTTTGTTTACAATGTCACAGTACATTTCATAACCTCGTCCTGAATTTTGACCTACCATCTTATTTTATTTTATTTATAGAACTCATATTTTTGTGCAGTGTGTTATATCTTATATGTCGTTTTAGTTTACACTCCTGAAGATGGCTAAACAAGCCGAAAGCGCTCGAGTTTAATATATTATGAAACATCTAGTTTACAATAAAACAAATTTGTTTTATTTTACACCTTCAATTATAGTAAATATGTCTTAAAAAAAATAAAACGCTAAAGCAGTGATATACATACAAAAATTGACACGTCGTGAGTGAAACCGTAACACGCTGAAATGCTTCATTTGACGTTACTTTTCGGCTTTGAACGGCGTGGGCGGAGTGAGGTGTGTGTCGTTCCACAGCCTGTGGCAATAAAGGGCTCTAGTGAACAACAGGTGACGAACCCCGGAGAAGATTTACATGTTCGGTCGCCGAAATTGGACTCGCGGATTTAGTCTAAAAGATGTTCAGGCGGATTCGCAGATTCCTTACAGGCGGTAGAGCCTTCTGGCTGCCGCCCGTGATTGAATTTCTTTATCTCGGATTTATCGCCGCCCCTTTATAGTAAATTGCCCCCGAAATATACGCAAAGTCGATCTCTGTGCCCCACAAAGGCAGGCGCATCCAATTGGAGAGCCCCAGATATTTTTGAGGTAGCTCTTTCGTAGTTTTATAGGGTTATAATGGATGTTATTAAAGTGACTAATGTCGTAAATTATCAATTTAACGTTTAATTTTTTTTTTTTTTTCACGGAAGTTTTTAAATGGATGTTTAGTTTGACTTTTAGGCAAGTTTTAACCTTATTGTTTTTCTAGAGCTTTCTCCTTTTTCTTGTCACGGCAACAAACTTTTTTTTACAAATGTTTCCATTCCGTTTTCATAAAGAGTACAAAAGGATGTTTTTTTCAGAGTCCAGCATAGACAAAGTAGACCTCTGTGACGATGTAGAGACCGCCCATCTGAGCTGTCCTATTTCACCCTGCAGAGAGAGAATAACTCCCTTCAATTCATTCACGTCGTTAATAAGTTTGCTGCAGGACCAAGAAATGCCAGTCGTCTGCTTGATTGCGCGAGCCTCCGAACTAGAAATATCTATACATAGAAGCCGATGTGCAGCTCCAGAGATGCTACAATTCAGCATGCAATGGGGTTTATCGGTTGCGTTGCAACACGTACATGCAATCCCGGCCATAATAGCAAATAACTCCTATGAAAACCGATCACAAAGCGACTAACGAGATCGTTAACCAAAAATTGGGGTTAGGAATAGGGAAATACGCTCTTCGCACCAACCAATGGTGCCGCTCGTGGTGACTAACAGCACAGCAATAAAAGGCAACGGAAGGTTAAGAAAATCGGAAGACCAAGGAATTCAAGAAAAGAAGTACCAAAAATCAAGTGACAAGAACATCTAACAAAAATAGAATAACACCAATGTTATATGGCAAGAAAATTATCGCAAATACCAGGCCTTATAGCGCTAAAATCGATAAAACTACATACGGTTATTAGTAAACCTATGCAGCTACACTATGAAACAATAAAACAAAGGCCACACCAGAAACCGTATAAATAACGTAATCACTTCAGAGTATAGTCACACAAGTGTTCGCATACTCTATATCATTAACATAATAGAAATATATTCCTACAACATACAACGATACTAGCAAATGTCATAACATCATTCAAACATACCCGTCTTAGTATTTTACCTACGACAGTATGTATAAATTTTTGACAAATTCTAATCTTCAGTTACAACGCTCATCATTCAACTATTTTCACATATTATCACCTAAATCAAGTAATTTCATATAATGTTTCAACACTTTTCAATATTTCTTTAATGTCATTAACGGTAAGTCACAACTAATATTTTCTAACTTCTAATATAACGTCTGATATTTGTCACCTGTACTAATTGTTGGTTTATATTAATATTGTAGCTGGTTTGAAGATGGGTGGTAAAACACGAAATTAATAACCTAAAAATAAACATAATGAAATAGTTTGCAGAAGAAATCTTGTGTTTTATTTTTTAAATATTCATCAACGTATAAATTTCCCTTACGTCACGGACTGCTTCACTCGTATATCGCTTATACCAAACATGTGCTTTTGGTTGTGCTTTTGCGTTTTTAAAGCACGACATAATGTCATTACAAAGCAAATGTAGATCTATATATTCCTATTTGATTATAATTTCCCTCTTGTCACAACACTTGAAATGCAGTTCCCCACAGTTGAAATAGATGTAGCGCGAATAAACTAGGCAATAGCCAAATAGTATATAATAGTATATTATAATACAAGTTTTATAAGACAAAAATTGGCGCACGAGTAGTTTTGGGCACGACGAGCGTAGCGAGGAGTGCCCAAATGGAACGAGTGCGCCAATACGTCTTATAAAACGAGTGTTATATACTATTTTTTCTACTTTGCGACGTTAATTTTACATAAATGTCAAAAATTGCGGTTGTCATCTTACAATCTAGTGTAATTTTTTTCTTCAACAGCTGGTACTTGTAGTAAAATTCACAAATACGATTGAGGCGAGCCAATAGCAGTTCAGATGTCAGCCTTACTTGACACTTGACGTCAATTTCATCAATCTTGGAAAACTATAAGTTACTGAAAGTTTGAGATCTAGTGTTTTCATAACGACACCGAAAGCGGTTTCGTTATGAACTTATAACGAACGCAAAGTAGAAAAAATAAATTTTTCTACTTTGCGTTCGTTATGAACTCATAACGAAACCGGTTTCGGTGTCGTTATGAAAACACTAGGTCACAAACATTTGGTAACTTTTAGTTTTCCACGACTGACGTCAAGTGTCAAATAAGGCTGACATCTGGCTGACATCTCAATCGCTATTGGCTCGCGTCAATCGTATTTGTGTATTTTAGTACAACTGCCAACTGTTGAATATGAAACTACTCTAGATTGTAAGATGACAACCGCAATTTTTGAAATATATGTAAATTTAATGCCGCAAAGTAGAAAAAATAGTATATAACACTCGTTTTATAAGACGTATTGGCGCACTCGTTCCATTTAGGCACTCCTCGCTACGCTCGTCGTGCCCAAAACTACTCGTGCGCCAATTTTTGTCTTATAAAACTTGTATTATAATATACTATTTTCTACTTTGCGTTCGTTATAAAGTCATAACGAAACCGCTTTCGGTGTCGTTATGAAAACACTACATCACAAACTTTTAGTAACTTGTAGTTTTCCAAGATTGATGATATTGACGTCGTGTCCAATAAGGCTGACATCTGAACCGCTATTGCGTCGCTCCTCGCTACGCTCGTCGTGCCCAAAACAACTCGAGCGCCATTTTTTATCTTATAAAACTTGTATTATAATATACCATTTCATTGAACTGTCAAATAGACTAACCTAACCTAATACTACTTCTGTCGAAATATTTCTCAACACATTTGTCATTGTACAACAATTTACAACAATTTTTATGTAATTTTTTTACACAATTTATTGAAATTGTATGTAAAATTATGTACAATGCTCGAGCTGTAACGCATATAATTGATAAATGTGCTCGTGAAAAATAACAAAACTTGGCTCGTAAACACTTTCTACTCGTACGTAATATGCTAGTTTCGCTCTTGTAATTTAATATACAGGGTATCTCACGGAACTGGTATATTAGAAGTTTCTCATGTACTACTATTTCAGGATCCTTGAAATTTTGGAATTAGAATTTACTCGATCTGAGCTCTCAGCTACAATATTCTCAAGTTAACTGTCACGTCCGGTCACCGGAAGTCGTTATCAACGTTGTTGTTTTAAATGGAATAATATAATTTTAACTTTATTTTTCGTTTCTACGTATCAATATATGTACATCATTTTTAATACCGTTTCCCTCTACCTAAATATTACCATTTTTGAGTTATTTTTTGATTTTACTAATTTTTTGGGGATTTTCTGGGTTACGTTTAAAATTCAATATCACGGTTATTATTGAAGCTAGAACTGCTCGGTGGTCCAAAACGAAAGATAACCAAATAAGACGATGTTTAATTCATCATGATATCTTATACAGGCTGTTCAAAATTTACAACACAATAATTAATTTTTCAAAAGTAAAAAACTCACTTTGTATACCGATACGCCATTCGACATTCCCTAACAATCCCTATATCTATCTTTAACAGTTTTTGAGATATTGTCACTTTTTATTTAAATCTATTTTGAATACTGCTATTGGGGGACGAAATTAGAAATTTAAATAGTGATAGATATTTAGAAATTTTGCGTGGATGTGTAAACAATTTTTGCGAAACTCTTCCCCTCAATATTTTACGCGACTGCTTTTATCAAATGGGCGGTGCACAGCCACATTCTTCGCATGTGGTACCCATTCAACTTAATCAGATGTTTGACGATAGGTGGTTCGGAAATAAGGTACCCTGGCGGTGGCCACCAAGCTCACCAGATTTAACACTATCAGACTTTTATTTCTGGGGTCATGTGAAACGTCAGGTATATTCCACACCTGCAAATACTCGAGAAAACTAGACTAACAGAGTAGTAGCCGCCATTAATGGACTTCAGCGACAAGAAATCCGAAGAACGACGATGACAGAAGTACAGCGAAGAGTTTTAATATGTTTGGAGCAGAACGGGCAGCATTTCGAACAATATAATTAAGTTTTAATTTAAGTTAGATATCCCAAATATATTATTTTAGTTTTAACAAACCTTTACAATATTTTTCTATTTTTCTAGCTGAAGTTTCCAGAAATAGTAGAACATGAGAAACTTCTAATGTACCAGTTCCGTGAGACACCCTGTATACTATTATGGTGCAGGTCTCGTTAGGTTCAGGTCGAATACGTTACAATGTTTTCACAAGTATGTTTAGTAGAGACAATAAAAAATTTGTAACCCCTTCCAGGTGCGTCAGATTTGGGCATTAATAAACACCTTTTTAATAATTATTTAAGAGTTCTTACTTGTGAAGTTCGATTACTTAATTTGCCTATGTCACAGATTTTTCTCCATTGGTGGAGAAGTACCCATATATCACTAGAAATAATCAATAATATTGTAATATTCATGTGTGTAGCAGAATTAACCAATGTTTTTCCAAATGAACTTAATTTATTTCTTACTATTATTCGCAGCATTATAATAATTTTCCGCACGAAAATTGACGGCATTATCCAGGCGAAAGCGAAGATTACACAAATTACCGAAAAGTTTTGGCGCGTGCGGAAGTGCGGTAGGCCGCAGTATCAAATTGTCCGTTCGGCCGTACGCCGCGCGCTTCTGCAACTTGATTTATTTACAAATTACACAAGAATGAACGACGTGCGTGTCTGGCGGTGCGGTTGGCGTGGCCTCGCCGTTTATTTCGCTTTTTAAATTTTCCGAAAATTAATGCCTTACCGACCTCGACATCACGTCGCACACACGACGCCGACGCTGCCGGCGCAGCGCCTACGCGATATTCTGATAGGCAAAGTAATAAAATCGGCAATAATACCGCCGGGACACATTACGTCCATTATAGCGATCGTGCATACACACATACAAGTGAGCGGCTAAGAAAATGGGAAATAAATTACCCATTTATCGATTGTTTGCCTTAAGTTTGCTGAACTGCGTGCAAAATTTGCAACAGCGGTTTTGCCATGATGTTGTAGTAAGTTTTTATTACTATTTGGCATGTCTATTAGCCAATGACTATTACGTGAGGTTAAGCACGTACTACAAAATTTACGGTACGAGAGAATTATCAATAATTACTTAGTTTCAATTAGCACATTTTCAAAAGGTTATAGCTTCATAGCTTTAAAGCTTTAAAGTTTAATATTCAAAGATTCAGTATATGAATTTTATATCAGCCTACCTAAAAAAGTATCACTTTGCAATATCGTTTTGCGGAGCATCAAAGTGATTTGACTTTAAGAAATTTTTACAAAAATGGGATTTTATGGAAACAATAATTGACGAAACAAAATTTCGAAATATGCTGGACATTAAATAGTAGCTAGCATTATAATGCCAGTTCTATATACAGTGAGCTCCAGCTACCGCCAACATGATACAAGCAGAGGTGAATGTAGGTACCAACTATCATTGTTCTGTGGAGTTGCAATAACTTAATATTATGTTTTATTTCTTCCTGTGGTGTGGTCATGCTAAACCATGCTGAATATATCTATAGAGCATCCACAATTACAAAGATATACCAAAACAACTACAATGCCAAAACTATAGCTGGGTGATTCTTCAATAAGAGATCCTCATGGGGAGACTTTAAAAAGCATTTTTGTACAGAACTCCCGTAGATTTATTAACTTTAAATTCAAAAAATCACGTTTCCATGCCCATCCATCCCCACTTTTTTTGCATTTTTTGCCATAATACGTTAAACAACCACATGCGACCGCTTACTAACCAACTTAAGTAATCCTATATCATTTTTGGAACTACTTGTTCAGTTCTTATGATGAAACATTTTCAAATCACAGCTAGTTCCACAAATTTCATATACATTAGGGTGACAAACTTCCCGAATTGAGTAGGATAGTCACGAGTTTTACCAATTGAACCCCATGAAGAGTCCCGAATTTTGTCTCTTTTGAATTTATTTATTAATAATTTTAGTAATAAATACCTACATATTAATTAATTTAGTTAACAAACATTGCACAAATCGTTCAAACGCTTCATTGGGCAATGAGAATTACGTAACAAAGTGGTATTTGTGTTTTACTATCTATTTCCCTTAAGAAGTAAAATAATGAACCTGCAAATAGATTAGGACTATAAAAGCATAATTTCTTTGGTTATTCCTTAATTTTTTTGAAAGTATCTTTTCCTGGCATGGGTGGTATGTTAATTAATTATTACATATACTAAATACCAAAACATATAAACAAACAAAAAATAATCAAAAAATATGTCTGATTAATAATTAAGCGTATATGCTAATCCTTGTTTTATATCATCAATTCCTATCAAGTAAAGTACCTATATCTATCCCCTGGCCATTGCATTTTCTCTGTTTTTGTTTTCAGAGTAAAAAAAAGTTGCATACGAATAATAAAATGACTTGTGTTCCAGCAGACATAGTCCTAGTAATTGTTATAATTAAAAACAAAATATGCCCAAATTACCAATTTTTTGCCAAAAATCATAAGAAAGCGACCTCTTATAGAAGATAAATTTTTCAAGTTCTACAAAATATAAACTGATCAAAATCTGTTTACATTCGACCATCCTAGGTAGGGATAAGTTAAATATTTGAATTCATCGAAAACTTATCAGAAATAGAAAATCTATTTCCTACTGGTATAGAAACAAAAATACTACTAAAATACCAATTATTCGCTCTAAATATATATTTATTTCCTTCAATGTTTATCTGAGTGAAAAGACCATTTGCTAGGAGTAAAGTTAAAAGTTGTTTTCTACTTTGCGTTCGTTATAACCTCATAACGAAACCGGTTTCGGTGTCGTTATGAAAACTAGATCACAAACTTTTAGTAACTTTTAGGTTTCCAAGATTGATGAAATTGACGTTAAGTGTCAAATAAGGCTGAGATCTCAATTCGCATTGGCTCGCTTCAATCGTATTTGTGAATTTTATCACAACTACCAACTGTTGAAGAAAACGCTACTCTAGATTGTAAGATGACTACCGCTGCGAGAGACAACAAAAATTTATGTAAAATTAATGTCGCTAAGTAGAAAAGATAGTATATAACACTCGTTTTAAAAGACGTATTGGCATACTCGTTCCATTTCGGCACTCGTCGCTACGCTTGTCGTGCCCTTATAGAACTTGTATTAAACTATACTATTTACTTTGATTCAAACAACGATTTATTTGCATTAAACAAAATATCTAACTGTTATTGTGGCACAAAAGCCATTAAAAAGTTTACCGGCTATTCTTTACATTATTTACAAAAGTTATACAAGCATCATCTCGATTCACAAAGCAAACAATAATTAATTGTCGAAAATTCTAAACGGACGGTGATCTTAAATATTCATTTTTAACAAAGCTCTCCGTGTCAACTATATAAAGTAACACAACAAAGTAGCACTTTCCTTTGGCACCAAAATTCAGGCAAAAAAAAAAATATTTTTGATGGGAATAAAAGTAAAATTAAACCAAACTGAGCCCGAAACAAAGCTAATGCTGGGATAGGGGGGCTGGTCCGCGCAGTAGTCGAAAGAAAAAACAACAAAAAGCAGATATTATATTTCTCTCCGGCGTTTCGCTCGGTTTTACGATTTATCTTTACGTGCGAGCGGACGCGCATAAAAAGCGCAAAAACGCTCGGAAAGAACAAAAGTATTCGACCGGCGAAAGGGAGAAAAAAACACAGCAAACGCCGCGCGCGGAAAATTCGTAAATAGAGACATCGGCAACGAGTGACGACAAGAAAACGTTTCAATTTCCGTTTTAATTCACCGCTCCACAAGCAACTTTTTAAATCGGGCTCTTAAAAAAACATCGCAGCACGAGGGCCTAGTGTTTAAGCTGGAACCGGCCCAGATGGAACAGCTACTATCGCCAATCGAGCATCGCCACCTATTAAATCATATATTTCGAACAGATAGTTCCGTTTAAACAGTAAGGACTACTATCGTGGCCATATATTATGTCTTTCTTTTGACGACGATTTTCTCGCGAAACTATGACGAAAAATTTTTTTTAAAATATTCATGCAGTCCTTTATTAATATGCTACAACTCATAAAAATTAGAAAGCTGTATATGTTGGCGTTTTCCTGATTTTTCCAAATTAAGAAGAATTGGCGCTGTTTTTGCCCCGTAAATTTCATTCGTTTAACTTTAGCAATTAATTACTCCGGAAATAATCCATAGATTTCAACGAATTAAAAAGTAGAATCACCTGCGGAATGCTAGCTTTCATTGTGCCGTTTTGTAAAATCATTGGATTTGTGGTTGACCCACAATAAGCTATATTATGCAATGCCAGCCATTCCGTTATTAAAAGAGCTAGAATAATGAAATATAGAGTATAGGGTACCCAATAATTCATAGGTTTAAAGTTTATTACAAAATCATTGTTTATCTTGCATATTTCATACAAAAGATTGTGCTGAAGCTCCGCGTGAATTCCGACGCTCAACGGTCTTCGGTGTGCTGCGGGGAAGGGAGGCATTAGCGGTGCTGTCATGTCGGAGAGAACCAACACAGCTGAGAGAACCGGG
The DNA here is from genome assembly GCA_964023965.1 of Melinopterus prodromus. Taxonomy (NCBI): domain Eukaryota; kingdom Metazoa; phylum Arthropoda; class Insecta; order Coleoptera; family Scarabaeidae; genus Melinopterus; species Melinopterus prodromus. Next base: position 83,746,918 of record OZ030390.1, read on the forward strand.
GCAGCTTATTATCAATGCACAAAAAGAACGATAACTTGTCAAGGTAGTAATTTTAACTAACAATTAAATTCTTAATATTTGCATAATTTTTATTATAATATGTGAGCCGGTGCGAGAGAAATTTCTTCTATCGATTGGCGTTTTTTTTTCTTCAGCTTTTATGCAATAAGGTTGTAAACAAGATTTTGATGGAAGCGGATAGATCTAATAATATGGAGTTAGCCGATTTTCCGATTAGTGGTGAATACTAAATTAAGTTTGCTTGATAAACCCAAAAAATATTTCAAAAGTATTCCCGATTTTGTTATATAAATATTCAAACTATTGCAACAGTTTCAACAGTTTATTTATTAATATGATTTAAATATATGCACAAACAATATAAAATAAGTACAACTCTTGATATATTACATATATTACAAACGTCAGCTCTGAGCGTATAAAACTTAAAAATATCAAACAACTTTTACAAATTTAGCATCGTAAATTTGTAGACACGTAGAATATTTTGCAGTTCACTCATTAATTTTAAATGGTAATCCCGACACCCGATCAAATTGCCAAGAAATCCCATGGAATTTCCAAATTCCTGTCCGTGGTTCTGTTATCTTATTGACTAATTTTGTCATTATCTTTTAATTCGGTAATCTGTCGCCGGATATCCAAATTTCTTTGGCGAGGCATAATGGCCGTGTCGTTATATTGTGCCCGTATTGTGTCGCTGTCGATCCCTTCCCCCGCTCGCCCCAAAGACCGAAGAGCGCCGCGTCAAAAGCAATCATGAGATGTTTCAAGTCGATCTTTTGTAGGGAAAATTCAAGATAAATAATGATTATGTAATAAACGTTAAACCTATGAATTAGTGGGTAGCCTATAGTCTATATTTCATTATTCTAACTCTTCTAATAAAGGAATTGCTGGCATTGCATAATATAGCTTTTTGTGGGTCAATCACTAATCCAATTATTTTAGTAAAATGCACATTGAAAGCTAGCATTCCGCAGGTGATTTTACTTTTTAATTAGTTGAAATCTATGGATTATTTCCGGAGTAATTAATTGCTAAAGTTAAACGAATGAAATTTACAGGGCAAAAACATCGCTAATTCTTCTTAATTTGGAAACACCGAGAAAACGCCAACATATAGGTACAGATTTCTAATTTTTATGAGTTGTAGCATATTAATCAAGGACAAAAACAGAATATTTTTCAACTTTTTCCCCCCTAGATTTGCGAGAAAATGGATGTCAAAAGACGGCACATAATATATGGCCACAATAGTACCACAAGGTGGTGACTGGTGGACTTGGCCAAATTTTCTTCCGTCTTTATACGCAAGATCTTCCAAACTCGACCTCGGAAAAATACACCCGGTATGATTGCTCCTTGCGAATGTTTACCCTCTTTGACATTGGGTCTCAGATTTGTAAAATTTATGGGTCATAAAACATACCACCCAGCTCTCCAGTAACCCCTTGCGAAAGAAATTCCCCTTTGACAGTGAGTTTTTGGCATTTCTCATGTGCGACTTATGTTTTGTAATGGTTTGTTCTAATTTCAGTGATAGTCTGATGATGCCTTGCGAGCGAAACGCGTAACTAACAAAAAATCTAATAAAGAACTGCGAAGAACACCACAGGTGTTTTAATATACCATTATTCCAGTTCAAAAGCCACACCACTGTCATATAAGAGCAATATTGTTCTTCAAATTAAATTTTGGTATGAAATGCTCCAACTTATATGAGGTGATTAAAGCATATTATATTATAATAGAACTAAATATCTACACTTTCGCGAAACATACGGCAGGGTCAATAAGTAATTAAACTTTTCCAGTTTTTGTCAAAAGAAGTAACCGTAATTTTGACAATTTTTGTCGAGTACGAACGTGGTACGTCTTCGTGACGTCTCGCATTTGTAGACTTCCAGTTTGGCATCTATGACAACAAAATTGAAATAATATGTGACATAATAAGTGTTATCATGTCTTATTTTTACACAGTAATTTTTGTTGTGTTGAAATTACGTATGGTTTGGTTACTTTTACCTTCCCAATTGTTGATAATAATTGATAAAATACCTGGGAAGCAACAACAAGAAAAAGGAGAAAAATCAAAGACAACAAAAAAGCCACCACAGGGAGCAGGAGGGGTTGTCGGTTAGCACACGTTTTTTTTATATTTTATTTCGAAAAGTAATTCTTGTCCTGGTTTGACATTTCAAAATTATGGTCAGCCTAACTAGAGGTTACAAAGTTTTAGGTTAATAAGTTGAAGTTAAATGATAAGCTAACGTAAGGTTACTGATAAGTAAAATATAAGTTGAAATAAATAAGGTTAAAAGTAAGTTGTGTAATGTTGGAAATAAGGCAAAATACGAATTGTATTATTTTTGGTTGTTTATTTTCAACTAGTTGGTCAACCCAATGTAACAATTGAATTTTTCATCAAGATTAAAGTTATACAGTATTTAATTATAATAATAACAATACATTAATTAACTTCTCACTATAAACATATTGCTAAAAAGCACACTATATTTGCGTAAAAAAAGCGGAAGTATAGAAAATCATACCTAATGAGGACATAAAAACCACAATTGCTTGTTGTTTATGCACTTCAATCCTAAATTTGATTTTATAATCATCATAATAGTTTGGCTTGCATTAAGAGACCGTTCAAAATAGTAATTTTAGCAAAAAAAAATTTTTTTTTGGACAACTTGAAACAAACTTCGCACCTACCATTAACGATAATATTTACATCGGCGAGCACCACTCGTCGCATACCAGCATTTCATTGTTGCAAAATAGATTTACGGACTCGTTGACACCCGGTGCTCATCACATAACATGTAGTTGGCACCGCTTAAAGCAGACATAGAAGCGCAGCGACCGGGAAGTATGAATACGTTATCTCAGACGTTACACCTGACTGCCTTTGACGTGCATAATGCTCTCAGGCCATGCTGCATTTAACTTGTCCGGTGAAAATCCTATTCCGGTAAATTTAACTTGGCATTTGACAACAATGGCCAAAGCGGTAGTCAACGATGTATAAACTTTATCTATGCGATGGAAATACACGAATTTTTTCACACATGAAAAGGAACCATACATAAATTTGAGTGATAACGTAGCCCTGACTGTACCATATTTCAGGTGATCGGCCGCCACGTATAAAAAGTTACGGCCATCACTCAGTGATATAAAATATCGGTTCTGTTTGGGTATTTTTTATATATGAAAGAGGTATACGAGCACACAGGAAGTTTTATAGAAGCAATAAAGAAGTTGAGTTTACGATAAAAGTCAAATCTGGGTACGTTTGGAGCTATTTGTAATGTGCGTGACCGTCTTGAGATAAGCACAAATTCCGCCTGGTAATAACTGTTATCTGACAGCTCTGACATATTACAAGCAAACAACGAAAGTGCAAAAGGTTAACAGCTGTATCAATAAAAGAGAATTGTCCCTAATAGGCCTGTCAGAGCTCAATTAGATATAAACTTAAAGAACAACTGGCGTGGGAAGAAAACTAGGACATTCATTGCGCATACTAATGTTGCAATAATTTGCAATAATTACACATAATATTGTTACAAGAAATGGCATTTTTTAAATTCTATTTAAAATACAGCAATGTATAGAAAATACGTTGTTTATACAGGATGTTTCAGAAGCCATGGGCAAAAATTTAAAGGAGTGTTCATTTCTGTTTTCTCCTCAGTCAAAAACATTAAAAAGAAACGAACAAGACTGTGTAAACTTATACCCATACTTTTTGAAATACATATATGGCACAGCTATCGCTGCTGATAGATAAGAGAAATAATAATGAATTACTAAATCCAAACTTTAAACACATGTTTCTTGAAATGACGTTTTTTATTCCTGGCGTTGTCAACTCACACAGAAAAATGTCAGTCAATATAAAATTCAGTTATGTCTCAGCAAATATGCAGTAAAAGTAAAGGCAGTGTAATAAAATTTAAAATTCAATTATATGTATTACTCAAATATTGCAAAATGAAAATATTTTTCGTATCCTGTGATAGTTACATATTTTTTTAATCGTACAAGGTAGGTACGATACGAAAAAATATTTTCATTTTGCAATTTTTGAGTAAATCTAGTTTTTGCAATGGAATTGCGTTTGTTTTGTCGCAATGTATATGGAATGAAATAACCAGCAATATAACTGTAAATATTTACCTCTGTGTGAAACAGGTTCACTAAATGAAGGGTCCCAAATTAGCCCCGCTTTTAACACCACCAATCAACTCAAAATAAAATTTTAACATTTTTATATAATACTTTTGGTAGCATGGAGAAGTGTCATCATATCGAAATGAGCCGTATTTTCAAAGATGTTACTGAAATGTTTTTTATTCATTTTTAATACCATTTACTGTACAAAAAGTTACAGAAGTTACAGATAAAAGTTTTAACCTACATCGTGTTACATAAAATGGTAAATTAGAGTAAATATTTATTAAATAAAAAGAACGGTTTTAGTTTTATGTCAATTGATAAATTACAATGAGTTCGTAAAGACGCTATTTTTGTTGATTCTGAGGGGGCACCATAACTGGAAATCAATGTTTGGTAGTAATTTTGGAGAATAAACTGTAAAGGTACAACATTTCACATGTAATGCAATATTAAAGTGCAAGCTGTAGACTTTTATATGGGGACTTTTACATTGGCTTTGGAAATGTACGAATTGAATACACAATTACTATCACTTTTAGGGAAACAAACTTATCTATCATTTCACTGGTAATTTACAGAATAAAGAGCCACCAAATTATATCAAACAATCATCCCCAGCTATGAGAGAATTAGAACGTATTGACAAACGTACAATTTTGAGTATTCAAATTAGTTTTCAGTTTTACATGTAACTTTCTTATTTCAATATATTGCATACGAAGCTGAGAAGGACCCTTAATGATTTCAGTGATTAATGAAAGGCTAAGGTTTTCAAAAAGTTGCAGACAAGTTGTAAAAATTTGCAATTTAAGCAATTTTTATCAATTTAAATGGGTAGTAACATCTTAGGTATTCGTTTCGTTCGAGACAGGCACAAAGGGTTTAAAACGCTGAAAAACGATGACATTACTCCAGAAGTTTTACCAACCCTAGTAACTACTACCTACCTTTAAATAAATAAGTAATACTAATAGCAATTTACATTTACAAGATAAATAGTTTACAGTTATGTTATGGGTAAAATTTTCAATAAATATAATTGCCAACCGAATAATGAGAAACCACCAAAGGCTCGGAAGCTCGCGCTCTCATGTGTTTTTCAGATGACTGCGTTAAATCTTAAATTTATATACCGTATATTGTTCTGTATCATTGATATTTCGTTTCGTGGTATTTTATGTCACTTCAGTGTTGTAATTCCTTTTGAATTTTGTATATAAGGTAAACTTCCAAAATTCAGACACAGTCCTGAATTCCGCCATATTTCTGTTTAGTTGGATAAAATAAGAAATCAACATCATTGAACTTTATTTTAGGACATACGATTTGTTGATTTAACATTACACTTCAACCGACAATCGTTTCTTATTCTACCAATGATCTAACGGTAAGAATATAACCTAGAAGTTTGACTGATCTTGAGTGCTAAAAGCAGTTTTTTCCTTATAAAGTAACTGCAATTCTACTCCTTTTTACATCGCTACAGGATATCAGTAATTAAGAAAATTCTAATAATATCTATTTAGGCAGACTAAAAATGCTCAATTGCTGTCTTTACACAAGAAAATAACATATCACATATCAAATCATATCAAATCGTTTGCTATATTACACCTAATTCCATAGGAATCTATAAGGGTTTCTGTTCTAAAGTGTATACGGTCCATAGAATGAAACGAGCCAACAAGGGCAGTTTTTACGGTAAATACCAAATGCGGTTTGAAAAATATAAGTGAGACATATTTGATTGAATACCGTGTATTCAGTCCATACACTGAAATAATAGAAAAGATGGATTTTGTTTTGCTTCGATCTGTTCTCTTTCATTGTTCTGGGTGCAACTCAGAGATAGTTATTGCCACTATAAAATGATATGGAAATATTTTTCCATTCCGATCGTCTGAAGAAAGAAAGAATGTGGACTAAATTTGTTATACATGGTGTGAATGATGTCACTACTTGATATACATGTTACTAAATGATTAATCAGGTAACACCACTAATCATTGTTAAGTAATACATCATTATAATTTATTTTAAAACCATATAAATTGTAACCATTCTCTTACGTCTTAGATGAAGTTACAATAAGTATTGACAAGCATCATAGGAGATGATGAAATAATACAGAATGATGCATCACTAGCTGTAGAGAGTAGCGATTTTGGCATTAATACACCACGTTTGGAGATAACAGTTGAAGTCATCCCATCTCCATTACAAAAATCATTCAGGCCTAAAACACATAAATAAAGTAAAAAGAAATTATCTTTCTGTAACACTATTTTCGAAGCTTGAAGAGCATATTTGTTATACAAAAAGAAGGAAGCATAAAAGAATATCATTCTAGAGAAATAAGAAAGAAAGCTAAAAGGGAAAGACGAAAAACCTGCGCCAAGGAAAAAGAACAGTAAAACTTCCAGATGCAAGAAACATTAAAATACAGATGAGGTAGAGAGGGGAGACTTTAAGAGAGAAGGACTTAAGAGAAGACTAAGGACTTATTTTACACTGTGATTCATTGAAAATGGTTAAACATGAATGTTTAACATTTCTTAATAATGAATCTTATTTAACAATGTTTATTATATTATTATTTATTTTTATTTTATTATTATTTATTTATGATATTAAAGACCCAAACTTCGCCTATAAAAAACGGATGGACCCTGGGCTAGCAATGACAAAGACAAAGCCATAGTCTTTGCCGACTACTTGGAACAATCCTTCACACCAAATGAAGATAGAAGTATGGAAGAAACAACTAATTCTACAATAATCCAAGGAAATCGAATACACCCCGTTACTCCTTAAGAGATCATAAATAAAATTTAAAAAATTAAAACCGAAAAGTCACCTGCGTTTGAACTAATAACAGGTGAGATCTTACCAAAATTACCTAAAAAAGCCATAGTTAAGATAACTAACCTCTGCAATCTGCAACGCAGCATTTAGGTTTAAATATTTGCCAACTATTTGGAAAACTGCGGAGGTAGTGATGATGCCCAAGCCAGAAAAACCACCAAATAGCGCATCCTCCTACAGGCCGATTTCTTTACTGCCCACATTGTCAAAACTGGTTGAAAAACTACTTGCAAAACTACTGAAGCCAATCTTAGATGAAAGGAACATTATACCCGCCCATCAATTTTGATTCAGATACAAACATTCGACAATTGATCAGGTGCACAGAATAACACTGTTAATACAACGAACTTTAGAAGAAAAAAAAAGTGTGCTCCTCTATATTCCTGGATGTGGCAAAAGACAGATACAGATACTTCCGTATAAAGCAAGATAATGAGTTGGTACTCAACTCTTAAATGTATTAAAGCTGGAGTACCACAAGGTAATCTACTTATCCCAATTCTTTACCCAATTCTTTACAGTGCAGTATACCTTTGAAACCAAAAAAATGTTTAGCTGAAATATTTCACATACCATTCTTTCGTTTCTTATTTGGTCCTACTATATATGTATAGTACAGCAATGTGTGACAGTAGTTATTGCTTGTACTATGGGACCAAGTTTAACAATAAATTTATGATTGGACTTGGGTTAAAGTGAGAAAACTACGTCTAGGTAATTCCTCATATTGAGTTAGGGCAGCACGGCGGTAATTATTCTCGGCGGCGCAATCGATTGCCAAGATAAGCGCAACATCATCAAACGTACGGGACAATACACTGGGCCCGGATGGATTGCTAGTTTACGACGCCATCAAAACACAAGGGTTTTACGACACCTATTCCTACATATGTATATCCTCTGCGTATACATACGCGCGCCATAATTCAACGGGAGCGTGACTGTGATCGTAAAAGCTGGCGAACTAACATGAATGAGAACTCCATATCTACAATGAATAATCTCCGCCAAGCTTGTTAGTTCACAACCGAACTAACACATTAACCGTACAATAATAAAAGCCTTTAATATTCTTTGTTAGTATATTCGTGTGTCTACGCGACAAGAAGAAATAGACATAATTAACTTGGGAAAACATAAAAAATTTATTTTTAAACACGTTTAAGGCGTTTTTGCTTCTGAGACTACGATCTTCGTTTGTGGTCCTTATGTTTGAACTTGTAGCTTCTTTCTCAGTACCCTCTTAATTTATTCCTTTATACCCATCCTTAATTCATGTGAAGTCTAGGATCGATGAATAAATATTAACACGAGAACATCGATAATAAGTGTAATTTAGTAATATAAATATAAATATATATAAAACAATCTTTTTATGCGGTTTTATTTTACAAAAATTAATTTTAAAGAATTTTGAAAAAAATGTAACAAGTGATAACTGTTTCTGGTATACTTTTTCCCGTAGAACCTGAATCTAGAGCAGAAATTTGGACTTAGTTTTTGCGCCTAGTTTTTGAAAAAAGCAGAGCTCAAAAACCAAATGGGCGAAAAAATATCAAAAAGTATAACTTGAACTCTTCAATTTGAGCCTGTTGGGGCACGGATTAGAATGTTTAAAAACAAATTGAGAGGGTCCTGCAGAACAAATTTGAAAGTTATATTTTTCTAAAGATGAAATGTATATGAGACTCGTCTTGAACGCACAATTTTATTTTATAGACTTGGGATGCGTGTCATCAGCTGCCAAATAGTCAATTATTCAACATCGACGACAGGATTAGCATGTAGTTACAAAGATAATAAATTAAGCAGGAATACAGTAAATAAATTATAAGACGGGAAAATTCTGCGGAAGGCAAGTTTTATACGTCTAGTTGGTAGCAGCGAACGGAACGGAAAGCTTTCCGTTCCGTTCGTTATGTAAAATAAAACTGTGCATTCAAGATGAGCTTCTTTTCATTACATCTTTAAACCTATTCATGCCATATGGATCTAAATCTCATCAAACTTTATATTTTTCTATATAAATAAAGACCACCTTAATACATATGTATATAATATTTTCTAATCTTTTACCGTTGATGATTATATGATATTGGTACTGTTATTTGGATACAGTAAAACTGTATAATAAATTTAATACTTGTACATGTGAGAATGGCTTCTTATTAAACTTTATTTATTTGTCGTAACAGTTGAAGAGTCGAACATCCAAATCTAAAATTAGATTTTCAAAAGTAAAAATTGCGACCAAACATGTTTCCTGTAATATTTGAAGATTTCAGATTCTAAATATCATGTCGCGATAGAGAAAAGCGATCGTTACAAAAAAGGACAGGGGTTTGCAGGAATTAATTTCATGTGAAATTATCAAATTGTCGGGTTCAATATAGCGACGAAGCTTGTACAAAACTGGCCTTTGCATAAATCTTATCTTAAAAGGTATGTAAATCTTTTTTATTCCAAATTTGAAGTCAATTTGTCATAATTTAAGATGGTGGAACCAATATGGCGAACAAAAATATAAAGATACCGTCGAATTGCAAGAATCCTGTTTCAGGTGATAATCTGAAGTTTCCTGAATACAAATCTGAAATAAGATATTCAAAATCGCGGACCTATATCGTCAATAATACAGCGACTAAATATGTGAAAACGACTTATTCTCTGTATTTGGAATAAATTAAATAGTTGCAAAACTGTAAAAATCTTTCACCTATGAACATTTAAAGCTGACTAAATTCATATCTGCAGTGTAGTATCCTTATCAGTCCAGTACCGGCATCGGGCAGTAGTATGATATTGTGTGATTTTTAAGTCTAAGTAAGCACTAATTAGTGGGATGAATGTTTCCATGGTCATTGGAATGTATGATATGGTAAAGATAAACAAGTAAAATTCCAACGTTTGTTTGTTTATTCGTGGTTACAAGTTTCGAGACCTACGTGTCGTCATCAGACCATACAGGAAAATCAGAAAAGATATATCACAGTACATCTCATAGGAACATTACAATAAAATCTATAAATAATTGGTATTTACCGTCAATAAATACAATGAGGGTTTATCACGTGTCATAGGTTATGTTGAGATTCAAACATATCGAGGAAACAACTCATAAAATAGAGATAGAAAACCTTAGACTAATGCATAATATTGGCAAGTCAAAGAGACTAGATTTATACGAGCAATGGGAGATACATAGACACTACGTAAGATCGCCAGATCTGATAATGAACCAGATTGTGGAAACTAACCGATATCGCATGTTTACCAAAAGTTTGAAAACTCCCGCCATACAGAGTGTGCCACTGTAAATGAATCATTGCCATACTTCACACCAAAGCCTACAACAACGTTTTCACCACGTTTTTTATCTACACGAGGTGTGTAATTACGACTCGTTATTTATTTGATAATGTAGCTATTGTGACATCAATATTGTACTATCTGCGTTTTGTGTGATTTTTACAGTTTGCGAACTACTGCAACCTGACTGAAAAGTCAACATAACCTATGACACGTAATAAACGCTAATTGTATTTTTTCACGGTAAATACCTACCAATTAATTTATAGATTTTATTGTAATGTTCGTTTGAGATGTACTGTGGGATAACTTTTCTGTTTTTTTCAGTATGGTCTGATGACGAGCCGTAGGTCTCGAAACATGTAACCACGAATAAACAAAAATAACATACGTTATCATACTGATGTTAGATTGTCAAAATTGACAGTGCTGAATTCATATGGCCACGAACAAAAGTTATAATCGACCGCATTACCGACTTTTTCAGCGATATGTAAAGCACTACATGTGCAAATATGTCTTTAAGGCTCCCGTCTCAATTCCAACTGTAGCAAACACTCTCCAAAGGTTCGAAATAAACAGAATCACCAGATGTAGATTACATTTGACGTATGGTATAACCTAAAGAAATTATTGTATTGCTTTCTATTTGTACAATTGATATTCAAACTGGACTGTGTTTGAGTTTTCTAGTCGACGATATAGTACTTTCACAATCGTCGCTTTTGTAAACATGGTTGCCAACTCATTACAAACACGCAATACAATACTCCAGAGTGCTAGTCTAGAGAAGTTCAGACGAAAATAACTTGAGCTCGTATAGTTAACATTTAATTATATTATATAATGTATTACTGCAAACAATAATCAGACGCAACGCATTTCTATATTTGTAGTCCACACCAAAATTTGTATAAATAATTTTCGTAAATATTGAAATTCCTTTCCGATGGCAGTTGCAATTTGCAAGCATTTTGCGATTGGCGCAATAATTATGACGTTGGTTTTCTTTCGCGTTTTCAAGGTCGGAGAAGGGAGCCTTAATCCATTTTTTTTGTGCAAGAAAATTTACTGTATGTTTTTGAAATGGTTAGTGGTAGAACATATGACAGACCGTTTTATAAAAAGTATTGTAATGCATCCATGATGCTGTAGTTAAAACATGAACAATATTTGTCAGTAGATAGCACATCAATCTCGAACTTTATATCAATTTGTTAACATGAATGGGAGGTTGGGACCCTTTGTCTCGTTCCTTTCATCTTAAATTCCAGTCAACCCAGAAAGTCGTTACCTGCTCCCTTTCTTCCTGACATGAACAGACGACCATGAGTGGAGGAACAAAGAAAAACAAAGATAGGTACAAAGATACCTCCTTAAATTTATGGAAATTAAAATGGTGTCTCGGGTACGTCGCTAATATTAATCAGTGAAATGTGAGGTGGCCCGTAATGGCAACCGCCCGCCGGGGAAAAAAATGTACTTCGCGTAATAAATTTCACGCGGCCGCAGCAAGAAATATATGCCAGCGCCCCCTTTCGGAAATGTTTTGTAATTTTTTTTGACGACGTCTGCCCGTGACGCTGCCACCAGTACAAATGGTTATATGCATTAAATAGCAGATGCCGGACGGCAGGCATGATGCTATGCTTTGCTTGGATATACTTACGGTGATAAGATTTGAATTATGTAATATGTAACATACGTATGACTTGTTGATCAATTTTCCGAAATAATATGTACGCATAAATCAAAGTAATGTGTAAAATTCATAAAAATATACTATAATTCTGTATTTTGTAGCCTTACCTTAGCCTGGAAAATCCAATCTTTCAAAGTAATGCCTTTGAAAGATTGGATTTTCCAGGTCTTAAAGATTAGAATTGGAACAGGTTTCCGCACAATGCAACCAGCTGCGATAAGGCCTTCAATTATGTTCAGATTTTTTCAACTTTAACAACAGTTTGATGACCTGTTTGAATCCGTAATATTTTTTTCGTATTTTTTTATTGAAAGCCCATTTAAATTTGCATCTAATAGCCGTTTTACGCTACGCAATTTCTTACTCCGTTTTGTGCACAATTTGTGCAATTAGTAGGTTGGACGCCATCTTAAACCGAAACTGTGATGAATTTTCTTGTGCTAGACTAGTCTGTCTAGAAATAGATCCATTTCTGTTTGCAGATTTTAGTTGCTTCACAACTTCTTGTGCAACTCCTTGCGCAAGAATTGCGTAGCGTAAAACAGCTATAATACGCGTTCGTTTATTAGACTCGGTTGAAATTTAACAGAATCGTCAAACTTTATTCGGCTAGACACATCACACTATGGAGAAGAAATATACAGGTCGAATGTAATAAATCCGAGTCTTTATACACATTAATTAAACATTACTAAAACTTATATTTACAACGTTATACTAAAATTATGACACTGTTTTTTCTTTTCCTTTTTGTTGTTACCTGCCAGACTATCACAATATGTTACTAAGTACATTAGAGTTTATGTTCATTACATTTCCAGGTATATTCGGGTTCAAAATAAATTGCACCAACAGTAAAATTTTCAATCAACAGTTACATCATCTGTTTCGCGTTTAAGTGACCAGCCTCTTGGTGGTGTTTTTTACTTCAACACGTTTTTTAATAGCTTCCATTTCCTGTTGAAATCGTTCACCTTGATCGTCACTGAGTTGCCCTAGAGTCTCCGGAAAGAATTTCAAATAAGAATGCAAAAAGTGAATTTTGATAGAGTCGTTGCAGCGCATTTCACCGTAGGCACTCACAAACTCTTGTACAACGTTTGCGTAGTCGCCACTTATATCATTTTCAAGAAAGTTATCGGACAATGAAATAAAACTATTCCAAAACTATAAAATATAAAAACTATAAAACTATCCAGGCTTGTCGTTCCACTTCATTCAGTTTAGGTACAAAATCGTTGTCCCGCATAATTTTCCAAATTGTGGGCCAACAAATATTCCTGAAGATAGATAATAATAATAATAATCAGTTGAAATACCTAAATTCTTACTATCAATGACTATCAATACCTTCTTTAATTCTAGCTTCACTCAATCTAGGAAATATTACTTAAAGATGACGGAATGCTCTGCTGCCGACGCGACGTCCAGCTCGTTCCCAAACTGCTTCATGTATCCAAGCTTCAAATGCAATTGCGGTAAGATATAATTTTCGGGCCCTACCAGTGGAATGATTAAAACATTTTTTTGCCAATTTCAAACGATGTACGCGATGGCCAGTCACTTTGTTCATATTTTCTCCTATTTAGTGCACGACTATCCTATTCACACTTATTACATGGATACTTCGTATAACTGCCTTGCATTCCAAACAAAAAAATTGTCTAGACTTTCAAATCCCTGCCTATCTTCCATTTGTGTGTGTGTTGATAAAACGAAATATTTTTTTCATTGTATCATATGTTTCCTTCATGCCAGTTGCGTAGGCCAATGTGAATCAAGAGTAGGGATTTATTACTGTCAGGCCGTCGGTATATTCCTTCTGATTAGTGTGAATGTCATGACGGTGATTAAAATAACCCAGTCAAATTTCAACCGATTCTAATAAAGAAACTCGTATTAAACGCAAATTTAAATGGGCTTTCAATAAAAAATAGATATAAAGTATTATGGATTGAAACAGGTTAACTGTTGTTAAAGTTCATAAAATCTGAAAATAATGGGAAACTCTGAATATGAACATCCATAACTATTCGACTTTTTATTAGATCTGACCGAACAGTACATCGTTATAATAGTCTGTGTTCCCTCATTCAATTGAATTTTTTATTTTGGAAATGGAACGGAAAATGTCGGAGTTCTGCACTTTTATACACATGCAAGTACCCAAAAACAGTTTTTTTTTAAATCGAGATTTTGGGGGTGTTTGAAAAATTTTATAAATGCCATTATGTTTAGTTCTACCAGCTAAACAACTTACACTATGTCTCGTAAAAAATCATATTTTGACTGTAACACAGTGTTATAGGGCGATTTTGTTAATACTATTACTTTAGTAGGTACGTAAAACTTTGAAGTGTACTCTACATGATTTGACAAACAATGCTTCCATGGCTATGGTGGATACTAGGGTGGAGCGAAAAACACAATTCTCGAAAATCGTAAACGCTATATGCGGAAAAGTGGTTACTAAGTTAGATAAGAAACGTTGTAAAATTTTAACAAAATCGGACAACGTTTAGCGGTGCCCCCACCGTTTGAAAGATCGCATGATAATTAGAGGCGCTGTAATTTTATAAAATAAATTATAAAATAAATATTTGTTATAGAATCATTATAGTATATTATAATACAAGTTTCATAAGACAAAAATTGGCGCACGAGTAGTTTTGGAACAATTGGAACGAGTGCGCCAATACGTCTTATAAAAAAGTGTTATATACTATTTTTTCTACTTTGCGACATTAAATCTACATAAATTTCGAAAATTGCAGTTGTCATCTTACAATCTAGAGTAGTTTCATACTCAACAGTTGGTAGTTGTAGGGAAATTCACAAATACGACAGACGTGAGCCAATAGCAATTGAGATGTCAGCCTTATTTGGCACTTGACGTCAATATCATCAATCTTGGAAAACTAAAAGTTACCAAATGTTTGTGACCTAGTGTTTTCATAACGACACCGAAGCTAGTTTCGTTATGAGTTTATAACGAACGCAAAGTAGAAAAAAGATTGTATAGAACAGAACATTACTGAGTTATGACTTGTGACACTAGATTTTCACCAAACATCTCTAATCGATACACCAGATCTAATGAAAAATCTACTGATTTGACAATACTGGCCACATTTGTGAAGGAGTAAGGATTTCTGGACTTACATTAGTATTACAGTACATTATAATACAAGTTTTATAAGACAAAAATTGGCGCACGAGTAGCCGATGCGTCTTATAAAACGAGTGTTATATACTATTTTTTCTACTTTGCGACATTAATTTTACATAAATGTCAAAAATTGCGGTTGTCATCTTACAATCTAGTATAATTTCTTTCTTCAACAGTTGGTAGTTGTAGTAAAATTCACAAATACGATTGAGGCGAGCCAATAGCGATTCAGATGTCAGCCTTACTTGACACTTGACGTCAATTTCATCAATCTTGGAAAACTAAAAGTTACTGAAAGTTTGTGATCTAGTGTTTTTATAACGACACCGAAAGCGGGTTCGTTTTGAGCTTATAACGAACGCAAAGTAGAAAAATATAAGTTAGGTATTACACTAATATAAGTACAGAATAGAAAACTACTAAAAAAATATGTCAATCTACCACATTTTCCACTATCTACTATCCACTATCTACTAAACTAAAAATTTGGTCACCAGATCAATGTTTCTTTCATTCTACCAGATTTAGTAGAAATTCTACTAAATTGGCAACCCTGAACACAACAAACCCCTGATCCATGTATTGTACTAGTATCAGCTGATACTACGCCGCTGTACAATTTAGTCGCAGAGAGACACACACGGTCCAATATGGGCATCCGAGCGACCGCGTCGTACTACTCGTACTGCTGCAGTTAAAAAATTTTAACTGGCCCATACACGGTCAAATTTCGACCTATTCATTCCAATTTCGTTGCATCCAACAAAATCGTACTGCGGCGCAGTACCGTCAGTGGGGGCCTTAAGGTGTCGTGCTTTCTAGGCAACTTTTGCCAAAATTTAACACAAAATCTGATTTTACGAATATGACAAAATAATAATTTTTTGTCTAGGCAGGGTGGGAGGGTGGAATTCGACATGCAGCCAGCCCCTCGTGGTGAGTTCTGGAAAGTTTTTAATAAAAACGCGCAAAGAACTGCATAAAAAGTACGGAAACAATTTTTTTACATTTTTGGCCTTGGGGCACCGGAAGATGAAACATTTTAGAACTCAACTTTTGCAGGTTTAATGGACATAGGTTCTATCCACTTTTCCGCATATAGGCAAAACAAAATTTAAACAAAACAAAAATGTCAGGTCTTTCGATCCACCCTAGTGGATACTCTTCCAAGACGATTACCACTTATTTCAAAGATACCCTGTAGTGAAGATACTCCACTACGTGCAAAGATAAATTCGTCGACGCGATGCGTCGCGACGTCCAATATATTAATACGTACATACATCGCGTAAACAATGACGTAATGGTCCGTTGTGTAGCGGGAGGCGGCTCTGTATATATAGGTGAGTCCATTAAATGGCAGGGTGAGATTATTGTGTGATGTCGGTGGGCGAGTAGGAGGGGACACGTTCATTAATCTCTCACTACGAACTTCACTGCCCCACCTCCTATTTACGAAGGGCGGGTGGCCGGAGGGTGGTTGTAACCCTTTCCCATCACTATCAAGCTCGTCTCGCCCCCCAGTTACGACTAGAGCCCCCCGGTGCCGGTCGTCTGTTCTATTCATAGCCGGAATACAATACCAGGCGACAACAGACCTGCACAATTTCATTATTTGCCGGCTACTGTATCGTACATGTCTGCAACGTAAATTATAAGGAATACAATTCACTAAGGGAGTAAGGTTTCTCGATACTGAAGAGCACTGAAGACCTATTGACGCAGAGCTCAAAGAATATTGAAGGGCAATTACATTGTATGGCGTAATACATAATTGAGTATGCTAGACATATTCAAAGTAGACAAAACATTTTCAAAATGCGAATTGACAATTTTGAAATTGGAAGGTGGACATCTAATAGACCGCAATACCGGTATGCCTTTTGACAAATTCTTGGAGTTTTAGTTATTCAGATTGAAGCATACCTGTTTAAAGAGGAGACCATAAAATTAAATAAAAATATCTCAAGGTTCTGAAATTAACAGTAATTTTTAATGAAAATGCCGAATTAATTTTCAATTCACTTTTCCATTACTTTGGATTTTCCCATGAGCATTTCTGGGATAATTATAGCTTATCTCTATCATATCGCTCATTTGCTATAATAGTGGTGCAACTGTACAAAGTATATAAATTTTATGGGAGAAACATTTGAAAAATACATGCTTTCTGGCGAATCAACACAGAGAAAAGTTATTAAAACTTCGCAAACCAGAGAGGTAAAGTAGATCATTTGATTTTTCCCGACAAACTTTTTTTCAGATAATAAATTTCTGAAGACACTAAAAAGTTTCATATGGACTTTGGATTTGTTTTTTTTTTTTTTCAATTCCTTGAAAACTCACAGCCGTTTGAAATATCAACAAAATCGTATTTTAAACGGCTCTAACTTCTTAAGGTACCGACAAACCAATAAGTCGATAGACATACTGTTACTTTGAATTAAATTTACAATCTTCAACAGTTTATTCCATTTATTTTTATGATTTTTAATAATAAGTACTTCTAAAATACTTTACTAGTTTACATTTATTTATTTTTATTTGTGTAATGGTTAACGTTTTTGCATTGTTTCACATGAAGTTAACTTTCCATTATTTTGTTTATATTTCAAACGACTGATTCTTTTTCTCAATTTAAAAAATCTGATATTACCAGGCACATGATTTATCATACTACGTCAGTGTAAAATTGTGTCAAGTGGTGTAGTTTTGACAATACTTTCAATAGAATAAAAATATCTGTTTTCCTGGTTAACTAGTTTTAATGCAGTTCGAGCGATCTCGATGAAATAGAAGTTGCTCATGCAGCTAAACTGTTAATTTTACCAAAACATGTCAAAGACATAAATTATACAAAATTTCCACTACTTATTATTTAACGTTTTTGACGACATTACATAAATGGCGGCTCATTTGCAAAATCGTTGAAAAATACTAAAAGTTTCAGTTCCGTTGGACCCTTGTGAACAAAAAATTTTTCGTACCTCGGTCAAAAACCCAAAAGGACACATTTCCGTTAAAATGCCAAAATGTTTTATCATACTATGTATGATAAAATAAAAAAAAAAGACAAACAGTATAACCACACAAACAAAAAACAACAATTTGTAATCAAATACCCTAGTATTTTTGTAGATTGATAGTAATTGTAAATTGGTATCATAACACCAGTTTTTTTTTTGTCTTAAATATAAAAGCTGTTTTCGAAAGTCACAAAAAAGATTTATAGAATCTTAAAAATGTGTTACCACAGTAGACGTTTATCGTTATAAAGGAACATGGCGGCATCCGAATAGCTTCAAGATACCATAATTTTACTATGAAAATCTGTATAAATGAAGCAAATATTAATTAGAAGCACATGTTTTGTTTATTGCTGCCATAATCAAAAGTGCAATACTTTGTAAATGATTTATTATTGTTAATATAATATAAATACGTTGAAACTTCCAACGTGTCAGCATCGTTTCCTTGCTTCATTAATTACTGCATGAGCCGTAGTCTAGACTTCGCTGCAAACTGCATTATTTTGTACGAGGAAATTAATTACCTCTTTACTAAAGTGCGATTAGAAGTTATAAACAAACAGCGAACTTTTCCAAGAAGGCGCTGCTGGCCGGAAGCGGGAAAGAGAGGATTTGCAGGTACCATAAATGTTCG
This sequence comes from Melinopterus prodromus, assembly GCA_964023965.1. Lineage (NCBI taxonomy): Eukaryota > Metazoa > Arthropoda > Insecta > Coleoptera > Scarabaeidae > Melinopterus > Melinopterus prodromus. Next base: position 83,765,844 of record OZ030390.1, read on the forward strand.
AAGATGTCGCTCCGGGCGAAATTAAGTACAACTTTGCGCCGAAGTTACTGTCACCCAAGTATATCTAATCGGATTTCGAGTTTCGAACTCGAAAAGAATCTCACGATCCTCTTCCAGTATACAGCCTGGTATGCTAATGGCATGAAAAATACATCGACGACGGAGACAGAACAATGCAGCGTCCTCTGCAGATTATTAAAGAATTAGTGGAGGGGATGGGTATTATCGTCTGATGTTAATTAGTTTACACTTTTTTAAAACTTTGGAAAACTTTGTGCCAACAGATCTTTTTAAGTAGGTATTTATTTAGTTTAATTTTGTTATATGGAAATCAACCCGTTAATAATGGGTTTGTTCCAACAAGAAGAAAACACCGTACATATATCGTGTTTTGTTCGATAACTCAATAATAAAACACAAACTAACACAGTTTATTCCAGAAAAGTATTGTCTTTACAAATCCCACTCTGTATAGCACATTTTGCTTTTAACCCTAGAAACCAGAAAGTAGCACAACTCCTTTCACCTTTCAGTATAATGTCTGTTTTCAAAACTGACAATCATCTTTCCAAACTTCCATTATCCCACCGACAAACCCCCTAATCTATCCTAGACGAAAGCCTGAAGGGCAGAATTAGACTTACTGGAACAATTATAAATCGAGAAGCACAAATCAAAGCACAATAACACTCTGGTGAACGATCAATTAGATACTTTCTTTAAAGTTCAGTTCACCTATGTCATTTAATTCTACTCTCTAATTTTAACCTACCAATTTTAATAGCATTCGATTCATTTTAGGAATTTTTGCTTTCTCATAGCTACTTGTAATATTACGCGCCCTTTTGCTATCCAGAAATTAAATATGTTTCTACCGGTTCTTTTTTTATCTAATTAAAATTGCTAACGTCCACCTTTAGTAAGTTTTCATGTTGTTATGTTGCAGTGTTTATTTGTGTGATGTTTGCGTACAAACTCTAGCATTTCGTCTCAAGTTCGATACAGATTGGATGTTTCGTCTATCCGAGAAAGCAGACACATGAATCCTGAAGTTTTTCACTTGACTGTAAGTTAATTTTTTAAGATTGTATGATTTTTTAAGCTGTTTGTCCTTGTATTTGGCTGATGGCGTCACAAAACGAAATAGACTTGTTCGTAGTTCAAAGATAGAGTTTATAGGTAGATTATTTCTGATGTTTATTTTTCCTCGGTTTGACATTTTTTTGAAGTTAGCTAAGTTATTCTAAATAATCTACATAATCTTTGCATAGTTTAACAGATGATACTGCCAACTATAGGAAACACAGGATAGTGTGGGACTGAAATTCCATTATTTAGCAAACATTTAAATACTGCACAGTTCTAAATATAAGGCAACAGCTGTAAATTCCGTTGTGAGATTTCGTGTTTCGCAAATATGAAATATGTATTTTTTATAACCATTATACTTTTCAGGCAGTGATGAAATCTGACAAATAATCTTTTCTATTATAATGTATTTTGCCACTCGAAATCGAAAAAGTTGCACTTGTTGCCAAGGTAAGGTGGGTGCAGCGAACGTTTCAACTTATTTCTCTATCTCATTAGTAATTCCAATCCAATAGAGGTAATTGTTCGGCTCTCCTTTTTTACATATGATTTCGGGGTTACTTGAGTGAGGTTTTCCAATAAAATACTTTCTAAAAATCTTCTGAATTCAGTACTTACGAGAATTTCTTTAGATTACTTATTCTAGTCTACAATCTTATTTAAAAAGAAAACACCTCCATATTGATATATTTAATATGCATAAATTACATATTACATATTACATATTTCCTACATATAACCGACGTTCAGAGTTTTGCCGCCCCCCCCCCTCCCCCCTAAATCGCGATAGTCTTCATTCTTATAGCTAACGTACTTCAATCAGTTTCCACAGAAATATGTTTATAACTTCTGCAAAAATGTTTGCATAAATTTCTATCATACCTCAATTTGTAGGTAATTAAGAGACCTAGTACCTCTATAACGTTTAGAGTTTTGTCCCCATTAAATCGCAATAATGTTCGCTCCCATAGTTAACGAATTTCTATCAGTTTCCTCAGAAAAATGTTTATAACGTCTGCAAAATGCTTGCATAAATTTCTATCATACCTCAAATTGTAGGTAATTAAGAGACCTAACATCCCTATGACGTTCAGAGTTTTGCCCCCTAATCGCGATAGTGTTCGTTCCTATAGCTAACGTATTTCAATCAGTTTCCACAGAAAAATGTTTATAACCTCTGCAAAAATACAAGCATAAATTTCTATCATACCTAAAATTGTTTTTAATTAAGAGGCCTAACCTCCCTATGACGTTCAGAGCTTTGCCCCCCTAAATCGCGATAGTGTTTGTTCCTATAACTAACGTATTTCAATCAGTGTCCACAGAAAAATGTTTATAACTTCCGTAAGAATGCTTGCAAAAATTTCTATCATATCTCAAATTGTAGGTAATTAAGAGACCTAACATCCCTATGACGTTCAGAGTTTTGCCCCCTTAAATCGCGATAGTGTTCGTTCCTATAGCTAACGTATTTCAATCAGTTTCCACAGAAAAATGTTTATAACTTCTGCAAAAATGTTTGCATTAATTTCTATCATATCTCAAATTGTAGGTAATAAAGAGACTTAATATCTCTATGACGTTCAGAGTTTTGTCCCCCTTAAATCGCGATAATGTTCGTTCCCATAGCTAACGTATTTCAATCAGCTTTCACAGAAAAATATTTATAACTTCTACAAAATGCTTGCATAAATTTCTATCATACCTCAAATTGTAGCAAATTAAGAGACCTAACATCCCTATGACGTTAAGAGTGTTGCCCCCCTAAATCGCGATAGTGTTCGTTCCTATAGCTAACGTATTTCAATCAGTTTCCACAGAAAAAGAAAGAAAAAGAGTAAACTGAATAGTTTACTCTTAAGAAAATAACCTAAAAAAACAGTGAACCAAATTAGCAAAATCTTGAAAACAATCTAAACAATAACGATTGTCAAACTCCTCCACAAACACGTTAATCTCGTGTCAGCATTCATGCTTAGTCATTCTCGTCTAAAGTGTCGAAAAACGGTTGGAAAACTTGTCGTTCGACGATTTAACGACCGGCAAACAATGGCGCTCGAATCCAAATTCAAACAAATTAAATCCAATTAACATGGTGGCGTGCTTGTCGGACATGGATTGTTTTACAGGGGGCGCGAGGGTGCGCTGGCTGCTGCGAGCTGCAAGCAGCCGACTCCGAGGCTGATGCATTCGCGGGAGTGACGGATGGCGCAATTAATGCATCGATTAGTGTTTCAATTAGTCCGGTCCCATGTAAAATTGTCGACTCTTGATTCTCGCCACTTTGCATTCAGCTTTGTGTAAACTGTGTTGTCTTTAAAAGAATGTCTTTTAAGAGACGTTTATCATCGATTCATATACCGTGCCCGGCAGAAAGATGAACGACAGTAATGGGACAAATTTTTATTATTAATGTTTCAGCAAATTTTGTTTTTCATAAAAGGTTCTGTGTTTTCTTAAACCTAAATTGCAAATATTAGAATGTAATTATGTATCTGCTTGGATGCACCGGGTGTTACACAACCAATAAAAAACTATTAACAGTTAGTTACTTTTCCCTTCATGTTCAAAGCTAAGTAAAAAAGGGGATGAAAATTGATGAAAATGAAATATTAGAAGTTATCTAATATAAAATTATAATCCCTTTCTCCATTGCATCAATCGAATATTTATTATCATTTTTCAATAAAGTGTATTCTTTATAAAAGTGTCTGATTTGCATAACCACCTTCTCCGTTATACCGCGTGCTGCCAAAAAGATAATAATGACGTTAGAGTAAAGTAGCTTCATCTTCAAAGCTACGCAAAAATATTATTTGAAAAAATATTTTAAGGTATATATTATAAGACATTATAGTATATTATAGTACAAGTTTTATAAGATATTTTTAGACCTGGATGAACGATGTACCTCGTGATCTTATAACCTAGAAATATTAGTCAATTGATGAAACTTATTATAGAAGGGATAGACTCTAGTGACCTTTTGCCGTTCCATTCGATTGCACACTGCGTAAAACGACTAACACAGTCGTTTTACTTTGATGTCGTCGCAGTCGATTTCATTTAATGAGTTATCACCGTTGATGTCACCGATACAGAATTTGCTGACGTTTACCTTTTGAATCTCTGGCTGTAGGTTTATTTATTCATTGTTTTGTTTCGTATCGGCTTTATCTGTTTTATCTTCTGTAGTGTTGACCCGAAGATGGCATTTGATATGTCGAAATCGATAGTGATGTAAGAGTTTTTAACTAATAAAAAACTTCCATATTAAATAAAAAACGTCGATATTAAAACCTCGAACATTCTTTACTTAAGTAGTTGTAGTGCCCCTACTATTTTCCTTTGCGTTGTGGTCAAAAACTAAACAAAGACAACAATATAATATTTTTTCTGGCAACAAGCAGGCGTCTCAATTAAATTTATCATATAATGAGTTTTGTTGTAGTGCCCCTACTTTTTTCCTTGCCGTTGTGGACAAAAAGTAAACAAGGGCAACAATATAATATTTTTCTGGCAACAAGCAGTCGTCCAATTAAATATATCATATAATGATTTGCCATGTGCCGTACTTCCCATTACTATTAATATTTTGGCCAATGATATATCGGGTATCGCCTTTTCTGTCTAAACAATGGCATTTTTAGTTTGAAAATCGAATTTTGAAAATAGAATATTTCGCAAGTCACTATAATAATAAAAAATCACTTAAGTAACTATCAGGAACTAACTAAACAGGAACTAATCAGCAACTAGTAAATTCTTTTGTGGTTTTCTTATAACAGAAATAAAAACTGACGGTGGGGTAGGTAAATCTGAAATAAATTTAATTTAATATGAAATAAACTTTCATACAGACACCATAGTTATCCTGTTACCAGAATTACTGTGTTCTTAAATAAAAATCATAAAAACATGTACATAAATAATTCATACCTCAAGATCAAACAAGTTTAAAACATAAATGCAAAATGCCAAACTGTTCATCGGACTCATCAAACTGTTCATGCTGCACGCTGGAAATAATAGAGGTGATACGTTTGCCTAACAACGAATTTCAAATGATGAACAAATATAAGCGAAATAATTCAAAAACTATACAAAAAATCTGTTCTGGTTTTCTCTGGATCAAAATTCGTTGGTATTTTCTGAGTTACACACACAGTCGCCCATAATTTGTTTGTTTGTGTGTGTGTGTAATTTGTAATTTAAGGGCAGGTTATCATGTAATCGGTAGGAAAATCAATTTTTTTCTTTCATATTTTGAAACCTTGTAGTGTATAAAATAAGCCTCTGAAACAGTTTTTTGAGTCTTGCAAGTTTTACAGTTTTATAGCCTAATATATCATCATATCTCCGGTATAAATTTTGCTTCATTAAGGCGGCACAAGGAGATGTGTTTATTCAAATATGAATTATCGCTAACGGTTTAAAATAGGCATGTAAAATTTGGATACAGTATAGAGAACGTACAGATCTAAGTGTCGAGAAAATTATATTTAGATGAACTCATATAGAAAAGGAGTTTTGAAAAGTATGTCCTCTCCTGTGGAGTTTTTACACCGATACAAGCGACGCGTTTCTCTAGAAACAAGATCTTTCAAACTGGCATGCGCGATTGCTTTTGAATCGTTTAACGGATTGAGTTATTCTGTTTTTTCCTTAGGGAAAATACTTTTATAATATTCTTATGGGTTTCAACTTATTTAAGTTATTTCTTCATTAAATGTATTTACTTTTTATTGTTGTGATGGGTAAACATCTTGTTATTTTTTTAATTACTCACTGTTGTTTTTTTTTTTGTTTTATTAATATTTCAAACAACACTAACATATTAAGCATTTTAAAAACAGTTTACTCAGAATAGCATTTAGTTTTTAAACAGAATTGCGAAAAAGGGTGGACAGTGTATGTTTTGTTTAAATAATCGGTTTGGCAACGAACACGTATGGACTGGACAGTATTATATGCAGTAACCAGTAACTAACAATAGGTGCAGGTGTAGGTATATTGAAATAACAAGAGTACAATCAACGTACCTACATTTACACACATACATAAATAATACATATTGTTCATTGCAACAGCTCAATATCATACAAATACAGTATCGCTTTATTGTAATTGGAGAACAAATAACTTTTTTAAATGCACCAGTATAACATTCTAGAATATGCATTTAATAATCTTCATTTAATTCACTGTCACACACCGTGTTTCCCACTCATGCAACTGTCGAATACCTTTAGTATTTATTATTTTAAATATTTTATTTGAGATTTTATTTATGTATTTTGTATATTGTAGCATATGGACTCGTTCATATGCTACGTTGAAGTTCTTGGTTGTTCAAACTTTCGGTAACGTTATGTATACATATTTGCATTATTTATTTTGCATTTTTGAACACAAAATATTTGGTGTACGTGATGAGCAATATACTCAAATCGCATGTTACCTTTCACTCACAAAATGAAACATGTTTTTGCCTTTGATATAATGTGGAGAAAATAGCTTTCATTCCTCAGTTAATAATAGGTACCTATGTATTTTACAGAAAAAAATGTAATCATTAAATAAGGACTTTTTAGCGTGAATGGAGGACAGCTAAATTCAAGTGAAAAAGGAGGTCATGTCCTTCTTTTAGATACCAAATGTTAACCCTACCCTATCTTAGAGATTCATTGGAAATATTTAATACTCATAGTTATTAAGAATTGCCCAAAAGAAAAACTTTGGAATGAGGGGTTTTGGGCAACTGTGAACAACTGTTCTGCCGCGTTAACCATAGATAGTATCTACAGATTTGTTTAGCTATTACTTTTCCCTATAAAACCGTAAAATAGAATAATTTTTGGTTGATCTGTTCAAACTAAAAGATATAAGAACAAGACAAAGAATTAAAAAAATCACATTGGAATGCCTATCTGCGAATTAAAAATATTTTTTACCCTTTTTTAATTCAAAAGGGTCCAAAGGAACTGGGTATTTACTCTTAGCATTTTGCAAATGAGCCGCCATTTCTGTAATTTCGTCAAAATAGATAAATAATAAATTAAAGTAGAGGAAATTTTGGATAATTTATGTTATATTAATTATGATAATTTATAAATTCTATTTGATCGAAATCGTATCTGCATTAATAGTAAGTAGCCAGGATATTTTGAACTTTTGACAGTATTCAGAACGTCAGCGGTTGCAAAACGTCAATAGGGTATTACGGTCATGTGGAAATTTAAGCAAAAGCGTGTATTAAGCAGTAACAATAACAACAGTAACAACAGTAACAAATAACAGTATATAATCCGAAATTCTGTTAACTTAAAATTAAATTACATTCAGAATTTGTTGAGAAAATGATAATTAAAGTTTGAATTTTCCGATCACTGTCGTGATTGGCCTAGTGTAGAATTGGCAACGTAGCCAAGAAATTGATCAAAACCTAGGGAATTTTCTTGCAACTGTGTTTGCACCGCTGTTTGTTTGTATGTGTGTTGACCAACTTTGACGGCAGTATTTACAGCATTTACAGCGTTGATTATGGATGGTGTTGATATATTAAACAGTCACTGATCACCTAACCTCAATGCACTAACGGTAAACAGAGTGACCTACGCGACTGTTGACAGTTTGGCACCACAGCAACATAAAATAACTATGCGCGACGTTGTCAAGTTTCGCATTATAATCCCTCCTTGTGACGTCACAAGTAGGATTTTTATTTGAATTTCAAAACGCGTTTTCTCCTATATTAAGGCGTTACTTGTCATTTTGCGTGTGAAAGGGTGATGCTAACCTAACCTACTTTGTAATACAACAGAATTTGAAAAGTGCCGTAATACCCTATTCAACATGCAAATGTATGGAGAATGCGATCAAACACGCGCGCACGTACGCTATGTGAAACAATATTGGTACATCTTGGTGTTCAAAAGTTAATGTGTATTTCAAGTGCGGATAGCAATATTGTTATGTTTTCGCGAATAAATGCAAGAAAGATTGTAAGACGGTATGTTAACATTAAAACTTATTTGTAATATTGAGCATAATTCTTTACGATCTTTTGTAGTCAGCACTGAAGACGTGGTAATACCCGAAAATATAGTATGCTAGAAGCCAATATAATATAGTAATCATCATAATCAACAACCTTTTTACTTTATCATACGTAGTATGACAAAGTATACTAATCGTGGCGAATTTTTTTACTTTATCATACGCAGTATGTAAAGTATTGTAATCGTGCCGAAAAAAAATTTTGAGATTTTAGCGGAAATAGGTCTTTATGGGTCCCCTGAACATTTTTGACCAAGGTACAAAAAAATGTCTGTGTGTGTGTGTGTATGTGTGTGTGTGTGTGTGTGTGTGTGTGTGTGTGTGTGTGTGTGTGTGTGTGTGTGTGTACCCAATTTTTGTTAATTCATTTCCGGAGAAACTACTAAAGGTATCGGCACGGAACTTCATATTTAGAAGTTTCATGACCAAACTTAGAGTTGAAAAGCTTTTGGTTCAAAAGGGTCCAAAGGAACTGGGTGTTTACTCCAAGCGTTTTTCAAGGATTTTAGAAATCAGCCGCCATTTCTGTAATTTCGTCAAAATAGTTAAATAATAAGTTAAAGCAGAGGAAATTTTGAATAATTTATGCCTATGACATTTTTTGGTAAAATTAATAGTTTAGCTTTTTAGTTTATTCTAAGCCTTTTTCAAGGATTTTGGAAATGAGCCGCCATTTCTGTAATTTTGACAAAATTATTAATTAATAAATTAAAGTAGAGGAAATTTTGAATAATTTATGCCTATAACATTTTTTGGTAAAATTAATAGTTTACCTTCCAGAGCAAATTCTATTTGATCGAGATCGGTCGCATCTGCATTGATATGAAATTACATAGTAGCCAGGATTTTGACAAATATTTTTTTGTGTTGTCACATTCGAAAACAGCTGATCTCATCAGAGGTTGGAGAACCACTATGGAACGTGCCGCTGTAGTGCGCAAAATTATAAAATACAAATTTCAAATAAAATAAGATCACCAATTTCATTGTTTGTTGATAAGAAATATCAACCCGTCTTTATATCTAATTCTAAAAATGATACATTGAGAAAATTATAAATAAAGTATAGCGATGAGTGTAGTTTTATTTTAGTATGTTGGTAGGGATGTGTCATGAACAAATATAAATCTGTCAGAATTTGAATTACCTTTTTAAGGTGCGTTTTCATTAGTGATAATGGCAGTGGTAGCAGACGCCGTTATAGTATTTCCAATAGAAAATTGCTAGTGACTCATGTTTATGTACATGCAAACTAATATGTGACATTAATTAATTTAATGACACATATTAGTAATTAATTTAATTTTCTATGATATTATTTTTTTTGTACCGTATCTTTTCCTGTTTCTTTATTATTTCGTTTGGTAGTACTTTATATCACTTCGGTGTTGTGCTTACCTTTTGTATTTTTGATACAATAAAGTTATTTTATTTATTTATTTATATTTATTATCACGATATGTAAGAAATACTATAATTTCGTATTCTACCACCGCCATTAGCTACCATTACCTACCAATCGGAACGCACCTTTCGTCAAAGTGGTACCAACCTAGCATTTACTATACAGAAATCATTTATTTTTTTTTTAAATACGTATTTCTTAAAAAGCAATACAATAAACGTTGATGTCGCTCCTGCCAAAAACTAGATAGCGCGACTCGCTCATATGCGACGGCTACACTCCGCCTTCGGTGACGCGCCGTATCACCGCTCGTCGCGCTATTCCGTACTTTCGGCATTTGTGACATAAATAACTATTATTCTAATGACGTAGTGTAGGTAGTGTCAAATGCTGATGCTTTGACAATACCTACGATTTATCTCTATAGAATAGATTCTCATGCAGCCAAACTTATAATTTTATATATTGTATGATAAAGTCATGTGCCTGGCCACATCAGATTTTTTTATTTTAGCGGAGATATGACCTATTGGGTCCCCTAAACATTTTTGAGCCGCTATTTCTGGAATTTCGTCGAAATAGTTAAATAATAAATTAATGTAGAGGAAATTCTGAATAATTTATGACTATGACAAATAAATAGTTTAGCCGCATGAGCAATTTCTATTTCATCAAGATCGCTCGTACTGCATTAAAACACTATAGTATTAAAACTAGTTAGCCAGGATTTGTCAGATATTGTGATTCTAATGACAGTAGGTAGTCAAATGCTGATGTTTTGACATTACATACTGTAATTATAATCAAAATATCTGTCTAGTTCTAGTAGTTTTATTTTAATGCAGACGTGGCCGATCTCGATCAAATAGAATCTCATCCAGCTAAACAATTAATATATGGTATGATAAAGTCATGTGCCTGGCCACATCAGATTTTTTTTTATTTATGTTCATTATACTCAGAGCGCTATGTATTTGAAGAGAGCTAATCGGAATAGAAAAATGTAAAATTTAATAAAAACTGAAAAGTTTATAATGGTGTTCCACTAATGTACAGAAGGTCTTGAACACATTGTGATTTTATACACAAATAATAAGAGTCTACTTACGTGGAAAATAGCCTGTACTTATAGCATCTGGATAATTACCTGTAACAAAAAAAACAACAGTTACACCGATGAACAAAAAAAATTAACATTATTTATCGCCTAATAGCCAATATAATGTATTGTCTTCATTACAAAACATCACAAAATAAAAATACATAACGAAGATTATTTGTCGTGGATGTAAAAATAAGGACAGATGAAATTCCCCACACTGTCCCAAAATCTGTTTTCTATTTGCAACCCAGCATTTCAGTTGAAAGAAGAAATTCATAAAACGATAGTTTATTTTGAAAAATCAGTAATGAATCGAAAGCAGCATAAGTTCCAATTTTTTTCCTCACTATGACAGAATTTTATAATGCTCTTAGCTATGATATTTATTTTTCTATGAGTTAAGTCAATGTGTATGTATTTATTGCCTAGTAAGCCACGTTCAAAGAGTTATCGAATTCTAAAACTCATTGGATTGAAAATGTATTTTTTGTTGTTTATTTTGTCTGTCTATCTAATAGTCAATTCAGCAGCAATTAATTAAAATAATAAGAATGTCACTTTTGCGCTTCTTATTTCATTACTTAATGTGGTTGGAAAACTAAGTAGGTAAATATTTACAAAATACATAGTTTCAGGGGTCTTCTTCTTTCTCTGCAAGTCGTCGGCTTAATAAAAAAATTGCCTAATTAAGCTTTTTTGTCATATGTTGATATTCACAATTTCGTAAAAGAAGATGCATAATAAACCTAGTTTTAAACCTAGTCTGTAAAAAAATTGTAGTGTTCATCTTTTATATCATGTGAACGTAAGTTTCAGATTCTAATTTAATTTGTGTAGTAAACACATATGCTTTTATTAAACGTGTTTGTACACCACCTAGTTTAAGATATTCTACAATATTCCTTTCGATTTATCTGTTTTCTGCGAGCTTCACGCCCAGGGACAACAACGCAAGGAACAAAGACATGCTGGCATCCTAAACCCTTGTATGTATATGTATACGTATGGTGTGCGCTGAAGTGTGGCGCTCTTACGTCGTCGTTGTTTTTCTTTATTAAATTTCACCCTTCGAGTCGATCCCTTTCATCTCGCGCTTGTTTACCCTACCAAACAAACGATCGAGGAATTTTTCCTCCTGATCCGATCACAATGGAAACATCTTGTTTGCAGATCTTACAGCTGACGGCTTCGTTGACACCATTTTTATATTACAATTTCGTCTGTTTGCTGAAATTCTTCCACTGTATTTTTAAAATCATAAGGTAATTCATAACTCGAGACAAAAAATAAATTACGGAAATAAAACAACTTTTAATTAAAAAAAATAATTTAAACTTATTTGTGTTCATATATATATATATATTCGATTTAAGTTAATGATAATTCGGGTCTGCCGATGCCCCCGTAGTGGCGAAAGTGTTGGGGGATGTTAAGGTGTGGATTATTATTATTAGTATTATATCATATTTAAAAAACAAAACAAAAAATAGAAAAATTATAACTTTTGCGGCAGTTCAAATCATCACAACTTTTCCATGATTGCATATTCCAGAATTTGAATATTTCAAAAATCGGCCCACCCTAGTATGTGGCCCTAATATGACCAGATCTATGCTAATACTGATAACTAAGAGGTGGACAGTACTTGGTTGAAAGTTACATTTGGGTGTTTTATTATGACAGTCCCAGAACTGTCATCATTATCATCTTACTCGTAAAACGACTGAAACCAATCATAGATGAAAGAAACATTATACTCGCCCATCTGTTTGGATTCAAAAACAAACATTTGACAATTGATCAGGTGCACATAATAACAATGATAATAGAACGAACTTTGGAAGAAAGAAAGGTATGCTCCTCTATATTCCTGGATGTGGCAAAAGCCTTCGTCAAAGTTTGGCACGAAGGTTTACTCTATAAGCTGGATCGGCTACTATACTCGAGCCAATATCAGTAGAGGGGTGACAGAGATAGAGATAGTGACATTTCATATTTTGCAGCAACTTACGTCGATAGGGTGCGTGCAACAAGTTTTTGCTGGTGAGAAAACTAAGTTGCATAGACTTCATCGGCTGAAAAGAGCCGCCGTGCTCACGTTCATGTTCACGTTCAAAATAAGCTATTAATTTAGCTTTAACTTTTTACTTTGTTTGCTACGGTCTCGTGGCAATTTAATATAATTTCTACCAGCGCAATACACAACATTTCTGATCACACCTCGTATAAGGTCTTACCTTGTGTCAAACTTCAAAATTCAACCCAACAAAATAAAATTTTTATAAATATGTATTTTTTCTAAGTCTTCTGCAAGAATTATCAGGAAATATAATGATAACATTAAATAGCAATTTAAGACGCATACTTTGGGCGCATTACTGGTTGCTTTAATTGCATTTTGTTACTTTGTTTTTAATTTACCTGATCATCCAACGCTTCCAAAATAAGGTGCTAAGAAACTTCGTGAGTGCACCTTGGTATATAAGAAACCTAAAGCTCCACAGGGATCTTGAGATGGAATTAGTAACCGATTAAATTGGAAAGTTTGCCGAGAATCATGAAAACAGACTTCTTCAGCACACGAATGTCGAGGCAATCCAGCTTCTTGACAATAGTGACAGGTGCGCAGACTCAAAAGAACTCAACCTTTTGAGTTAGCGAAGTAATGTTATAAAAGCAGAGCACAGTATTATGTGAGTGATGGGTGAACAAAGCAGAGCAACGTGCAGTGTGTGAAGTTTAAAGCGCCAGCATCCAAACTAAATTTAAGTTACACCAATGGGGAACACTTAAAATCACTTCTTATACTTAGAAATTTAGGTTAGATTAATATAGCTAGATAGTCATCAGACTAGCTGTTATACTCAAGTACCTATGAGGTGCTGTTAATTTAAAAAGCAATAAAAAATTATCATCTTATTCGCATTATTAAGGATTATCTACATACGTATTATTAATCATTTTACAGCTCTGTATTTCTATCAAAGCAGCTTTTAAAATCCAATTTCACCCACTTCAACTTAATATTTTCACTGTAATTACTACGAAAGCACGAGACGATAAAAATAAATTTTAACGAGGTGCTTAATCACCAATTAATTACGCATAGCTTGTATTACAGGGTGTTCGGAGTGGAGCAGGCGAAAAAATGCGTCTATAAATCAGTTCTAATTGAAGACGCTCCCGTGAACGCGCGGACACCGAAAAAGTTGCGCTGTTAAAAAGTTCAAGGTAAAATATGTTTTCTTAATATCCCTTTCCGCCCTCGGGATGATTTATCCGGGGGTGGAAGTTTGAGGAAAGTCGAGCCAACTTCGAAGCCCCTTCGTCAGAAAGCCCCTTTGTTTTACTTTTATATACCCGGCCCGGTGGGAGTAATTGCTTTCGAAATGCTCGGGTAATTACGTTAATTCTTTTTTATTTCCACGGAGCTTCTTTACGGGTGCAGTGGTTATTCATAATTTTTAATATGCAGCTATTTTCAGGGTTAAATCATTATGGTAAGTAGTTCAGACGCTTGTTGACGAGGAACTGTGTACTAAGGTTTATGCAAAAGCCAAGTTTTGCAAATTGGTCATTCCATGTGAAATCGCACACTAAAAGCCATTTTTTACCCTTGACCCCTCCGATTTTGACGAACCTTGCAGAATATGCTTGAGTACACACCAAATAAATACCGCATCAGCCGTTTCTCGAACAAACAAGTGGTTTGGGTTTTATCGGGTATTCCCAAAACCCGGTTTTTCCATGCACGCCAATAGATTTTTTTTCTGTATCTTAGGACTGAATTCAGCTAGAAAGTTGTTCGATAGCTCATTTTAAATGTCATGAAACTCTCTTTCCTATTCATAACAAAAATAAGTTTTACTGAAATTTTAATATTTTGAAAAACAAGAAGTTTTTTTGACAATGTACCACCATTTTTTTCTCTAATTTTTGTATGTTGGACTTAAAGAGTACCTATGTGAACAAATTTTGGTGATAGTAATATCCAGTTAAGAAAGAAAAAAATGTTTGCATGCGTTTTATACGGGCGAGTTATTATGACTGTTTTTTAGCCCCGGAGAAAAATCGGTTCCTAAAGGAGAGTCATAGGTCCTTAGTTGTGTACGTAGAGCATTACGTCAACAGGGTTAGAGAACACCTCGATAACCCACTGGATTGTACCGGTACAATGCAAACTAAATATCACTCCACGACGGAGGCAACACGGAGGAGAGTATGAATTTTTTCACTGTTGGGGGTTACTTGAGAGAATTTTTCCTTCAACTGGCTGATTTAATTCCTTGCCTGCTAGCTCAAAATCCCATGGCCCGCACGTCAGTTGTGTTGTATGTGTCAGTTGTGTTTTATTCTTAGCGCTTTGGAAATGACAAACGTGAAGTGCCGCTCAGTTCGTTTGGGACTGTCTCCGAGGTGTTAGACTTGGACACAGTGTGTATGTGTTCACTACAGGGCTTACTATACTCTCTATGGATTGTGGCAGAAAGCGTGTTGTAATCCTTTGCAGATGCATAAAAATGTTCGAAACACTAAACTGTGGATAGTCACTAAAGCGTTTCATCACTTGTGCAGGAAAATTGCTGGAAATAAGCTGTGTGTGCAGTGTAAGACTGCACTAAACTCCTTCTATGCCACTGATTGATTGCGGCCCCGGCATCTGCAATTTCACCATCTGCCCCTTTGGCTCGTGGACCTGAGCGTGTTCTTGATAAACCAGAAGATGACGTGCAACCAGGACCCTCAGGAATAGCACTCTCATCGGACAGCTTGGGTAATGTGTCTTCTGGAAGTGAGCGGGATGAAAACAGTAAAAGTCCCTATACTCCGGTTAAAAAAGTGGCACTCGAGAAACTGAATGAAGTGTTGGAAGCGTTTGGAAAATCCCCTGTCAACAATCATTAGAAAGAGCAATGGGACAAAATCTTGATGTCCAGAACAGTCCACCTACGACTGATGACGAGCAATCGAAGGATTTTGAACTAGCAGGCAAGGAAATATGTCAGCAGTTGAAGCAAAAAGTCTCTCAAGCAACCTCCAACAGTGAAAAAAATCATATTCTCTCTGTGTTGCCTCAGTCGTGGAGTGATATTTAGTTTGCATTGTACCAGTACAATCCAGTGTGCTATCGAAGTGTTCTCTAATTCTGTTGACTTACTGCTCTATGTACACAAATAACGACCTATGAGTCTCCTTCAGAAACCGATTTTTCTCCCGGGTAAAAAATTGTAGTTATAATATCTCGCCCTTATAAAACGCATGCAAACAACGAAAAAAATCAGTTTTAATTTTTACTTGTCTTCAAAAATATTAAAAATGTTTGTGATATGAATAAGAAAGAGATATTCATGATCTTTCAAACGAGCTATCGAACAACTTTCTAACTGAATTCAGTCCCAAGATACAGAAAAAAATGTTTTGGCGCGCATGGAAATACCGATAAAACCCAAACCACTTGCTTTTTCGAGAAACGGCTGATACGGTATTTATTTGGTGTGTACCCAAGCATATCCTGTAAGTTTCGTCAAAATCGGAGGGGTCAAGGGTCAGAGGTGTGCGATTTCACATGGAATGAACCAATCGAAAGACAACATTTGACTATTATTGAGGAAATAATGACAAAAGTCATGTGTTTTTTAATGAAGGAGTTAAACCATTAAATACAAGTTCAAACCTCTAAGTACCATACGAATAAGTAACAAATACAACACATGTTGTACGTATATGAAATTATCCCCATCATTACATTTCCATCGGCTCTATACAGCATGGAATATAACAAAAGATACGATTTAATAGCCTCCGACAGCACAATAGCATATAAATAAATACACACACGGTCCCTCGTTAATTGCTCACACATTATTGTTTCCAGAATTTATTCGAAATAATTGAACGCAATATGAACAATTTTCCGATTGAATTAGTGCACCATTCCGAAATTCAGCAGCAATAAACAAAGGCAACGAGCTTCCCTGATCGAACCAGGCAAATGTGCCGGCCGCTTTCAGTCGTCGTAAGTTATTAAAGAATTAAATTTCGTTCGCAAATTACTTACAGTAATAACAGCGGAGGGACCTGAACCGGGTACCAGAAGAGTGACGCAAGGACAGGAGACAAATGCAAAAAAAGCAGTTTTATATATTTTTGACATTGGGTGGTATGAATTAAAATGAGTAACTACATATTTTATGCTCAATATGCTGAAGCAAATGCGTTAAGTCAAATCACGTCTGAGTACACAAAAAGATTTCTTATGAATAAAATAAAGTACATACAATACCTCAATTACCGGAGTTTCTACTGCATATATTTGATATCTGTAGTAGCTGTCATACCAGGGGTTCATTAGCGAGCGAAAACGTTTTTCTGGTTATTAAATGACGTTTATTTATTGTTAACTTGTATTAACATATCACGTGTGAACATGGTGACCATAATGATCTTGAGCACGACTTATCATTTGCGGCTGTTTACTTTTTTATACAATAGTAGCTTCTTTACCAATATTAATTTTTATTTTTAATCTAACTTTAATTTAATTTCTCCAATCATTCATCATTCTTAAACCTTTCATACCAATTAAAAACCAACCTATCTTGTCCATGTTGAAAATTGATATCAAAAAACGTGTTTGTTTAGTAATGCATTGATCATTAATATATAACACAAATAGTTCGTTTGTTTTGTAAGTTTTGTAAGACGTGATATTACCGATAGTTAAAAAGAACATTGGCTTTTGACCCTTTCGGCTGTCGAAATTATTGTAAGGTTCTGGAGTGTATCAGGGGTCATGTAGTGTAGAACATCTTGCCCGGGCAGAATGACAGCCACATCGCTTAAATTTCCATCGACCACACTCTTAAATATTTAAAATTAATAAAACATTGAAATAATCAAAAGCCCCACTGGGAGTGGCTTTTTCAGTAATCTGGAACTTCTAACATCTATTTACATAAGAGCTGCTATACATATAAGGTTAGTAGTTTAAAATAGGGCCCTACATAGGGTTTTCACTAAATTGTATATGACATATATATAAGAAGATTCTCTGTGAATTGTGTACATTACGTAAAAACTTGTCTATAAGCAAGAAGGTCTGTTTCTAGACGGAAAATATCCCTCGCGCCAAGTTAGTTTCAAGTCTAATTCCAGTAACTTCAAAAACTTCTCTTGCTTTTAATGGTCTCTATACGTCAAATTAGTTTTATACATCCAAAATAAATCTGAAAATTTGTTTAACATGACAATGTTAATATCATCTCAGGATTAATGGCAATAAAAAACTATCATTATTACACAGTACACATGTGACAATAAAAAAGAAGGTAAAATAAGAAAGCGGTTACCAGTAGGACATACATTTCCCATGTGCACACATGTGAACACTCAACTGTTTCATAATCTCACACATATTAATAAAAGCTAAAAACATAAAACATTCAATTGTCGTAAGTATTCCTAATTGTTTATAATAACCCTGTATATTTCTCATTACAAAGCAACCTACACAAAACACATGCACTTCGATGAAGAAGTTCTACATTTACTAGACGAAAATTACCCACATCGTTAACCACTATATGTATTTTGTTTGTAGTTGTTCTTAGAATGCTTTAAATGAATCTCTTTGACGGAAAACTGATTAAATCTTTTGCTAAACTTCTGCGTCATGCATAGATTTATTAGCTGGTTGCTTTAAACATAAGCAACTTAAAAATTAGTTACCAATTTGGTTGCATACTCTACCGGCAGAGGTATTTAGGTACACCCGATAAAGATATAAAACTTATTTATACATATAAAACTATCCCTTATCGTTACATCGATTCTATAAAACACATATATTTATAGAATATAGAAAAATGTACGATTTTATAACCCCTGCCAACACAATACGATATAAGCGTGTACACTCACGTTACCTTGTTTGTGTGCCCGCACATGGCCCGCACATTACTGTTCCCAGGCAACATACGAAATAATTGAACGCAATATGAGCAATTTTCCGGATGAACAACTGCACCATTCCTAAATTCAACAATACTGTAGGTATCCAGCTTCCCTGATCGAACCAGGCAAATATACCGGCGGCGCTAAGTCGGCGGAGTCGTCGTAAGTTATTAAAGGATTAAATTTCGCGCGGAAATTGCTCTCAGTAATAATGGTGGAGGATCCGGGTACGGACAACCAGTGGAGCGAAGGGAAGGGGTCGGAGGGTTTCGGGCACACTTGTTAGGCGGCTGTGCAGGGTCGGTTGCGGCTTTTTGTTTTCCCGCGCGTTTGTTGCTCGGTTAGTGCGGGCTGTCGACGGTCGCATCGAGCACTGCGAGCTCGCCTGATATTGCAGGCCGCATCCAGCCAATGGCGTCGAGGCCGCAAACGTTAATTGAATTACCGTAATTCATAAATCATACACAACGGTTATTATTGCCAAATTCTATTACGCATCTGTAATTCCGCGATGCGAACGCGCGGAGAACGTACAGCGGGCGCATATATACGGAAATAGTCAACGTTGTGGTTTGTGTAGGCATGTTCGGTGAACAGTTGTGCTTTTGGTATTGTTGAAACTACTCTGCAATGAGGGCTATTATTACTAAAGCGCCGGAAATCAGTGTTGGCGCCAGGGCTGCGGCGCGGTAAAAAAATTTCGACTCCGGCTCCAGATATTTTTCGTGGTCCGACTCCAGAAAAATTGCATACAAAAATATATTCAAATAATTCGGTGTATAATCTTACATGTAAATATTCACAAATTTGACACAGAATTTAACAACGTGTAATATCAAATTTGCTTTAAAACAAAACCACTAACAGGGAAAATACACACATTTAACAAATTAAATTTCTATTCGAGTATTCTGATTGCATTCAACATATGGCTTGTGCCTATCAAATTCCTCACAAATAAATGCTGAACCCATAGGAAGAACAGAAAGTTTTATTTGTGTCCAGCGAATTTGTTGGCAAAAATATTTAAACTGACAACCGATAAGTAAATAAAAACGGCCTATAAGATATCATAACGACCTATTGATCGGACCACAAATAAAAAATTTATTTAAAAACACAAATAAATTGACCACAAATAAAAAAGTTATTTATAAAATGTAATTTCTTTTTTATTCAAAATATCTCTGAAATCATTAAGTATTAAATTGTTTTCTCATTAGAGAACATACAAATCGTCACGACTTTCTCCATAACCGACTTTATATCTCTAATAATAACATAGCACCCATAAGATACAGTGTATAATACGAAATAAAATTCATTCTAATAAAAGCCAAATTAAGTGCAATATACGTTTATAAAATTGTTGTGAGGGACAGAATAGCTCTAACTAATTGTCCTGCCAAGGTGCCTTTAAATCATTTTTAATTATTTTTAAACCTGAAAGTAATCATATTTATGGCTCTGGTATAACTTCTGAATAAATGTTACTTCATAGAATTACGGCCCTCAATCTCATTTTAACTCTCTTGCTCAAATTTCCCTTTTCGAATTTATGTCAGATTACTTTTGTTAATCATCTTCACTTTCGTTTGGAAAGTGCGTTTTGTAATTTTATTATTTACATATATATGTATGTAGGTAGGTACATTGTTAAAGATCTAATAGAACAGTTGTTTTATTTGTTTACTGTCTGCTGAGGCAACGTCCATCTCGAATGTTTTTTGTTCTACAGTAATTAAACCTGGACTCGGAATCGTAGTCGGCACATTTTTTTTTTCGACTCCGACTCTGACTACGCCTTCTACTCCGACTCCACTGAAATTTATCTAAACTCCGACTCCGACACCACGACTCAGACTCCGAGTTTGAAAATGAAAAACTTTTGAAAATGGCAAAATCCAATATAGCGCCAATCTGTGCTTCGTTTCTCCAACATCTTTAAAGTTAATTTTTCGCTATTAGATTTGTCGTGGAAAGCGCCAGTACCTACAATGTCTAGTTAAGTTCCGTTAATTTCATGAAAAAAAAAATCAAAATTTTTCATGTTTGCAATACTGCAGTCCAACAATTTTTCAAATGTTTGCAAATTTTTCTTCTCTCATTCTCACAAAAAATTCGGACAACCTGGTTTGGCTTTGGGACAAACCATGAAAATGAAAAAAGAACATTTGCTATATAATGTTTAAACTCAAATTTAATTTGTTTTTTTTTTCAATAAGGGAATATTAGTTCCTCAAAGAATTAATTAAGATGAATCGCATATCGTAGCTAATCTTTCAAAACCCACATATGTCGATTCAGAAACACAAACAAATGTTAACCTCTGTTTGACAGGCACACACAAGCTAAATTACAAGTTCACATAATATTTAATCTTCTTAGAATAAATCTTAGTTTTTTTATAAGAAGCCTTTTATTAATTGTATTTAATGCTCAGATATCAAATTTGAATACCTGTTTCATATTGATTTTAGTATTTTACCTTTTGTTCTTGTTCTATATGTTTCTTATTCTAGTCAACTTAATTAACTCAACGGACCGAAAATTGCACACTCTTTACCTTTAATTTTGTCTAGGTATTGCCGCCTTTAAGGTTGGTTTCGAAATGGGTAGGCAACCAAATATACTTCATAATTTTGTTATCAGATTTACAGTGAATTGATTAGGTACTTCTATTCAAAAGATAAGTAAATTTAGAACCTTTGCCAACAAAAAATATCTGACTCAATTCTATTATTCTAAGTGACGGATTTTAAGCTTATTTTGGAGACTATGTCTTAGTATTATTGCGATCTAATTAAAATAAAAACCGATATAACCCAGAATTCGTCACTACACAGAATTAAGTCAGGTATTTTTTATTAGCAAAGGCACAAATTTCTTTCTAACGTATATTTTTGATTGTTTATGAACTTAAAAAATCAATTTGGTAGCTTGTGATATACGCAAAACGTAAATTAAAAAAAGACGGTGTCTGGTAGTATTTTGATTCAAATTATTGATTCCTAAAATTCCATATCTCTATTATGTCCAATTAAGAACGTGGGCCGATGTCTAATATTTGAGATTTAATCCAGATACTTCAGACAGGAGTCTCAGTCTTTCCTGAACATTTTTAATTTAAATGTAAACCAAATATAGTATACTCTTGAGCAAATTCAACATTTTCTCCTTTTCCCATCTAGTTCCCATCTTGACCATCTTCTAAGTATGTTAAATCAAAATTCTGACTGTGGCTATGGACGTTTTAGAGCAGCAAACAGTATTTATAAAGAATAACTTGTTCTCTAGTTCGATATATCTGGGGACACACTGTATAGTGAATCAAAGAATAATACTCTTCGTATTTAAAATAACCCTGCGTAGCATCGTGAAAGTTATAATATATTATATAAAAAAACCATACAAAATACGTACAATACTACGATAATACAATATACATTAACTATAGTTCAATCTCTTGTTATGAATAAGTTGCATACCATCAAATTGTCAGCATACCTTCTTTTCTATAAACTCTGAATTGCATTTTGTTATTGCTCGGCATTTGAAGTAGCACAATGGAAACATGTATAAATAACCTACATAAAGCGAACGAACAAGATGGACGCAACAATATCGTCTGACGAGCGGCATTTGTCCAACATTAAATAAAACACGTCCCGTCGCAAGAGTCGTGTACGGGAACGCGGGCCATTGTTAACGCTCCCTGCGATTCTAACGAGCGAGGAACTTCAAGCGAAAGAATGGGAATACAGACGACGATAAATAATACCCCAGCGAACTTTTTAGCCTCATTTTAGCCGCAATTTTTCCTCCTTTATGAGATGTTTTGCGCACTCGTGCCGGCTAATGAGTCAAGACGGTACGAGATGCAATTTGCGACAGAGATGATATCGTTACGTCCATTATAAACATTCAAATGAAAGCTTTTTTGAATGAAGGCGCATTGTGGCGTATAAATAACACAAAGCTAAGTATGAGGATTGTGATATCTACTGAAATTCCATAATGATGATTTGAGTTAATTATTTTATACGCCAGCTAATTATAATTTTGTACATGTGTTTTAGTTATTACATTATAATATACCTAATAATAAAATAAATATATTATGTAATAGTTCTGATTAAAATAATTTAATATAATCTCGATTTCGTTTAGCTTTATGATACTAATGTGTTTTTATGTTGAACACCAATAATGTGTCCAGCAATTAGTTTAAACATTAACGTAAAGTTTTCGTGATTTTTATTTTGAATTGTCCTTAAGTCGCAGATATGCCGATGCATATTTTCACATGTATTTCATATATATATATATAAAATCGTTCAGAATCGTCAAAGTGAGTAGCCATATACAGTTCACGTTTGAAGGTGAGAACGGTGGCTTTGTTCCGTTTTTGGACTGTAAGGTGATGAGGTGTGCAGACGGTTCGGTGGCAGTCGACTGGTACACTAAGGCCAGTTATTCGGGTCGTTAGATTAATTATTATTCTAGTCACACGTTTGGTCATAAGATCAACACCATCAGTGTTATGAAAAATCGTGTTTTAAAAATTTGTGATCCGCAATTTCAGCCTTCAGCACTCAAGAAACTTCAAGGGGTTTTTGTGAACAATGGTTTTCCTCTTAAGTTAGTCAATAAAATATTATTTTCTATTAACACGAATAATTCAGCCCTCAGCATTTTTGACCCACCTAATGACCAACCACCTGTATACATAAAGCTAATGTCTTTGCCTCTTGTTACAAATAAATTAAAAAAAGTTTTTCAACCGTTCATCTCTGACAACATCAAATTGATTCATCATTACCCCATGAAGCTGGCTAGAGTTTTCAGCTGAGTTGCTTCAGTTGAGCTCTGTAGCTCAACTGGGAGAGCTTTCAACCGGCAATTGGAGGGTTCCTGGTTCAAATCCAGGCGGAGGTGTTTTTTCCAAAAATTATCCTCACCTGGGTTAATTATCATTCGCTTCTTTAGTTTGATTCAATATTACTGACGAGTTTACGTAATAACCATTTTCCCTTGAATTTATTCATCTATATGAGCTGTTTAGCAATAAACATTAGCGATTCCTAGTTACCAAACTTCCATCTAGCCCCAATAGGTGTCACGACGGGTTTGTTTAATTCGAAAACTCGGATTGCAGGTCCTGAAGTGACAAATAAAACCTATAAATTTCCATCGCCTCTGTAGCTCAACTGGGAGAGCTTTCAACCGGCAATTGGAGGGTTCCTGGTTCAAATCCAGGCGGAGGTGTTTTTTCCAAAAATTATCCTCACCTGGGTTAATTATCATTCGCTTCTTTAGTTTGATTCAATATTACTGACGAGTTTACGTAATAACCATTTTCCCTTGAATGTATTCATCTATATGAGCTGTTTAGCAATAAACATTAGCGATTCCTAGTTACCAAACTTCCATCTAGCCCCAATAGGTGTCACGACGGGTTTGTTTAATTCGAAAACTCGGATTGCAGGTCCTGAAGTGACAAATAAAACCTATAAATTTCCATCGCCTCTGTAGCTCAACTGGGAGAGCTTTCAACCGGCAATTGGAGGGTTCCTGGTTCAAATCCAGGCGGAGGTGTTTTTTCAAAAAATTATCCTCACCTGGGTTAATTATCATTCGCTTCTTTAGTTTGATTATATATATATATATATATATATATATATATATATATATATATATATATATATATATATATATATATATATATATATATATATATATATATATGCCTGGATTTGAACCAGGAACCCTCCAATTGCCGGTTGAATTGCCGGTTATATATATATATATATATATATATATATATACATCCTGCTATACATACGGCGTCCTTCAATTGACCGATTCCATTACATGTGGCGCCCGGTTTCGATATGGCGCCCGTATACGGGCGCCATATCGCTAAACTGTGCTAAATGTGATCGTAAGCGTGAACATGAACCATAGGCAAATTTTTGGAGGACGCCATAGATATGAATATGTGGAGCAAATTCGTATACTTTAGTTCTGTGCTTGACCGTCGCCGCGGGTGGCGCTGCAACGTGTATACTGACGGCGTATACCTTCATACCAAGCCATCGATGATACGACCCCCAGTTGATTTGGCATCATCGGTAACTGGTGTGTAAACCGGTTTTGTTTGTTTCACCCTCATTTGTACGGTGTTGAGATAGAATAGTATCGGCCGTACACGGTGTTTTCGACTGACCTCAGCGTTCGTTTAATGCAATGTATCAACAGAGTGCGGTTGCCGGTTAGGTGGTAAATTAAACTGTTCGATTTTATTTAAATGTTAAATTAATTTTTTCTAGTACACAACACCATTATTGCGAAGCAAAAAACGCATTATTGAAAAAATGTCTCCGCGCTGCCATGAGCTTGCGATCGGATACTGAAAGTTTGAGTTAATATCTTCAGTTTTCTATTAAATGTAGGTTGTAATAACTCAATCGAATTAAGTAATACTACCATAGGTGCGACTGATATTAGCGAGTTATTTTTCTTTAATTGTCGCTTTCATGTATTGCGTATTTCATGTTGCACTCATGTTTTGTATCATTTTGGTATAATGTTAATTTTTTGGTAGTTTGTTAACGTGTTTAGCCGTTTTAATTTTGTTAAATTGTTGTAAATATTGGCAATTTATGACTACTACCGGTTGCAAAAGCATTGCGCCCTGTGTTTGAATGCTTATAACTCAGCAATGACTAAACAAAAAACATGCGTTTAACCCCCCTTTAATTTCCATATATCATGAAGACCATTTTAAGCCGTTCGCACAGTATTTTATATGCGTTTTATTGCGATTTTTAAATCGATCACCGTTTGCGACAATTAAGAACCAGTTATCCACTCAGTAGCCGGAGTTTAATCTATGTTGTATTTTTGTTCTTACGTCGGTCTTTTAAAATTTTGGTATTTTTAAAATAGCAGACGTATTGTTTTTAATTTTTGGGAAAATGTATTATTTTAATTGTTTTTATATTATTTCTTATGAAAACATTGGTTCATCACGATAATGCTCATAGATGTTGCTGTCTTTTTTCTCTATGTAAACAACTTATCAGTTTGCTCGATGACGGACCAACGTCAACAATATTTTAACTGTATTTCCTAATTAAATTTTAAATAAGAAAGTGTTAATCAGTACCTATATAAAACCGGTAAGGATCACAACACAAATTAATAAGTTTGACCATATTTCAAAACGTGCAGTTTAAATTTTATAACAATAGTAAAAATACTTTAATTCTTGTATTTTCTACAATTAAATAGTACCTACAAATTTGTCCGTTGCGATGAATAAAAAATCTGCACGTATTTCGTAGCAGGTTTCGTGTCATGAAATGAACTTTTATTGCTTATTGATGGATATTAAACAATCTAAAGCACGTTTCATAGAAACCCTCCATCTTTTAAGTTCTTTTTACGACATATGATGCTAATGTGTATTTTGACAAATCGCAATTTATTACACATCTTTCTACTTGTCTATTGTGCAGTTAAAGCTTTTGTCTGAAATAGTAAAGAAATGATGTCCAATCTTGACTACTTCAACTGTTAGGACAGCAATTGACGTGTACTTACGTACGTATATAAATAATTACCTGAAGATTTATATACCTACTTGTATACATATGATAATATTATGAGCTGCCTTGGGTGGCAATTTGGAATACTTTTTTTATTTAAAAATTGTTATGTTTTCATAAAGATATGGACATTCATTTAAACAATAACTATTAATGTAATATAATTACCAAAAACAGCTAATCGGCTGTTGTTTTTCGCTCGCTAATGGTCTCCTTAACTAACAACTCAATTGTGATGCTATTCCAATATACGTATTAAGTAAAATAAGACGATTCTTTTCGTCCTTATTATATGATATTTGTTTTTTTAATAACATTGTTTGCTGCCTTTATAGAAATTTACTAATGCACAAAATCAAATCTATAGACTGGTTGTTAAGTTAACTTACGATAGGGGCAAAGCTTGTTTTTTTTGGCCATCTGGACAAAAGTCGAAATGACGAGCGTTTCTTTAAAATTGATAAATTTGGGTACATTTTTTCAGTTGTGTCGTGCTCTTGTACCCCACAGGCAAATTATTTTGAAAGTTATGTTATGTAGAAATTATTTGGAAGAATAACAAAGTTTATTTCAAATTTGTTTGTTAGTTGCTTTAGGGTTACCACTTATGACCCTTCAAAACCAGGGTTCAATACTTTTTCGACCGATAGTAAAAGTTGCGACTGTTATTTGGTATGTTTGATCCGCTTTTATTGTATTGCTATCATGTTGATGCCTTTTGTAATTTTAATACCTTAGGCAGTCTACATTTACTAACAAAATAATTGAATGAATAACATGGTCAGCTAATTGACACTGGAGCCCCGACAACCCAAAAACTATCGTTTTTCGGTATAATAATTTTAATGATAACGGTTTCCGAAATCTATCGGTTTTTAGAATATCACAAAAACTCTTCTTTAATTCGCTATTCAAAAAAACCTGTGAGATAATCAGGACAGTAATAGTTTTACGTATAAAAAATAACAGCAATAATAATTTCTATTTTGTATGTGAAAGCTAATAACAGTAACAAATGATGAAATATTTATCTTAGGATACGAAATTTTGTAGATTACCGACTGAAGATGATGTCTCGTAGAGTAGTAGGGCTCCCAATCCCGGAAAAATATAATGATCAAGGGATTTCGGGATTTAAGGTTCTGTAATCCGGGGACCCCGAGATTCACGGAAACAAAACTTGCCGGATCAAAACGCCTGGAATGCCAAAAGTTAGCAAATCCAGTCAGTAAATACACTACGCCTAAAATATACTTGATTGGACAATATCTTTTACCCCGAAATACGATCAACGTTTTCAAATTTTACCTTACAAGTAGAAAACCAAAACTGTCTGTTTAGAAGGTGTCAAAGTGTGCGTATTGACATCAATAATAAACAAAATTTAAACTCTAATAGATAATAACTTGCTCCTCCATCTTAAATTAGCTCAAAAATTTTACGTTTTCCGTAAATTGTTTAAAGAATTGTCACGGCAAAAGAAATAAGTAACAGTAAGAGTCAAATTTAATTTAAATTTTCATATTAACGACAATAAACATTTTTATGATTTTTTGTTTTCTTCTTTAAGACAAAATTGGAAAACTTTAGAATTCATACGTCATGGCTGCTTATTATGCAAATAGACAAACTGCTTTCATTTTAAATAAAACAATCATTGCTTACAAAAAAATACGTATAATGACTTTTATACCCGTTAACGCGTCTTCAACTAAAGTGCTATTTATTGTTAAAAATTGATGAAATATTTAGTGCAACTTCTTACAACTTCTTAAAATATTAAATATTCAATTTCTTGTCATGAATAAAATGAATATTACTTGTATGTCTTTCGGTTTTGTTAAATATAGTTCAAAAGCCCAACCCACATTTTAAAAATACATTTTATCTAAGTGCACTTTTTGACAAAACTTGTTACTAAAAAGGCGAAAAATTCGATAATTGAGCAATCAAAAATTTAAATAATGACAATATTACCGCTATGACAGCTCATCACAAACTCGAGGTGTTTTGAACCATGACAGAGAAACGTACCTAAATATTTTGTAAAATCCTTAAACTGGAAGAAACTTGCAAATCGGAACAAGAAATGCCATCGTTCGTTCGATTGGAGTGAACCATCGAAAGATTAATAACAACGATTAATAGCAAATTATTTTTGGCTCAATTTGGGTTTCATCTTACAGTTAAATATATTAATTGGTACTTTATTTTATACTTATGTATTTTAATTTTTTGTTCGCTGTTTTTTATACCTATTTGGTATTTACTAATTGAATACAGGAAAGTAATTAGCCACTAATTTTATTTGTTTTTTATGTTTATGTTTTTGTTGCTGTTTTACATACAGCCTAGGTAACTAAACGGACTTAACCAAGCTGAACAGGTTTATTTTTGGCTCCATATTCAAGTATATCTACTTCTTGCAATATCTGTTCCTCATATCATAGCAACATGTTGGTGTAAATGAACAACTTATGCTTGATAATTAATCTAATCAGAAAGGGTGCTGTTATAGATTGAGGTTTCATTCAGTGCCCACATTTCACCAATAAAAAAATAAGAAAATAATTTAGATTGAACTTTATTGTGATCCCGGTATTTTGATTTATAATCCCGGGATCCCGAACAAGTTCAATATTTAACGGGATACCGGGATCCCGGGATTGGAATAATGCCTAGGCATCGAAACATGTCTCGATAAAATTAAAAACTGTGCAAAGAACAAGAGATCTTGTTTTATTTCAACAATAAAATTAGTTATCAAAATAACGTTTAAAAGATCATTAGGTAACACTCCCTGTGTTCGTAATCTACATATTACAAAATATGTTTATATATTTTTTACCAAAAAGCAATGTGTTACAAGTATCTTATTGGTTTTCAACGAGAACGAATTCACGACTAGTGTCTACTCAAAGTCGAGGGGAGACAAGCGCGTCGCAGGTCATGTATCGTTTGACCTTGTACCAGGCTCATTAAAACCGTTTAGACATACTATTTCTGCGGCAACACTGTCGGCTGTTGCATGCATTGCGGCTTGAAAGTAACATACACTGTGGACGCCATATACGCGGCGCAATGAAGTGAACCCATACACGGACGGAGTCCGGTTAATCGGCGATTTGAAAGGACGCCACATGCATTGCAAAATGAAAGTATGTGATTGAAAATCAAGAAACAAATGTGGTCACCTACCACTGAAAGTCATAGGAAACAGTATATTTGAACGAAAATATTGTATACACGACTCCTTCTGGTAGACGCCATAAGCATGTTTTTTGAAAGGACGCCACATGTATAGCAGGATGTATATATATATATATATATATATATATATATATATATATATATATATATATATATATATATATATATATATATATATATATGTATATACACATGGTTGCTACGGTGTGGGCTCCAACGCGTATAGCAGAGTGTACGTTGTCACCTCATATATAACGTTGGTGGCTCCAAAATCGGAGGTGACAACGTATCGCCTTGTTTTCAACGGAAATGTGGTCTAGGTGGCTTATATATATATATATATATATATATTTAATTTTATATTTTCACGATCATTATTTATAATTAAATGGTTTTCGGACATCTCGTGTAAAAATATATTTTATTTGCAACGTTTCAGCAGACTCGCACCTGCCTTTCTCAAGCATACAAAACTAATTGAAAAAACTTTGAACAGTCAAACAAACTCGTGTCAAGCATTCGCCTCCTAGTTCTCGGTGACGGTTGCCATAGTCGCACGTGCACGACTGCGTGTCGTGGGTCCATTCACGGTAGCTGTTGATGATGCCCTGCCACTGCCTGTCGTAACACCTAATGCTGGATCCTCATGGTGTCTTTGTATTCCTTGACATACCGGGACGCAGCTAACTTTCTCCAGTAGTGGCTTCCATATACCAGACAAATTCAGGGCATCATCCCGCTTATTTAAGCAGTTAGGCCTTCTCGCAATCTCTACTGCTTCACGTACCAGACGAACAGATTTAATATTGTCTTTAGCTAATACCTTAGCACTATCAAAATTAATTTTATGCCCGGTTTCAACTCTATGAGCCGCCAAAGAATTTGTTGCTAATTTATGCTTCACTGCCAATTTGTGTTCTTCTATTCGCGCACTTACGCGTCGGTTAGTCTGGCCAACATATGACTTATTGCACTCTCCACAGCTAATTTCGTATACACCCTGACTTTCAAAGTTGATAATGTCCTTGGGACGGGGTAGAAATGAACCTACACTAGTTGCTGTTGTAAAGATCGTCCTGATGTCCGAAAACCATTTAATTATATATATATATATATATATCGAATCTTGTTACTGTCGTTCCTATTATTATATTACTAATTGTTAAGGGGATGTCGACTGGATTCACTCTAATAAAACTACTCTTCTTACATTTGTCTAGCTTTCGGTGTCTTTATTTTTACCACCTTCATCAGGACTCTAAAATAATTATAAACACAATCAATATAACAGTATAAAAACATGAATAAACAATTCAATACAATGTCAAAACACTCACATGTAAATTTGAGGTTATAAAGCTTCTGCTACACCATACCATCAAATATCTCTCCCTACTCATACAGATACACAGGACTTCCTATAATTACGCTACTGTATATTAATCAAACTAATTACTATTAGGATGTTTGTAGATTACCACAATCGCCGAGAAATTCATACAAATGAACGCACCAAACAATCCGCCATTTTGATTCGCTCGCTCCCTCCCCACCTCAATCACGCCGTGCGCGCTGAAATTCGAAATTCAAAATCATCACAACTAATCTCGCAAACCATCATTTCTCTGCCTCCGCTCTTTGTCCAATTCTAGAACATAAACATATATTGAACTAAGGTCCTTTGTGTCAGTTTTTTTATTCATTACATTTTCTGTGCCATTTATGTGATACATTTCTAAGAATAATCGCTTTGTATAGTTGTTTTCACTGTCCAGAACTTTCACCTCTTCATATTTGATCCTATGTTTGTGCTTCTGAACGTGAGTTGCTAGCATACATCTTTGGGCATTCCTTATCGAATCACTTTTGTGTCCCGCAATTCGTTTCTTCATTAATTGTGAAGTTTGGCCTACGTAATACTGCCCGCAGTCCTCACATTCCAGCCTATAAATCACATTTGACCTCAATAATGGTGGGATTCTGTCTTTAAGTCGAGTGTACAGGGTGCCCACTGTCTTTAGTTGTTTTTTCGCAATCATTATATTCTCCTGTCTGAAAATGTTAATAATACGATTAGACAGATCTGGTATATCCATTAATATCCCGTACCTTCCATCCAATATCCTCTCCTGAATTCCGTTGTTATTTACAACCTCGGCTGCTCCATTCATTGCATCGATTGTAGTGGAGTACAATAAATTTCTAACTAGTGTCCTTGGATATGAGTTCGTTAGCAGTATTGCCTCAAATTTTCTGATGTTACTTTGAGCGAATGTAGGATCACTGATGGTAATTATTCTCTTCTTCATCTGCTTTATGAAATTAATTTTTACACCCATCGAGTGACCTGAGTGGTAGTTGATATATCTCCCAGACGCCGTATCCTTCCTGTGCCAATCCAATTTGATGTGACCAGTCCCATCCCTTATTATTTTTGTGTCTAAAAAGGGGACCGATTTCTGGCTGTTTTCCCTCTCTATTGTGAACTTTATATGCTGGTCATAAGCTTCAAAAATCTGCTGTATTTCTTCTATTCCATTTTCAGGTACCGCTGTTATGATATCGTCAACAAACTTCTTTATAAATGGCAATCTGTACGATAGTTTCGGTATGCTATCATTCAACAAGGCATCCATCACGTACTGGGCCAAGATTGGGCTCAATTGAGACCCCATTGCACAACCAAACGTTTGTCTGTAATAGTTTTCTCTATAAGTAAAACAATTGTTGTCCATGACGAAATCTACCAACCTCAAAAACTGATCCCTTGTTAAATTCTTTGTGTGTCCCTTGATATCGTCCCACTTTTCATTTAAAATTCTTCCCACCAATTCCTTCGATATGTTCCCGAATAGATTTACAACATCTAATGAAATGACCACATATTCCTGTGGTATAACCATTTCTTTCATATATCCAGCAAACTTATACGTATCTCCTGTGTAATATTCGTTTTCCCTGTCATATGCACTGTCGAGGATTTGTGCCACCTGTTTTGCTATATTTCTTGTGGGTCCCTGGATACCTGAAATGATAGGACGCATTGGAACATCTACTTTATGGATTTTGGGGTTTCCATACAGTCTGGGGCACACAGAATTGTAGAGTTTCAGTTTTTTACCTTCAGCAATTGACAGTATTTCTGCATGAATCAATTCCTCAATCAATCTATTCGCCTGGCTCTCAATCGTCTGCGTTGGGTTTGCTCTCAACCTCTTGAACACCACTTCATCCTCCAGTAATGTGCTCATTTTTCTGTCATAGTCCTCAGTGTACATTATTACCGTTGTGCCGCCCTTATCACTCTGTAACACAGTTATATTTGTATTCTCCTTTAAGTAACGCTTAGTTCTGCATGCAAACAAGTCAGACAATTGCCAATAAACGTTAACTATGACAGAACTAAGCGTTACTTAAAGGAGAATA
This sequence comes from Melinopterus prodromus, assembly GCA_964023965.1. Lineage (NCBI taxonomy): Eukaryota > Metazoa > Arthropoda > Insecta > Coleoptera > Scarabaeidae > Melinopterus > Melinopterus prodromus. The sequence continues at coordinate 83,798,701 of OZ030390.1, forward strand.
CAAATATAACTGTGTTACAGAGTGATAAGGGCGGCACAACGGTAATAATGTACACTGAGGACTATGACAGAAAAATGAGCACATTACTGGAGGATGAAGTGGTGTTCAAGAGGTTGAGAGCAAACCCAACGCAGACGATTGAGAGCCAGGCGAATAGATTGATTGAGGAATTGATTCATGCAGAAATACTGTCAATTGCTGAAGGTAAAAAACTGAAACTCTACAATTCTGTGTGCCCCAGACTGTATGGAAACCCCAAAATCCATAAAGTAGATGTTCCAATGCGTCCTATCATTTCAGGTATCCAGGGACCCACAAGAAATATAGCAAAACAGGTGGCACAAATCCTCGACAGTGCATATGACAGGGAAAACGAATATTACACAGGAGATACGTATAAGTTTGCTGGATATATGAAAGAAATGGTTATACCACAGGAATATGTGGTCATTTCATTAGATGTTGTAAATCTATTCGGGAACATATCGAAGGAATTGGTGGGAAGAATTTTAAATGAAAAGTGGGACGATATCAAGGGACACACAAAGAATTTAACAAGGGATCAGTTTTTGAGGTTGGTAGATTTCGTCATGGACAACAATTGTTTTACTTATAGAGAAAACTATTACAGACAAACGTTTGGTTGTGCAATGGGGTCTCAATTGAGCCCAATCTTGGCCCAGTACGTGATGGATGCCTTGTTGAATGATAGCATACCGAAACTATCGTACAGATTGCCATTTATAAAGAAGTTTGTTGACGATATCATAACAGCGGTACCTGAAAATGGAATAGAAGAAATACAGCAGATTTTTGAAGCTTATGACCAGCATATAAAGTTCACAATAGAGAGGGAAAACAGCCAGAAATCGGTCCCCTTTTTAGACACAAAAATAATAAGGGATGGGACTGGTCACATCAAATTGGATTGGCACAGGAAGGATACGGCGTCTGGGAGATATATCAACTACCACTCTGGTCACTCGATGGGTGTAAAAATTAATTTCATAAAGCAGATGAAGAAGAGAATAATTACCATCAGTGATCCTACATTCGCTCAAAGTAACATCAGAAAATTTGAGGCAATACTGCTAACGAACTCATATCCAAGGACACTAGTTAGAAATTTATTGTACTCCACTACAATCGATGCAATGAATGGAGCAGCCGAGGTTGTAAATAACAACGGAATTCAGGAGAGGATATTGGATGGAAGGTACGGGATATTAATGGATATACCAGATCTGTCTAATCGTATTATTAACATTTTCAGACAGGAGAATATAATGATTGCGAAAAAACAACTAAAGACAGTGGGCACCCTGTACACTCGACTTAAAGACAGAATCCCACCATTATTGAGGTCAAATGTGATTTATAGGCTGGAATGTGAGGACTGCGGGCAGTATTACGTAGGCCAAACTTCACAATTAATGAAGAAACGAATTGCGGGACACAAAAGTGATTCGATAAGGAATGCCCAAAGATGTATGCTAGCAACTCACGTTCAGAAGCACAAACATAGGATCAAATATGAAGAGGTGAAAGTTCTGGACAGTGAAAACAACTATACAAAGCGATTATTCTTAGAAATGTATCACATAAATGGCACAGAAAATGTAATGAATAAAAAAACTGACACAAAGGACCTTAGTTCAATATATGTTTATGTTCTAGAATTGGACAAAGAGCGGAGGCAGAGAAATGATGGTTTGCGAGATTAGTTGTGATGATTTTGAATTTCGAATTTCAGCGCGCACGGCGTGATTGAGGTGGGGAGGGAGCGAGCGAATCAAAATGGCGGATTGTTTGGTGCGTTCATTTGTATGAATTTCTCGGCGATTGTGGTAATCTACAAACATCCTAATAGTAATTAGTTTGATTAATATACAGTAGCGTAATTATAGGAAGTCCTGTGTATCTGTATGAGTAGGGAGAGATATTTGATGGTATGGTGTAGCAGAAGCTTTATAACCTCAAATTTACATGTGAGTGTTTTGACATTGTATTGAATTGTTTATTCATGTTTTTATACTGTTATATTGATTGTGTTTATAATTATTTTAGAGTCCTGATGAAGGTGGTAAAAATAAAGACACCGAAAGCTAGACAAATGTAAGAAGAGTAGTTTTATTAGAGTGAATCCAGTCGACATCCCCTTAACAATTAGTAATATATATATATATATATATATATATTTACATGCGCCGTATGTATTGAGCTTTACTTAAGTATGGGATCGTACTTAAGTTATCCATAACATTTGCACCGTCATCAGTCTGTCACCTAACTGAGGTTAAACTCGACCTTAGTTAGGCCGACGAAAAACATCGGTTTAAAGCTGGCCTAAATATAGGCAACAGATTGCGTACTCATGATGATGGAGATCGAATTTTGACATCAGATTAATGTTGGTCAGGTATTAGCATAATTTCCAGACTTTAAAACTCTATTGTTATGAAAGGAAATAATTGTTATAATATAACTGTAAAATGTTGTGTAGGTATTGGCAAACAACTGCATACTTGTTGTCATTATCAAAGTTATTCAAATTTACCGTAAAATATTCTAGCGAAAGAATATGACATTAAAGATTACAGAATACTACTCATATTGGGACCAACATCTCTACATACTACTAGAATTTTACCGTGTTGCCAAATCACGCATAACTTAAGATAGACATGTCCACATATGCGGTGCAAATAAACGCCGACTTAATCTTGACTTAGATTTAAGTCATTCTTAAAGTTGTCGGGTTTCGCAAATTCGATGCAAACGGACATGATTCAGTAAGTACGTTTAGTCTCAAGATTTGTAAATGTTGACGTTTCGAGAACCACGTTGCTGGCTTTTTCAGAGCTAACGGAACACTAACGTCAGCATTAACAAATCTTTACACACGGCATAACCCGGAAGCAGTTTATTTTATTAAAAATCATTAGATCGTTAACGTTAATTCAGAATTATACACTGTGAGCAAAAAAAAACGGTATAAATTTGCAATCGCTCATATTTCCAAAGATATTAATTAACCATTTCTTTGATAAACTCAACCATTTCAACCATTTCTTTGATAAACTAATTGCTTATGTTGTGAAGATTGAAAACATACCCATATTTGAAATAATTGAACGTTTTAATCCAATGTAATGTTGCCTTATGTATGTCAATGCAATATTTCTGATAATATCGGATCAATTTAATGTGAAATTAAATTAGTAGGTAATGACATCTGTTTTCTTTTGGTCAAAAGAAACAGTATATATTTTATAGCATCGTATACAGTTTGATTTTTTTGTATACAGGGTGAAATTTTGCTGTTTTTACTCAAAAAAGCAGATGAATTGGACGTTTCTATAGACGAAAAAAAAGCGATTCCATTACATAGGCACTAAAAGTCCAATTGCGAACGTGAGTTATCTTTAAAGATGGTGGAGAAACTATGGCCAACGTTTTTGTTATGGGCGTCGTTTGATTTATAAATTTTTGAAGGATTTTTTTACCTGGTTTCCATATTGTACTACAATTATTGGGCTGTACATTTTTTGCAAATTGTTAGGTTTTTGCATCAAAAACATAAAATTTAGCTTTTGCTGTGAATTGGAACTAAAATCAACAACGTATTCAGATCCAGGCTGGCTTCAGGCTGATATTGGAAGTGCGCTTTATTTAAATATGAGATAAAAATAAAAAAGAAGACTTGGTTTGAAGTGATGTCACATACTCAAAAAACGTTGATTCCAGCTCCGATTCAATCTTCGCACAAACAAACAAAAGAACAAGAACAAGTAACGTACGTCTAAAATTTACAGCTAAACAACAATTGTTATACATCTAATTGAAACTGACGAAAAGACTACCTAAAATGATAAATTCATAAACACCCATAACCCAACACCCATACCAACACCAATGGTTTCTCCACAATATTAGAAGATAACTCAAGTACACTGTTAGATTTCTCTTGCTATTGCAATGTTTTTGTTACAAACGTCATATTCCACTGGTTTTTACTAAAAACAATAAAAAACATTGTTTAAACATTTCACCCTCTATAAGAAAAAAATCATCCTCTATACGATGCTATAAGATCTCTAGTGTCCATTTTAACCAAAACAAGACAAATGTCATTACGGTTGTGCAATGGGGTCTCAATTGAGCCCAATCTTGGCCCAGTACGTGATGGATGCCTTGTTGAATGATAGCATACCGAAACTATCGTACAGATTGCCATTTATAAAGAAGTTTGTTGACGATATCATAACAGCGGTACCTGAAAATGGAATAGAAGAAATACAGCAGATTTTTGAAGCTTATGACCAGCATATAAAGTTCACAATAGAGAGGGAAAACAGCCAGAAATCGGTCCCCTTTTTAGACACAAAAATAATAAGGGATGGGACTGGTCACATCAAATTGGATTGGCACAGGAAGGATACGGCGTCTGGGAGATATATCAACTACCACTCTGGTCACTCGATGGGTGTAAAAATTAATTTCATAAAGCAGATGAAGAAGAGAATAATTACCATCAGTGATCCTACATTCGCTCAAAGTAACATCAGAAAATTTGAGGCAATACTGCTAACGAACTCATATCCAAGGACACTAGTTAGAAATTTATTGTACTCCACTACAATCGATGCAATGAATGGAGCAGCCGAGGTTGTAAATAACAACGGAATTCAGGAGAGGATATTGGATGGAAGGTACGGGATATTAATGGATATACCAGATCTGTCTAATCGTATTATTAACATTTTCAGACAGGAGAATATAATGATTGCGAAAAAACAACTAAAGACAGTGGGCACCCTGTACACTCGCCTTAAAGACAGAATCCCACCATTATTGAGGTCAAATGTGATTTATAGGCTGGAATGTGAGGACTGCGGGCAGTATTACGTAGGCCAAACTTCACAATTAATGAAGAAACGAATTGCGGGACACAAAAGTGATTCGATAAGGAATGCCCAAAGATGTATGCTAGCAACTCACGTTCAGAAGCACAAACATAGGATCAAATATGAAGAGGTGAAAGTTCTGGACAGTGAAAACAACTATACAAAGCGATTATTCTTAGAAATGTATCACATAAATGGCACAGAAAATGTAATGAATAAAAAAAACTGACACAAAGGACCTTAGTTCAATATATGTTTATGTTCTAGAATTGGACAAAGAGCGGAGGCAGAGAAATGATGGTTTGCGAGATTAGTTGTGATGATTTTGAATTTCGAATTTCAGCGCGCACGGCGTGATTGAGGTGGGGAGGGAGCGAGCGAATCAAAATGGCGGATTGTTTGGTGCGTTCATTTGTATGAATTTCTCGGCGATTGTGGTAATCTACAAACATCCTAATAGTAATTAGTTTGATTAATATACAGTAGCGTAATTATAGGAAGTCCTGTGTATCTGTATGAGTAGGGAGAGATATTTGATGGTATGGTGTAGCAGAAGCTTTATAACCTCAAATTTACATGTGAGTGTTTTGACATTGTATTGAATTGTTTATTCATGTTTTTATACTGTTATATTGATTGTGTTTATAATTATTTTAGAGTCCTGATGAAGGTGGTAAAAATAAAGACACCGAAAGCTAGACAAATGTAAGAAGAGTAGTTTTATTAGAGTGAATCCAGTCGACATCCCCTTAACAATTAGTAATATATATATATATATATATATATATTTACATGCGCCGTATGTATTGAGCTTTACTTAAGTATGGGATCGTACTTAAGTTATCCATAACATTTGCACCGTCATCAGTCTGTCACCTAACTGAGGTTAAACTCGACCTTAGTTAGGCCGACGAAAAACATCGGTTTAAAGCTGGCCTAAATATAGGCAACAGATTGCGTACTCATGATGATGGAGATCGAATTTTGACATCAGATTAATGTTGGTCAGGTATTAGCATAATTTCCAGACTTTAAAACTCTATTGTTATGAAAGGAAATAATTGTTATAATATAACTGTAAAATGTTGTGTAGGTATTGGCAAACAACTGCATACTTGTTGTCATTATCAAAGTTATTCAAATTTACCGTAAAATATTCTAGCGAAAGAATATGACATTAAAGATTACAGAATACTACTCATATTGGGACCAACATCTCTACATACTACTAGAATTTTACCGTGTTGCCAAATCACGCATAACTTAAGATAGACATGTCCACATATGCGGTGCAAATAAACGCCGACTTAATCTTGACTTAGATTTAAGTCATTCTTAAAGTTGTCGGGTTTCGCAAATTCGATGCAAACGGACATGATTCAGTAAGTACGTTTAGTCTCAAGATTTGTAAATGTTGACGTTTCGAGAACCACGTTGCTGGCTTTTTCAGAGCTAACGGAACACTAACGTCAGCATTAACAAATCTTTACACACGGCATAACCCGGAAGCAGTTTATTTTATTAAAAATCATTAGATCGTTAACGTTAATTCAGAATTATACACTGTGAGCAAAAAAAAACGGTATAAATTTGCAATCGCTCATATTTCCAAAGATATTAATTAACCATTTCTTTGATAAACTCAACCATTTCAACCATTTCTTTGATAAACTAATTGCTTATGTTGTGAAGATTGAAAACATACCCATATTTGAAATAATTGAACGTTTTAATCCAATGTAATGTTGCCTTATGTATGTCAATGCAATATTTCTGATAATATCGGATCAATTTAATGTGAAATTAAATTAGTAGGTAATGACATCTGTTTTCTTTTGGTCAAAAGAAACAGTATATATTTTATAGCATCGTATACAGTTTGATTTTTTTGTATACAGGGTGAAATTTTGCTGTTTTTACTCAAAAAAGCAGATGAATTGGACGTTTCTATAGACGAAAAAAAAGCGATTCCATTACATAGGCACTAAAAGTCCAATTGCGAACGTGAGTTATCTTTAAAGATGGTGGAGAAACTATGGCCAACGTTTTTGTTATGGGCGTCGTTTGATTTATAAATTTTTGAAGGATTTTTTTACCTGGTTTCCATATTGTACTACAATTATTGGGCTGTACATTTTTTGCAAATTGTTAGGTTTTTGCATCAAAAACATAAAATTTAGCTTTTGCTGTGAATTGGAACTAAAATCAACAACGTATTCAGATCCAGGCTGGCTTCAGGCTGATATTGGAAGTGCGCTTTATTTAAATATGAGATAAAAATAAAAAAGAAGACTTGGTTTGAAGTGATGTCACATACTCAAAAAACGTTGATTCCAGCTCCGATTCAATCTTCGCACAAACAAACAAAAGAACAAGAACAAGTAACGTACGTCTAAAATTTACAGCTAAACAACAATTGTTATACATCTAATTGAAACTGACGAAAAGACTACCTAAAATGATAAATTCATAAACACCCATAACCCAACACCCATACCAACACCAATGGTTTCTCCACAATATTAGAAGATAACTCAAGTACACTGTTAGATTTCTCTTGCTATTGCAATGTTTTTGTTACAAACGTCATATTCCACTGGTTTTTACTAAAAACAATAAAAAACATTGTTTAAACATTTCACCCTCTATAAGAAAAAAATCATCCTCTATACGATGCTATAAGATCTCTAGTGTCCATTTTAACCAAAACAAGACAAATGTCATTACCCATTTGTTTTAATACAACTTTCAGTTCACATTAAATTGACCCGATATTATCAGAAATGTTGCATAGATATAAAGCAACATAACTTTGGAATGAAAAGTTCTGTTATTGCGAATATGGTATGTTTTCAATCTTCACAATATAAGGAATTAGTTTATCAAAGAAATGCTTGAATTTAATTAATATGTTTGGAAATATGAGCAATTGTAAACTTTTCCGATTTTTTTTGTCTCTTAATGTATAGTTAATCAAAGGGGATGATTTATCTTTAGTTCGTCTACTACTGGTGACTATGAATACAATACTAATTTATAAACTATTAACTTATTTTATTTTTAGCGTGTAATTGTTTAAAAATAAACATTATACCCCTCATATCAGGTATAATTTGCCATAGCCATAGCGTATTGTTTGAGGGCGCGTTGGAAGATGATGTAAGTTTAAATCACAAATACTATTAGCGGATGCAATTCACTTCCTAGGTAACTTCCCAAAATTGGCCAGAATATCACAACATTTATCGTTGCATTATTTTTTAAATTTTTCAACAGGGAATGAAAGCAATTTTTAATAAATGAAATCATTCTTAATAATTATTGACTAGTCAATTAATCTTTAATCAACCTGCGTTTTAAAATTACGGTTTATTTTTTATGTGGCACAGTGATTTTTATATTAATTTACACATTTAAACGGTTAAGTTAAATATTAGATGGTGTGTTCAATATTTCTGAATGGACAGTAGAGATTATCACGTATAGTTCAGAAAGCAAGAATTAAAAGCACAAATTTAATAACATGATTTTTGGTTAGATGCAAAAAAAAGTTTAATAATTATCCGTAGAATCAGTAGTAGCAACTGATTTTATTGAGTTTATTAAAAGAATTGTAATTTAAGAAAAATAAAGAATTTTTTTTTCATGTAGGTCCTGTGATTCTAAATTTCAACATAATTTTCAATTATACATAATCATTCCATATGACATTTATTATTAATACTGAAAATAAGTGTACTTTACTTTTATGACAAATTCAAATATGTATTGTGAACTGCGCCACTATATGGTACATAAATTTTACTACAGCCGTCAAATTTTACGTAGATTAAAATTTTCTGGGAAATGGAGAATATAGAAATTTTCCATATGATGAGAACTTTCCTGGACACATATATGACGGTCTAACTGCAGAATCATAAACGTAATTCTTAACCGTCCATACTTAAACAACGTTTTATACCACAGCAAAAGATAAAATTATATTTTCAAACCCGCTCAAACTATTCTTTTTATGAATAGACATTCTAAATATACATATAATATTAAATGATAACAGTTATTGGGAAATGTTCTTAATAAAAGCCAACGGAAACTACTGCCTTCCATCGCTGGAAGTCAGCATAAAGGTATCTATCACTTTACAACCAGTAATGCAATATATTTCTACTTGGACTAAATCGAAAATACAACCATCATAATATTGTATCAGTACAAATGATTTGCGCAATATATAAAATGAAACGTGCATTTATTATAAGCATTTGATAAAATATTTGACCAATACAAAAAATATTTGAGCAATGCAAAAAATGCCTTGAGCACTAAAAAACAAAAATGTGCAATATATTTATAATATGTGCATCAGAATAAATAAGTGTACATTTACATATTTGAATGTTCCTTTCATAATATATTTGTGCAATTAAATCAATAAATGTGCAATACAGTCGTTACCTCTTTAAAACTATAATGGGCATCTCAAAAAATAATTGTTTATGGAAAAAAATATATGTCCAATAGTTTAAACAAATCAGCATTTGAAATTTTTTTAAGCGCATTCAATAATTTAAATTGTACAATGAGAAAATTATAATGCGCCCCGGAGAGATTATAGTGTGCATTAAGTTGTACAACCCGTAGAGCATTTATGTGTAACGTAGAGCTACTAGAGCTAGCCCTGTTGCTGTGTGGTTTTAGTGTCAGATAAATACAACATTATAACTAAGTTAAAAAAAAATGGTTTGACGTGTAACTGCAATGTTGTATTTTCTTTGAATCGAATCAATACATAGCGTAATGTAAATATAATTCTAGTTACAATCAAAACCCTTATAATTGTATAAGAATATGTGTGTTGTATCATATATGTATCCTACGACTGCTTGTTGTTATATTTGTTTATTATTCTTGTTTAAAAACTGTCGTAATACCACATATAATAAAAATTCTTTTTGCACATGAATTAGATTCTGTACATTATTCGGAATATTTTTTTCTGTTTGGTTGCTATAATGATCAACATTGTTTCATAGTAGTACTTTTTCCGTTTTATTTCAGTTGAAAGTACCATTACACGGTACGTTTCGTTTCAAATAACATTCCGTGTACAATTTTAAATTGCTATCTATTAATTATTAGTTTTATAAAATGAAACAACACATGTGCTGGGTATTTATACATAACAAACATACATATCAACACAAAAACAATGCAGATTTTTACAATAAATAATTAATGACAATGTTAGTTTTCTAATGGTAAAGAATTCCTTTCTAAATTACATAAAGCTTAGTTGGGATATCTTGTAAGCACAACAGATCCCCCATCCTCCAAAAAAAAAATAACAGTACAAACCTATTAATTAATTCGATTAATATCTAAGCAAAACAAAATAAAAATTGATTAATTTGAGTTTGTTGAAAATATATATGTACATTTTTACTTTATCATACGTAGTATGACAAAGTATTGTAATCCTGCCGAACAAAAATGTTGAGATTATTGCACAAATATATATTTATCATACTGCGTATGATAAAGTGATAATAAATAGTACATATACCTCAATGTAACAATGATTACAACAATAACAGTACTAATACATATATGCATTTCTAAGTAGGGAACAATACAAATACATAAACTATTGTTTAATGTAAGATTTTTAGTAAACATAAAATGCCGGGTGATCCATTTAAAGTAAACGCCATTTGAAGGTCGAATATCATTGTGAGTACGCGCCATACCATTACCATACCAATGACCAAAATCAGTTTTGATACGCTTTAGATTTCGCGCTGAATATTTATTACTTTAATGCACAAGTTACTCATTTTAGGGCTCAATATGAATAAAATATTTCTCATTATAATATTTTTTATGTAACATATTCATATTTATTTAATGCTCAGTATGTATTATTTTAATGCACAAGTTAACCATTCTAGGGCACAATATGAATTAAATATTGCTCACTATAAAATTTTGTATGTAACATATTCATATTTATTTAATGCACTTTATTTCGTTTTTTAATGCACAAAGTATCTATTTGAATGCACATATCTATTTAAATAATGCACGCTTAAATCGCACCCAAATATCCATATTGTATGATCCATGTGTGCGTTATGCTTACACGCACAAAATGTTGTCAAAATCATTATTTCATACTTTACTTAGAATTCATACAAATATCTCAAGTCTGAATACACAATGTTATATGCTAAGTAAGAAAATGTAAGAGGAGAACTCTAACCTAATAAAACGTTGTGAAATGTTGCAATGGCATGAAAAGGACAATATTTCAGTTAGTAAGCGGCGTCGTCGTTACGAATTCAATATTACGGCAGCATTTCATTGGGAACGAGGTAGGTACTGCCATTATGCCCATGCACGTGTTTCAGCAGGTATACCAGGGCGGTATCTCGACCCGATAAATAAGTGTGCACGCATATTGAAAAGAGCCCCCGCCGTCAAGTTTAAATGAAATGCATAAGCTCGAAAACAAGCAGCGCAACCGAGAAACTTCGGATGAGAAATTTTCAGTTAGTCCATGAAAAGTTTCTGTTGCCCGTGCGCGCTTTAATAGAAGCACACTTTCATAACTAAAGGAATGCTTGCTAACTGTTGAAAAAAGGACCCTAGTTTATGTTTAAGAGTTTGTTTGTTTTACGTACTGAATATGCAGTTACAGAATAAATACGTGAACATAGCCGTAAATTTGTTTGCTTTTTTTCTCGCGGTCAGAGTTGACCAATTCGCCGCCGTCAGTACTGTTGGTATAAGGATGATGATTATCATATCAACACACGTTGATACATCCCATTGTTTGGGTGTATTTCAGAGATACAAATGGCTGACACTCATACTACACTCACTCAATCTACACTTAAACTCAACTCAACTTAGAAGATTTGTCGTTTACCCTCCATTCACAATACATTTTGTATTCATAATCGTCAAAAAGTAGGGTTGCTGTAAAAATGTTTATTTTATTTTAAGGGGAGGTTCTCATGTAATCGGATGAAAAAATTTCTTTCTTTCGTATTTGAAACCATGGAATGTATAAAATCAGCACCTGAACCAGTTTTTTAATTCTCGCAAGTTTTACGGTGTTATGGCCTATGGCATTCGGCAAATTTACTTAACATTACACAAGAATGAAGTTTTTCATACTACAATGCGGGACGCTGAGATTCCGAAGGAGGTAGGTTATATAATATAGTATACCAACAATATAATATATGTATTGTAAATAGTTGAAACACATTTTGTCTTCCATTTTCATTGTAAACACAGCAGCGGGTAAAACAAAACAAAGTTAAAGATAGATTTCTTATAGGTTATTTTTGTTCTTCTTTTATATTTTACATTGTTTTAAAGAATTCTTATTGTTATAAAGAACATAACATCTCATAGGCCCCGATAGCATAGTTCGTTGTGCATTGTATTAGATTTAGAATGGTGCCTGGTTCAAATCCAGGTTGTGACTGTAATTAATTAAATTCAAAATTTACATTCAGCCTGTGTCAACATCAGTCGTTCTATAAATTTTTTAAATATTTTATTTTAAGTGTGCTAAAACTATCATTCTGGCATAATGATAAGAAGATATACCTGAACAATCTTTTCGTGTATAGAAAACTACACCAGAACTATTTGTCTATCTGATTCTTTTTTTCACTGGTTTCCAATAATTGTATTTCTTTCCTTAAACTGTCGATTCTTTACTATTTATGCATATTGTAAATTTGTTTGTAGATTTAAGAAAAATGTCTGTTAACATATGAGTTAAATATGAGTTTTCAGAAGCAATAAAGTTAAATTGTTTTAACTTGAATCGAAATCCTATAATAAATTCATCACATCAAGTTTAATATCAATCTAAATGAGTTTGACGAAATTACTCATAAACATCGTTTAAAACAGATTAATGATAGTGCTGCATTATTGTATCTATAAAATACTATGACCCAAATACAATCAAGAGCTGAAAGACTCAAAGAACTCAAAGGCTCAAAAAAGTATGAGATTTAACAACAAGATTTATTATAGAATATGGTCAATCGTTACTGATTAACTTTCTATATACCGCAATTTTAAAGCACCTTGGTATCCGAGCAAACTGATTTTCATCTTCCACGTAATTAACTCAGTAGTAAAATTGGTTAAATTTATTAAGTTCATTTTTACAAAATTGATCAATTATTTCTATAATTTCAAGCAAGATTGAGTTGTATTTTAGTTAATGCGTACGTTTTTCTACGATTTTTGTTTTCAAAACACTGTCTTCAATAACTTCGTAAAAAGAGAGGGACTGGGGTTTTGAGAAAGTCTCAAACGTAACATATCTTTTAAGATTCCTAAGAAGAACCCTTACAAATGATAAGCCAGATTAACGAACTGAAATATATTTTATCTTTTGGGTGCCAAACTTTGGACCCTCCAAATTTAAAGGCAAACATTCTTGGGTTGTAACTATCGGAAATTTTGGTGAATATTGGAAAACAAATTTCAACTATTGAGGTAAATTTTATACGGCCGAATTGACGGTCAAAATATCCACACAAAGTACAAAAGGGTCTCTTCTGTACTTTGTGTGAATATTCCACTAAAAACTGAATTTATTACCGCTTTTGAATACATAAACTACATATAACGCCGGAAGTAGGAAGCGAACTGAAATAATATTTCACCATAGCTGGGATATACCTAAAGACGTGTTACATGATAAAGACATGATAATGTCGATGGAACTATAGTGATAGCGGCTAAAGTCTAAATTATGTTGGTTTCAACTTTGTTTGTAGCTGATGACCCTATAATTGTCAAAATCTCAGGGCTTTGCTGCCGTTATTTTAGTACATTCATAGAGGAATAACATCTGATAATAACATTGGCTTAAGGAATACCCATCTATTAACAGTCTATAATGTACAGCGCTATAAGATGACTGTTTTGCATGCAAACTATACATTACTTTGTGCTTTTGAGCTTGCTAATAATAAGGTTTTCTATAAATGTTTTTGGTTTTAAATTGTTCGCAGACTAAGGTGAAGTCACCAGTATTCATATAATAATATATATATTTCCGTCGATCGTTTATTTATGAGTAAGTTTAGTGAATAGGAAATCGTTTATTAAAAAATCTATTAATGCACGATTTCTATTAATGCATGATTTGTTATAGCCAATCACAAAACGCAATGGCGTCGTTTGATTGGCCAATCGAACATATGTGAAATGAAACCTTGCGATCAAAACATACCGCTCTCTAGAACGGTCAGTGTCAAATGAAATAAATTGTCATATAACCTAAAAAGACATCGGCGAAGAAAAATCTATGTAGACGACTTTAGAAGAACGCGATCGACGGAAAAATTTTGTAACCAACTCGAATATTAAACAGCGATTAATGATCTGGACAATTAACGCGCTTGCTTCGCTCGCGCGTTAAACAATCTCGATCATTAATCGCTCTTTTTAATATACTTGTTGGTTAAATAACTATAATAAGCCCATCTGTCTTACCACGGGACATCTCATACACGTCTCATATCGACACCAGGTGGCGCTGTTTTCTGTAGTTTCCATCTTAGTAAAAAAATCGATCACATCGCTTTTGCGTGCAGCGGTAACAGAGAAAAGTTTTCGCGGGATACATATTCTGCCACGGGCATCCAAATTGTTTCTCAGTCCCCCACTCCGTACTGTGCACAGGGCAATACTAGACAGAATTAAGAGTGGTATTTTTTATTATTAGCAAAGTTTTAAAGCTGAATTCTTTAAGACTGTATACTTTGACTGCAAAAATAGGAACATTCGACTATTCAAGCTAGCTGATTGCAAGTAATGAAGCATAATCGGGTGCATTTACTAAATTTTAAAATCCAACCTTAATTTTTAAATAATGACGATTCTCAAATTTTACAACAATAGTAAAAACAAAATTTATAAAAAAAGCTGCTGAGCATTATGAATAATGCCCCAGTAATGTAGTATATTCATTGAAATTGATCATCCTGCTCGTCCGATTTGGGCATACTTATTTCAAATAGCCCGATTAATAACTTACTCCATAAAATGTACGTTAACAGTAATCTCCTTATTTGTTACTTTGTATCATTCACTATTGTATTAGTTTGGGGCAATCATTCATTTCCGTCTAGCTACACCACAAATAACTCAGTCGATCGTTTCTATAGAGGGTTTGCTTGTAACACAGTTGGCTTCTCGGAAACTGGAGCGCATTGGCTCATCTTTTAATGTGGTAGACGGAGCCGGAGGGGCGGACTTGGGGCATCCCACATCGGGATATCGGCACGACACCATCAGCGTCCGTTCGCAATAACGCGAGAGGGGTCTTTCTGGAAAAGGGGTCCCATCATGCGGCCAACACAAACAGTGATCCAATTTCCAGCAATTCCTCCGGTCTGGCAACCGCGCGCCCGATTTCGATGCGGCGTAAACGTGATTCCGGTAAACTTCCCACCAGCCTCCGAACGTATGACAGCGAGAAAAGGTGCGTTCACACGGTATGAGCTTTCTGCGAACACTCTGTAGAATGGTACAGAGAGATCAACTTATCAACGTATTTTGTTCAGGATCTTACCACGATGCGCCATCTCCTGTTTTTTACTGCAATACAATGTTGTTTGATATATCTGTACAACAAAATAAAAAAAAACTTGATGAGATGTTTGATATCTTTGCGCTGAGAGTCTAAACAACTAATTTTAGGTTTGGAAGTGTTTTGATATTCTCGAATGTACTTGACGTAGTTTAGCTGTACATTTGAGTATTATTTTATCATTGTTCTGCAAAGTGTTATGAAAATAAAATCAAATGTCATGAAATTGCTTCAGTTCGCTTGCAAATAATGGTCCGTTATATTTTGTAGATAATTGATCAACATTCTGCGCAATTTGGATGATTTACTTTCTATATTGATTACAATAAACGACATCTCGATTATTTTTACGAAAAGACGACACCCTGTATATGGTTCTAAGCAAAAATGATTATATTTTGTATACAAAACTTTGACAAAAAATAAAGGAAACAGTTCATATGCTTTTTAATAACAATATTTCGGCTAGATCTACGCAGACCAAGGCCATTAAATTGTTCTATCATGTATAAACAGCACAACTAATGAGAAGAACCAAAGATTATTGACACTACTAAAACATTATTTTATTATTTTATTATTATTATTATTAAATATAAATAAACTGCAATGACGCAACTGTAGACGCATACAAACAAACAAATGAAATCAAATGTATGTATGTAGCAAATAGAGGCTGAGAAGTCCCAAAGTACCTAGGCCCGACTGGGCCCTCTGTGTAAACGTCTTATGCTCACTCTGGACTCGTGAGTCAACCCAGGCCCTGGGCAACAGAAACGACACCGCTCAAGAGCCAGAATGGATTGTCTACTGTCAGTGAATATCATATTTTTGCCTGATTTGCTAAATTGATTAATAAATAATAAGTACGTAGGCTTTCACGGCCAGAATCATTTAGTAAATAAACTGCTTCCGGGTTATGCGGTGTGTCAAGATTTGTTAATGCTGACGTTTCGCGAACCATGTTGCTCGCTTCTTCAAAGCTAATTGAATACTGAAGACCTACCAAGACAATCTCCCTTATATACCTAAATTTACACCTCACTGCGCACATCAGAATGGATACACCAAGTCTGACATACGGGGTGTAACGCAGAGAAAACCGCAAGTCTCAGAGGAGCGGCAAGAGTCAAAGGGGTTCGCTTGTTTACCATACGTAAGTGGGGTATCGGAAAGAATCGGTAGAATACTGAAGAAATCGGGTATCAGGGTAAGGTACAGAGCGCCAGCAAAGGTAAAGGATCTTTTGCCTAACCCAAAGGATATCACACCACTCCTGAAGAACGAAGGGGTATGTATACAAGATAACATGTGAATGCGGAACATGCTATGTAGGATAGACAGGACGAAGTATCGAATGTAGAGTCAAGGAGCACAGTAGAGACACCCGGCTACGCAAGATACAACAGTCCGCTGTAGCTTAACACTGCCACGAGTCGGGACACACAATGAATTTCGATGACGCGAAGATGTTGGCAAGGGTAGGTAATTATCATCGAAGGCTTATTAGAGAAGCCATCGAAGTCTACAAACATCCTGACAACATCAATCGCGAGGACGGTACTGACATTAGCAGGGTGTGGAAATCGATCCTAACGCGGTCAGGTGGAAAACCACATGGGAGCGGTTCTCCAGATGTGCGCAGTTAGGTGTAAATTTAGGTATATAAGGGAGATTGTCTACATCTATCGTAACCAGTAAAAGACATCAAACAAAAAAATAACCTATTCAAAAATAAATAAAAATCAAGAGAAAAATGTTGGGTCACAGGTAAGAATACATAATTCTTAAGTGCAAACTAAATATCTAACTTATTATTTCTTCGATATTAATAATTGGGGATACCCATAAGAAAATTGTTATACAACATGATAGAAAAATGTTCCTGACAAAATGGTTTTATGATGAAATTTGTACTATCTATTTAATTTTAATTATTTAACTTATTTCGAATTTGCAAACAAACTTTCTCGTATTGCACCGTACCTCAGATAATTTTATTACATTGAAAATCCGATTGAAAACAAAATGCTACTATTTGGCAAAAATCGGTTTTGACAAATAGCTTTAAAAATATAAATGAAGATCCAGATTGGTTTTAAAAATATTCTTTAAATATTTTACAATATTTTACAAAAATTGACATATAATAATAGTTTTTGCAACAGCAAAAGCTTTACCTACGACAAATATACTACTACTATAGTTTTTGCTATCGTATGGATGCGGGGGTTTTCGGCTTTGTTGGCCGCGTTTCGAGCCTATGTTAAGGAATTAATAATGAAAGAACCACACAAGATTTATAGACAAAGTATTTTGTATTCTTTTGTATTACTGTCGATGTTTAAAATTAACAATTTCAAAATTATTGTGATGATCTCGGTGACCTTGCAGATAGATTACTTTGTGCGCGCTTTTGTGCAAACATTAATGTGTAACGGTAACCAAGTTTACACGTGTGCAGGTCATCTGATACAAAAAAGTAAAACCCTTTCTTAACTGTTATTTCGTTGGCTATCGTTCGATCGTTCAGTTTTTCAATATTTTGATTTTTAACAAAATGGCGGTTGTATGCCCAGAAAAGGTCCGTTTTCGCCGCTCTTTTCGTAATATAGAACGCTGTAAAAATGAAATAAAACAAAAATTTAAAAAAATGAACGGTCGAACGAAAACTGCAAACATGAAAAACAAAGAAACATCTCGATATAGGAAATACATTTCCCAATTTGGAAAAACAGAAGTTTTGGGAAATCGCGACCCAAATTACAAGAACTTTGGTAAATACCGCAACGGCCGAGATGATCACGTGTTTATCGGTTTAAAACTGAACGAATTGAAGACAAAAGGTATAGATACCATTGGTGGGAGATCTATGACTTGGTCGAGTCATATGCAATAAGTACGCATTTTGCACGGTCGGAGGGATTTCTTCCTCCCTTATCACAACACTGATCGACGCACACACAAATCACCAGCTTCAACTCCAGAACTAGGGCAAATTTTTCAAAACCCGCTTACAGGAATAATTCTGAGACCTTCTAGATTAGAATAAAGCAAACAAAGCGGAAGACCCCCTTAAGAAGAAAACGCAACGTTGTTGCACGTCAGAATTCGCCTTAACTAGGTCGACGGAATATCTACGCAATACTACGACATTATATTATTAAAATCACGTTTCAAACATTTATGGACAACAAATCAACGAGCGACAGCGTACTAAAACGTTTTGAGACATAAAGTTAAATCAACCGTAAAACATCTGACGTTTTCCTTCCAATCCTCGAGCCATTGATGGATATTAAAACAAAATGACTGCTGAATTGAAAGCACAAATTGAAGCGACGTCAAATCTTACAAAAACACCGTCAACGTCTACGCGGGGCTTGAGTGAAGTTACTGCTTGGCATTTTATGACTCGCTGAATATTAGAGCGATCGATAATAACTGTAAATTGATGTGTCGACTCAATTGACGGTTCTCCGTACTACTCAGCACGACGACGCGGTTTCAAATTGCTAACATTCCACTCCTCTGTAATTAACAACAGTTTGCCTAATACAGGCTTAATGTGTCGCCTGGTTTGCGTGGTTTTCTCCACTAGAAATCTATGTACCTGGTGAGCATTATTGACCCAGTTGACGGGTAATTTGTGCTACAGACGTGTGGACATGCACGTCGAAAAAGGTTAACATGTTTTTACTGTGAATAGTTGCAATTATTGTGTGGCTTGAGGTTTGTAATTATTGTACTTCTGATTATATACTCTCAACTGTAATTGAAATTGATAAACATCTCCCAGACTAATGAGGAAACTTCAGCAGTCTTTTCGCACCATTGCTGGAACGAATGCGCCAATACGTCTTATAAAACGAGTGTAATATACTATATTTTCTACTTTGCGTCAATAATTTTTTATAAATTTAGAAATTGTGGTTACTATATTGCGTTAAATTAGAATCTAGGGTATTTTTCGGGTACCACGTGGCAGTACTGTAGCAACTGTCAACTTCGTAAGGATGGAATAAAATCATGACAAAGTCTAATTGTAAATAATTAGACTCTAGAGTCTAGACTCTAGACCTAAACTCTACTTTAGCCTACACGTTTTAATAAATAATCAGCGAGGTCACAACTATGACCATGATGGAGCTTGGAGCAACACATAACCCTACTATGATAAATACATGAAACATAAACTAAAAAGTAACTTTAAAAGACTGGTTTCATAAGTATAATATTCTGAATAGACGTGTTTAGCGGTAACTGATTAGTTACTTCAAAGAATAACCATATACTAAAAAACTATTATAACGGTTAACATCTAATACCTAGTTTCTACCTAGTACCACTGGCTTGTAATTGAAACAAAATTCTAATTTCGGTGTAACAGAAGTCCAAATAGCCGTTAAAGAGTTGATTATTCAGTAAATGTGCATGAGGTAGATAGAAAATAATTTTTTTACCAAGAAAATAAACAGCTTTGTACAAATTACGTAGAAATTGTACGAAAATGTCATTGGATAAGTGCATTACAGTACCAAGTGACAAACTGTGCTATTTCCTCTTAATATTAAAAAACACTCTTTCAGGCATATCTGAAGAACTCTACCCAAAATATTCAGGTTTCATTTTGGGTTGGCTGAGGTAATACAAACGATGGACCATGTCATACTTACAACTCAACTTTTGCATCAACTTGAAAACGTGGATTTTTATTACCTGTAATAAAAAATATGTGTTAGTAATGTGATATGAAAATTAAGGGATCAACAGAACAAATATCATGACTGATCTCTAACAGTGTATTATAGACGAACACATAATTTAGAATTATCATGATTAATGATTATAAATTAGGGTGTATCGAAAAACGCTTTTTTTAATTCAAAATTTCAAGTAGATAACAAGTTGTCACTGTAGACCCTCATATACCTACCACAAAAAATGGCCCAATTGAATAATATTTCGGTCTCCCGCTGGAGATCTAAAGTTTATGATTTTCTTTAACAATTTGATTTTTTTCATATTTTTTAATGAAATGTTAAGTGCTTTTTCTTTTTCAAAGCCCACATGTCCGCACATAATAAAAAATCTGATGTAGCCAGGCTTATTATTACTTTCTTAGCAATTGCAATGTTTAATGATTGATGATTATTTCGCCAGAACTTAACTAAGTATAATTAATTAGCTTTTGACACATTTCCGACTGAATTTGTCGAAAATACAGTAATAAAAAAAATCGTTTCTGAAATTCTGGAAAACAAACAAAAATTAAAAACAAAAACAAAACTCAACCCTAAAAAGTCTGCCAGATTCAGAAAAAGAAAAATACAGTTCAGTGAAATTAAACCTTTGTTCATTTTTAAGGCCGCTGTGACACGGTACAAAGACGTTGAATCCAGCTCCAATACAATCAACGCAAAGCAAACACAAAAACGTTTAAAATCCGCCTATAATAAACAGACTTAAGGTCATCGGTGATCCAGAATACGCTACATACCTTAACATTACTTTAAAAGGAACAAATTTTTAAAAATTTGTTCAGGTAAAACAAGGCCACCACTTATTTATCTCAACTTCTCTAAAATACGCATAAAATCGTGCCCATAAAATGTATTTATTTTTAAATTCTCCTTTCCGAGTGAGGTTGTAACTTCCAGACATGCGAAGTGATCTATTACGCACCGTTCATAAATAAACATCCTCCGTGGTCACGACGCGGAGAAACCAGGAAAGATCGAAATTCATGGTGTACCGAGGGTCCAGGCGGACGACAATTTGTAAATCTGTATTTATGGCGGTTCGTGTTGCGACCCTTCCCTACCCTTCCCATCGTAGGCCGCTACGGAGAGAGAGGCGGAATATCATTTTAATATTAACCCCCGAAATTCATGCAACTTCCCCCTTAAACCTAAACATAATAATGTCGTCTTTATTCCGGTTTCCCCTACGAATTGAAAATTCTATCCGACCTTTATGGTAGAAGGAAAACTGAATACGTACTATCGTAGTGGCTGCTTTGCAGGCAACCCCAGGCTCCCTTATAACCGATGGTCAAATGTTGGTGGACTTTTATGTGAAGAGATATGAGTAACGATATTACATGGACACCCGTTGGTACTTAGAAATTTGTGTCTGTCAAATTGTCAAAATGCAATTGCCGTGCTCGGTACAAAATGTCTAAGAATATTTCTTAACGTTAAAATAGCAAAACCCAACCGCCTACTGGTAATACTATTTTGTTGCAGACTTTCCAATTAAAACTTGGTGCTCCAAATTAATTTAACGATTAAACATCTTTTGGTTTGCGCTTGACAAACCCGACATTAATTTTGAACGCGAATTATGAAGATTGGCTAATTTATACAAGATTTCGTATCAAACAGGCCGTATTATCTTACTGCTTGATTTGTTTTGTCTTGCCGTTACTTCATGATCAATATTTCCAGTTATTCCGATGATGTCAAGAGCCAAATTAAACTCAACCTATTCACAAGTAGGCTTTAGTGTAAATGTTGAAAAATTGGTTCCAAGGTAGTGCCCTCAACTTTACTCTCAAAGCTCTTACTTATTTATTAGTATTTTTTTAGGTTGCTTTTAGTCAATTATTTCTTATATAGAGCGTATATTGGTAGCGTCAGTAGCGGGAGAAATGCAGACACTTTCAGTGCCCTGAATCCAAGTAAACCACTAGCAACTATGCTTACCAGTAGTGCCGGCTCGTGAGATTTATTTGCTTGCGAGTGCATGATCTTCAACGCATCAAGTATGTGAACTCTCCATATACATACATACTCACATTCTGTGCACCTGCAACCATAGCAATTTGCCATCACCACCCGCCGCTGCATACCAGGAACTTCAAACCTGGATAGCTGCAGAAAATATCCTATACTTCACTGAAATACTATTCTCCTCTATAAAACGATAATACGTACGA
Source organism: Melinopterus prodromus (assembly GCA_964023965.1). Taxonomy (NCBI): domain Eukaryota; kingdom Metazoa; phylum Arthropoda; class Insecta; order Coleoptera; family Scarabaeidae; genus Melinopterus; species Melinopterus prodromus. The sequence continues at coordinate 83,821,184 of OZ030390.1, forward strand.
CAGCAACATTGTCACCTTAGATCAAACAAGATGAGACATGTCCTGTTCTAAGGAAATAAAAGCAGGCGTACCACACGGTAGTGTTTTAGGGCCGGTTACCTACTCAACATCAGCATCCTCCCAGGATAAAAAAAAACTGTGGCAACCTTTGCAGACGACACGCTATGCAAGCTGTTGAAAACGTCAATGAAGAAACGACAAGAAAATCCAAACAGCGTTTGGTCAATTTCAGGTCTGGACAAAGAAAACAGTATTTTTTTAAATAGCTTAACGACTGTACTTCGATTAGAAAAAAATTTTGGGAAAGTTTTATTATTTACTTCGTATACTTTGCCGACGTTTCGCCGATCTCTTCGGCTTCGTCAGGGCCTACAATATTTACAATAATAAATTATACTATATAATATAATAATAGAACGTCATGATGAGTGCAGACTTACTCGTATTTAGGTTATAAAAGGTTATAATAAATGTACGTGAATCATATCTATATAACACTACACGTTATTGTAATAGTTCTTGTAACAAACTGGTGTAAATGTAATTAGTTACTACTATGAAACAGCTATAATAATTGTGTAAGAAGCTAACCTATAAACTATAAACGTAAATTAAAATATCGATTATTCGAGGAATGCGGCGTCACTTGTTAAGTTAGTAATAGAACGGTGGTATTGATTTTAGTATTGATTGTCACTGGCACATACATGGGCTAACTTCACTGTTAGTTATAGAAAACATAACCTCAATTCAAGGCGGTTGTCAACAGGGCAAAGGAAGATTCTACATGTGGATTCGTTTTATAAATGATCCATATACCGTAGACACTAGATGATCTGCAATATCTGTCTTGAGATTCATGTTTTTTTGGCTGGTGTATATGTAAGTGGCTTCTTTGAAGAGACGTTTTACATAATTTGTTTCTTTGTCAATGATTTTATATTCGTCAAATAGGATGTTATGTTCTGGGTTTTCTGCAATGTGTAAGGTTACACCTGTGTGTTCATTCACTTTTAGTTTGCCAGATGTCAGTCTACGTATGGTGCCTTGATGTTGTTGAACTCTATCCTTTATATATTGTTTTGTCTCACCGATGTAATCATCACCACACGAACAAGTAAGCCTATATATTACGTTATTCTGTAACCCTTTAGGGATATTATCTTTCATGTTAGAGTATAAGGATCCAATCGTATGGGTATGATAATATACGAGGTCATGTGTCTTTGTTTTTAGAATTTTCCTCAGTTTATCGGATAGACCTTTGATGAACGGGATCCTTAGATGTATAGGGGCAACAGTACCAGTTCCATTATGGTCAGGACTAGGTAACGTAGGCGTTCTGGTTATATCGGTGGTGGATTGTCCTGTATGTTCTTCGAATCGTAAGTACCTCTTGATGATGTGTAATGGGTAACTATTTTTAATGAGTAACCTTTTTACTTTTTCTAGTTCATATGATACTTGATTTGGTTGGGAGAAATAGAGGGCCCTTTTCACCAGCATTTGAATGATGTTTATCTTTTGATGGAATGGGTGATTGGAAAAGTAATTCAAATATCTATCCGACGCTGTAGGTTTTTTATACCAACTCGTAGTAATATGTCCATCTTCGTGTCTGGTTAAGGTGAGTTCGAGGAAATTAATTTTTCTATTTTCTTCTGTTTCGACAGTGAATTTTATGTCAGGATGGAAACTATTAAAATCTGCTAATATCTTTGTAATTTTATTTTCAGGGAGAAAGAGTAGTAAGTCATCTACATATCTTCGTAAGTAAAAGACATCATCAACATTGTTTCTAACTATGAGTGCTACGATATTGTCCAATACCAAGTCGGATAAGGCAGGTGACAATGATGAACACATTGGAAGACCTCTCTTTTGTCTAAAGAACGTGTTGTTAAAAGTAAAATAACAATTATCAAATATATGTTGTAATAATAAAAGCATGTGTTCTTTGTCGATGTCAGTATATGGTTTTATTTCTTCCCATCTGTCCCTTATAATTTTCGTAACTAATTCTGTAGGCATATTAGTAAACATGTTAACCACGTCAAAGCTTAGCATAATATGACCTTGTGGTATCGTTATTTCTTTTAGTTCATCAACAACTGTGAAGCTGTCTTTTACATAATATGGCGTATTATGGGTAACGCTCTTGATAATGTTGCTCAATAATTTTGCTGTTCTATATGATGTTGTACCCACAGTACTTATAATGGGGCGGAGAGGTTTATTTGCTTTATGTAATTTTATTTGTCCATAAATCCTACCTAGGAGGCCGTTCCTACATTTTAATCCTTTTCCAAGTTTTTTCTCCAACATTTCATTATTTATCAATGTGTCGATGATTGAATTGTGCTTCTTGGTAATTTTATTTAGTGGATTGGAGTCAACTTTCTCATATCTTTGGTGATCGTCCAAAAGGTTATTCATCTTGTCATTATAATCTTCCTTCTTCATGATGACAGTTCTATTTCCTTTGTCAGCTGTAATTACAATTATCTCGTCGTGTTGTTTGAGCCATTTTCTTGCAGCATTAAGTGCCTTTAGTACTTGGTGGTTGGACTGATCATGTATAAGAGGTCTCTTCATAAAGTTATTGCATATGTTAAGTGCATCCTGTCTTTTTTGATTTTTAGTTTTACAATCGTCCTTATAAATATTATTGAGTGCTGATTCCAGGTCCGTGATCAAGGCTATCATGGTGTGTTTGTCATTTTTTGGTGGGTTTATAGAAAATTTTCGGCCCAAAGCGAGTAGCATACATAATTCTTCTGGGAGCTCGGTATTGGTGAGATTAACACTTGCAGAATTGTCGTATGTGATTGTGGGGTCTTGATGTCCAAAATGTTTTTCTATGGTTAGTGTCTGTATTTTCTTCTTGTTTTTGTCTCTAATCCTCTTGTTAAGGAGTTGCTGGTTTTGGAGTTGGCGATGCAAAAAAACAGTATTAAACTGAAACTGAAAACTAAACTGAAAACAGTATTAAACTGAACGAACTCAAGTCGACAAAGAAAATGCAACACACCCCGGTTAATATCAATAACCAAATAGTACCGCTGGGAAGCCCATGTCAAAAAGAAAGTAGAGAAACTAGGAATTGAATACAGAAAGGCGTATTGGGTGCTAAGAAGACAGAACTACGCACGTTCAGTACGAAATAAACTCAGTTTGAACCACAAAACTCGTATAGTAATATACAAAAAAATTGCAAACGGTCACGAAGAAAGACTCATCACCGGAAGCTCTTTGACTTACTGTAAATGTGATAGTGATAAAAGCAGAGTGAGTGCTGGTTGTAAGTAGGGTACCAGGGGTCCTGGATTTTGCAGGACTGCATTAGCCCTACATTTGTCGCGTAAGACCTCCGCAGGACGCAAATGTCCTGGAATGTTAGAGATGAGCACATTAGCGTTTAAGAAGTTATCAAAAACATCAAACAACAAAAACAAAAGTTTAGGTAGGTATACCAAAATTTCTCTACAGTGCATAATCTATCTCACTATTTGTAATTTTCACTAGGGTTTTAGACAAGGTGTAGTTAAATTATGCCTGCTTGATTTCTTTTAAGATACAGACGAGACCACCCACGCAGTCTTTTCAAATAAAAAGAAAATAGAATTAGAAATTTTTGCCTTTTATTGCAGAATGTTGCTTGTTACTCAGGAGACAATGCGACTGTTTATTTTGGACTTATCGTTTGCTAAGAAAAGAAAATACCAATATTATCGCGCTGCGCAAAGCATGAATTGGCCAAATTAATTTTTGATCTAGAAACCTTAATGTTAAAAAGTCACTCTTCGTCGCAAGCTCAACAAGTAAATCAGTTAAATATTTTTTTATGTTCTATAGAGAGACTTGTCTATATATTTCCAGTGGCACTGCAATGTCTTACTTGTCCGAAGATATAGATAAAACTGAATATAATTTACGGTTTTTCCATACGTCTTGAAAAACAGATCATGTTGGCTTTGAAGTTTGTCGAACTTACAATCTCTGAGAGAAAATTAACCACATGACCCAAATGAGTTAAAAAGAATCAAGCACTTATTTTTGATATTTTATCGAAATGATGTTAATTATTTGGATTCGTAATTTGATTTTGCTGACCAGAACTTGATGTCCATACTTTGTATATTATCCTTAAATCATGTATTTAGTTATGTATAGCCACTGATTTATTTATTGGTATATTGGAATTATTAATTTTGACACTCCATGAAGAATAAATCAAAGAACATTTTTTTTTCGTAACTACCTAACATATTAAAAAAAAATGCCAAATGCATCAAAAAGAATCAAACACTTACTTTTGATATTTTGTCGAAATGTTGGTAATTATTTGGATTCGTAATTTGATTTTACTGACCAGAACTTGATGTCCAAACATTCAATGAAGAATAAATACAGTGTAAATTAAAGCTGTTGAGATTGTTGAAAATCTTCTTGACAAATAATATTTAACAAATTTGCTGAAAATTATAATGAAAACTGGTATCAGTACTGATGCGATGGCTCTGCTGGAAGACGGCTGAGCACGAGGAAAGTTGGAGGTAAGAAACTCTCAAAGCCAAGGAATCGAGTTGTCGTTGAAGAAGAAGTTTCCAATTTACAGATAACCGATATATGGACTGCAAATATTAATTATTGTCGCTAAGCTGCTATTCATATTAGCGAGAAACAAAACGTGTTGAATCCGCAATAAAGAAAAGCTGTTTGATAGTTCCATTTAACAAAAAATTTTCGCTTAACATTTCCACCATAAATACATCGCCTCTGGTGGCCCAGAAATACATTAGACCTTTATCTAGTAGCAAAATAGAATAACATGAACGATCAAAATGTTATCTGGCGTGTTATTTACGTGCGCCGCGTGCGGGTGTAGATGGCGCTAAAAAGGATCGATTACAACGGCCCGACGGTTTTAACGGCGTACAACGCCGCGCTCAGTGCGCTCTTTTTCTGTCTGCTACCATCGCCGCCGCCGCCAGCTGATATCTGCGTTTAGTGCTGGCGCGTCTCTGCCATTCGACTGCAGTAAAAAAAAAAAAAACAGGAGAAAACAACACCTTCCGTGGGGGTAGGTTTGAAAAGGCCGCGGGTGACAATGCTTTGAGCTTTACGATGCGTTTTTTAGCCCAAAAAAACTATCAAGATATACTGTTATGGCGCGCCGTTGCTTCACCACCGAGGCTATCAATGTGGACGGACGGTGAATTTTGCGGTTGATACGCATACGTAAAAAAAGATGCGCGGTCCGTTCGAAACGTTAAGTTTTATTTTATCGTTTGATGGCGGATTCAAGTACAATGATGGGCATGAAAAGTCGCCTCAGTGCCGGGCAACACATTTCTTGTATGCCTACATACATACTTTTTTATTTATTTTCTGCCCACAAAATTCAGGCACGTCGCGTATAACAGAAAGAAAATTCCTCTTGAAAAGCTAGTTACATGGGTCTTCGCTTCATAACTATAATATTATTTTGATTTCTTCAAAAACTACCACGTCACAATTAAAAAAAGAAGTCTATTATTGGCACCCCGCCAATAATATAACTCAACCTGACAGAATTCTCTAAGTGGGCATAAATTAAATCTCGAATCTTGAACTTCAAAGCTAGGAAGATAACCAGTGAAGTCGTATTTTTGTACCTTTAAATGTAGAAACAAAATTGTGCCATTTCGGTTTTTCCTTGTAGCTTTAAATTTCAAAGCTCCAACAATTTGAGCCTACTCAAATAATTCTACCACGGCGCACAATTTGTTTGGAAAGCATTAACAAATATAAGCAACGACATAATAACGAAACATGTTAAGGGGGGATTCGGGTTTTCTGATGAAAAAAAAACGATTTTTTTCTATACTTTATTTTATTATTTAAGGTCTTAAGAATGTGTGTACAAATTTCAAGTCAATATTTGCAAAATTCGCCAAGTTATGAGCAACTAGCCGACGGCGTGCAGGTGCCAAAAATAAGGAGTGCGCGTATCGGTCGGATCGCACGCTCAAGAATTTTTCCAACCGAGTTAAAAAAATTTCAAGAGATCTTGCAGTGAGTGGTTTATTATGCTGCGAAATTTTCTCGTGAACTGTCATGGATAAGAAACACTCAAGAAAAAACTACTTCACGTGCTGATAGACAACAAAAAAGAAAATTTTCTGGGAGTTCACACGCGTTAAAGAAGAACTACCTTGTAGCCTACCGGAAGCGTTTCTTAATTTTGGAATTCTTGGTTTGTTGGAAAAAAGCAATTAGCGTATTGATTTTATTGTTTACGCATCATTTAACCAGACAGGGTTGTCCTATGAACTTAGTAGAATTATTTATGATTTTTACGTCAATTGTAACCGACGATGTTCTTTTACGTTTTATACATGTTTTCATTGCAGATAGATTATTTTCCAGACACTTACAACAATTTTCATTTCCCCTCTTTCCGCTCATTTTTTTTGTTTTTCTAGAAATATTTCCTTGTGATTCTTCCTTAAAAAAGATATTCTCGCCAAGGATCAAATATAGTTCTCAAACGTACTTTAAATGGTTTAAGTTTCTCTTATTATTTTTTTCGGTGTTTCAGGCAAGAATAATACATTTTGAAATGGAGATGGCATAAATACATCTCGTAGCTGTCGAGGTGATGGATTACATTCTCGTGTAAGCACAATCGCTATTATCTGCTAATAATGTGCATTATTCTAAACCTTATTTCATCATCTGTGACGCATGCTGATTTTTCTAATAAAATTAAGAACTATTAATGTCCGTTAATGAATTATAATACAGGAAACTACAGTCAAACAAATATATTGTCTGCGACTATTACATAAACGTGAAACTCGTTTGATAGGTCTGTGACGCATGCTGATTTTTCTAATAAAATTAAGAACTATTAATGTCCGTTAATGAATTATAATACAGGAAACTACAGTCAAACAAATATATTGTCTGCGACTATTACATAAACGTGAAACTCGTTTGATAGGTCTGTTGCTTCAAGATCAAAGTTGACCTTTTCTAACAGACAACATTATCATTTGTATTTTGGTTCTTAAGCAATACTTTTATAGCAATATTATTTACATGATGAGAAATAAAACATATATTTATTTTGACAATTAATAGAGCACGTGTTTATTTTCTTAGTTAAGATCTTCTTACTATCTTCTTCCTAGAACTTACAAAAAGTTGGTACCTACAACAAGTCGTCAATTATAAAAATTGCTTTGTACTTTGCCATTTAACCTAAAGCCGTTGTGAAGCGTAGAGAACCCTCATGCCTCCATAATGGTCTACTGCTCTCTACCGCAAAAATGCCTGAAACTTGTATGCCAGTCATCCGCCCGTCAATTAGGGGCGGATCCGGACTATTTCGCGCGGCTTAAACAGAAGGCCCAACTCAAACAATTCATTATCTCCTTAGTTTCGGCGGGTTGATTTCCCGCGGGAGCCAACCCCGCCGCAGCAGCCCGTGTAAATAAATTATCATTTTAAAAAGTCGTAATTGCCGACACCAGGGAGCCGACTCGGCATCCCAGGTAGGCAGTACGCCGAATTACGCCTCGTGAAACTATGCGCACTCAGCGCGATGGTTGATTGAGTTAGTTTCAGATGGGTGAGCATAGAACTGCAACGTACAAAAAATAAGCATAAAGAGCTGAAAACAGGGAATTTCACTTTTGATGGCTGGTAATGGCGGAGGCGCAAAAATATGTGTGTAATTAACAGTTTTACTGAACAGTTAATTTTTTTCTTTAATTTTTTCGAGTCTGTACTTTTCTTTTGTATTCGTTACTTCAAAACAACGAATAAAAAGATATATTATTGATATATTATATGGAAAACTTAACTTAATCTCTCTCGCGCTCAATATCAATAACTTAAACGTAATCACATCTCATAATAATATTTATTTTGTTATTTGGTGGCCATTTTGGTGCACTATTCAGTATTGTCATGTTGGCGTTTAAGTGACTTTTCATCTCCAACAAGGGTGGAAAATGGAAATTTTCCCTTTTCATTAAAAAATAATCCCTACGCTAGACATTGGATTTAGGATATTATAAGACCTATTTTTGCTAATTTTGATAAAATACATAAAATAGATGTTTCTTATTCCCTAGTTTTTGATATTTCTGCCTCACAAAGCTTAATCTTCCGTTTTCAAACATTGTGTACTGATTTCGCTAATAAACAAATAAATGCGAGTCTTTTCATTGTCACGTCGCTTTGGATTTTTATTTCTAAATTTTCACAACATAATAAAAATAATCTTTATCCAAGGTTTATAGAACCTGATGTGCTGGATAATTAAAAAGTGCTTATTTTCGAAATTATAAACACTATAATTCCCAACGTAGGTACCTACAAAGTACATCATTCATCTAATTCCACATACAGAATATTGGCGATTATACGGATGATCATTGTAACCTGAGACACTTAAATATCTCGAGAAATATATATATCCGACAAAAGTATCTTATAAAAATCTTGTCAGATGCAAAAAAAAAAAATCTAATATCGCCATCATATGTCCCCCTATGATGGCGATATTAGATTTTTCGCGGGTGTAGCTGCAATTGATAAAAAAGAGGTTTGTATCATTTTTTAACTGGGAATACCCAACTTTTGTTGCAAATAGCTACTTCCCACTAAAACAGAAGAATCTTTTACGTAAAAACAATTTTTGCAATGTATCACTAAGAAGTTACTATGGTTTGAAGTTTGCGCGGTAGTTACAACCGCTGAGGTTGGAAGAAAAGCCGGTTCTCGCAATAAAAGCGGCCACTCCGATGTTCGAGCAGATGGCGCTGCATGCGGTAGTTGGAGTTGGCAGTAGGGCAAGCGATAGTTGTCCATAGACTGTTGTCCATAGACTGTACACACACAATGTGTTATTAAGCGCATTCATTGCATTTTTAATTTTGTTTCCAGGTATTGTATTGAAACAGTCAAGTTACACTGCAGATCTGCGAGTACTTCTGGAGAATTTAGTATTCGACAGTTGTCAGTAGCTACTAGACATCTACTATCCACTCTAATTGACATCTTTTAATTAAAACAGTGCTTTTTGCAATCTGGGTTTCTGATTAAAATGACCCGCTGATATATCGGAGTTGCCACGGTTTAACAAGAGATTTGAAGATATGAGCGAAAAATAATTTTAGGTTAGAATTGTCTATCTTACAAAGGAAACTCTCGTGCTAGACTGGAAACCAATAAGCTTGTGAAGACTTGCCGGGTGGAAAATCGACGTATCGACGCAAAAAGAACCTAACTCATTTTGTACATGGATAATCCTGCAGAACTGTTGTACAGTGTGTTAATACGACGCCTACACATCTCGATTCTGACATGATTGAGTGTATTAGTGGAAATAGTAAAATTGTAGAAAAGATAGCGATAATATTCATGTTACAAATACATTAGCAGAACAACATGATTACGTTATGATGACGAACGGAGATGAAGATTATAACGCTATTAGGAATACTTATCATTACCTATGAAAGATTTAGATGGTAAGGTAACCATTAGTTGTTCTTATTCTACTAATAAAATTATACAATAAATGTTTTTGTACAGATGATTCATGCGGAATTAATGCAACTTGGCTCGGTTAGCCAGCTGGAAAATGATTTCTTGCAGATTTTACATTGTTATAATTAAAAAGATACGTTTTTATGCAAAATCTATGAAAGAAAAATGTAAACATTAATAGCGTCTTGTTTATTTAATTTTTAAAATGTTGGCATAACTCGTTGCATAATATTAACTTTTTACTTTATCATACGCAGTATGCTAAAGTATTGTAATCGTGCCGAAAAAAAATTTTGAGATTTTTGCGGAAATAGGTCTTTATGGGTCCCCTGAACATTTTTGACCAAGGTCCAAAAAAATGTCTGTGTGTGTGTGTGTGTGTGTGTGTGTATGTATGTCTGTGTGTGTGTAAACGATTTTTGTGGCGACGATTCCGGAGAAACTACTAAAGGTATCGCGACGAAAGTTCATATTTAGAAGTTTTATGACCAAACTTAGAGCTGAAAAGCTTTTGGTTCAAAAGGGTCCAAAGGAACCGGCTATTTACCCTTAGCATTTTTCAACGATTTTGCAAATGAGCCGTCATTTCTGTAATTTCATAAAAATAGATAAATAATAAATTAAAGTAGAGGAAATTTTGTATAATTTATGTCTATAACATTTAATGGTAAAATTAATAGTTTAGCTGCAGGAGCAAATTCTATTTGATCGAAATCGTGTCTACATTAATACTAGTGGACCCATAGACCGCCTATTGGGTAGATCAGTGAATCGGTAGATCGCAGGAATCGATAGACCGCATAGACAGTGGGTATATATACAATAAAGACTTCTTTTGCAAAATCAAAATTTCAAGTTGATGTAAAGTTATTTTTATGGCCTCATATTAACAACCAAAAAAGTTGCCTTAATTAAAAAAAAAGATCTCCAGCAAGTGAAAAAAAAACCTTTTTTCATTTTGAATAATTTTAACAATAGTAGGGTGTGAAATAAAAGTATAAACATATATAATTCTAATACAACCTACTTAAATTGCATAAAATTGAGTAATTTAAAAAATATATATATTTTTATAATACGTGCAAATTACGACGATAAACCTTATTTTTTTTTCTAGAAGCACGCATGATCTAAATAAGAATTTAGAAACATGAAAAAATTATAGACCCCTTGCAGAAGACCTAGATTGTTTTTTATTTAGGCTATTTTTTTGTTGTATACATAGGACCATAGAAACAACTTTTTATCAACTTGTATATTTTTTTCCCGGCACCATTGACCTTATTTACAAAAATAACTATTATTTGTTAAATTTACTCAATTTTATGCCAAGTGCGGAAGACCCAAATGTTGCATTAGAGTAATATTTTTATACTATTATTTCACAACCTATTGTTAAAAATTTTCAACATGAAAAATACTTTACCCCTACTACAACAAAAAACATTTATTGAGAAAAATTATAAACTTTCGGCCACTTGAGGGTGATATATTTTTTCTTATATGGGACAATATTTTTGATGTTATACCTAAGTGGGTTCATAGAGACAACTTATATTAACTTGAAATTTAGATTTTCCAAAAATGGTTGTTTTGATACACCCTACAAATTGGTTGGGCATTATTTATACCTACATATTAGAATTGTAGATTTATAACATTCTAAATATATTTAAAACCTGTAATATATATAATTGGTTTGTTTGCCCATCAGTAAAAACAATTAGTTATTCCTAATTGCTAAGTATGCGCAATGGAGATTTCGTAAAGGCAGAACCCCCATTGCGCACACGCAAGAGTAAAAATAGGTGCTTTGTATAATTATTTTGATGCTGCTCGAGCAAACCTATTATGTAAAATAAGAATAATAGATAATAATAGAGATAATAATTATTATGTAGACATACTTTATTGTAACTTAATCATTGTACAAACAAAAGAAAAATATACCAGTGAACCGATAAATAATTTGTAAAAAATATGATCAACGCTAAATATAAAAAGATGTTCCGTTACAGAGAACATTCATATATATTTGTACAACAATATTTGTTGCAAAAATATATATGATAATTTATTATTGCATAGCATTGTATACATAAATATATACATATTACAGAAAACAAAATAAAAAACACGGAGAATATTTACAAATTTAAATTTTTCTTTGGCTCGTGTGCCTATTAATTTGACTATTCCTACATAGAAGTCCACCCTTTAAGCCCTAAAAAATGTTGCTCACCATATGCAAAAGTAAATCCAAACTGTCTGCTTTTGCAGTATGAATAGTACGGATGTTTCAATGAAATTGAAAATCACATAAAATGCCACATTGGCTTACGATTGAGGAATGCAGACACTCTTGAATACTTTCTACGATAAATAGTACCTCAACAACTCTTCCGATTTAAATCCGTGTTGAATTAACTTTTTTGTTGGAAATTACTTGAAGACACTCCTGAACCAACGTTGAGATAATTAGCATTAGAAAAATGTTCTTCCTGTCTTCAAAGTTTTTCATGGAATGTCTATTTGACAATTTAATTGATATAGTAAGCTTTATCACAGACGTAAAGTTAAGCTAAAGAAATGTGAATTAAATTACGATTCGGGGTTACCTGTAATCACAATACCGGAAACGTATACATCCGCAAAGGCTTATTCTAATAATAAATTCCACAATAATGTTAATAAAAAATTGTTCATTTTCTTCAAATTCTTTTACGTGATGAATCTTCAAAAGCTTTGACGTAAAGCAAGCATCCTGTTTTGTTTCGTGCGAGTGATCACCGTTAGAAGAAAAATCGGTATACCGAAAAATCAAGCTAAGGACAACATTCCAAGTCTTTGTAGGCTTGTTTTTCGCTTGCTTTCAATTCCCAATCATACTACTTGAAATTTTTGATCATTATCCGTTTTCAGAATTCTTCCTTCTCGTTGCGGCAAAATTTTACATCGTCTTCTTCCCATGTTACACTTGGCTTCACTAACAATTACTTTATTGTATTGATATTGACATTATGTAGCTATTTCCATTACCTTTTGTTGTCTCTAATACATCTATATTGTTTGCATTCGGTCACGGTTGAATGACTTGTGTATGTAGGTATGCTAAAAATATTTAATAAATGTGGACTACCGTAAACAAACCTAACATGTATTAAACTTACGATGCGCCATTTGTATTGGCAAAGTCGGCAAAGCGAATCCATATTTATAAACATAAATGTTAGGTTATGCAGAGGTTATGTACGGCTGACGTTTAATAGCGCTGGTAGCGCCATCTTTCGAGTAATCGGCTAAAACGTCCGAATTCTTGTAGAAATGCATTTTGTGGACAATTTATCGATCGAATGAAATGGTTGTCACAGCTCAGGTAACAGCTATGGTCACAACTCACAGCATAGTACTACACACCCGGGTACCTTATAAGTTAAATAAGTAACCACAGCTCGGCTCATAGGAAAAATGACATAAGTTCGGACGTATTATTATGTTCAGTGGCTGTAACACGTAGGAAAACTTACCCAAACTCACCAACGAATGATATCTCGGGTGGGCCGATATCTCTGCTATTAGGTATGTTCGATTGCTGGCCGCACTCAGTTGTAATCTGTTCAATCTGATCGCAAATTTGAAATACTTGGTTCCTATTGGTGGAATCAGTTCAGCTCAGACGTCAAACGAGCAATCGAACTACACTTTAGCCAACTGATCGCTAATCAGATTGAACAGAACTAAGCGCGGCCAGCAATCGAACACTACTATAGTTTGTAAAATCATACCATATTATGCTTGCATGTATACGTAGTAGGTTTCATTCGTACGTAATAAAGACAAATGCGAATTCTTAATTATTCATATACGTAGAACATACATTATAGGTTTCTCAGAGGCTTTTTGGAACGGACGTTGTGGTCTTAACCTCCGAAGATAATGATCAACAAATTGCAGGTTATGTCTGCGCTTTTGCCTTTTGACGTTTCTTAGCTGGCAACCATGACGACGCGTAATAAACTGCTGTTGGAATGTTGAGGCGTGTTCACCAAAATCGCTCGCTTTTTGGAAAATTTTTAAGCAAAAACGCCCTAGAGGCCTTTTTGCGTCGATTTCAAAAGCTCACGCAACGTAGAATGATCCATTTAGGGCGACGGCCGCGCTTCGCGCGCCCGAAAAGGCTTCTCCAAATTTTCTATAAGCAACTAAGAACGCACTTTTTCGCATGTGAAATGGTGAGAAAAAATACGTGAAATCAGTTTACATAATATAGACTAGTGGACCTATAGACCGCCTATTGGGTAGATCAGTGAATCGGTAGATCGCAGGAATCGATAGATCACAGGAATCGATAGACCGCATAGACAGTGGGTATCTACAAAAAAGACTTCTTTTGCAAAATCAAATTTTCAAGTTGATGTAAAGTTATTTTTATGGCCTCATATTAAACACCAAAAAAGTTGCCTTAATTAAAAAAAAAAAACTGCCGCATGTGAAAAAAAAACTTTTTCAAGTTGAATAATTTTAACAATAGTAGGTTGTGAAATAAAAGTATAAACATATAATTCTAATACAACCTACTTAAATTGCATAAAATTGAGTTATTTAAAAAAAAATTGACATTTTTATAATCCATGCAAATTACGACTATAAACCGATTTTTTTTTTCAAGAAACACACATGATCTAAATAAAAATTTAGAAACATGAAAAAATTATAGACCCCTCGCAGAAGACCTGATTATTTTTTATTTAGGTGATTTTTTTGTTGTATACATAGGACCATAGAAACTACTTTTTATGAACTTGTATATTTTTTTTCCCAGCACCATTGAGCTTATTTACAAAAATAACCATTATTTGTTAAAATTACTTAATTTTATGCCAAGTGCGGAAGACCCATTGCATTAGAGTAATATTTCATTACTATTATTTCACAACCTATTGTTAACATTTTTCATCAGGACAGATACTTTACCCGTACTACAAAAAAAAATCTGATGTGGCCAGGCACATGACTTTATCATACAATATATAAAATTAATAGTTTAGCTGCGTGAGAATCCATTTTATTGAGATAAATCGTAGGTATTGTCAAAGCATCAGCATTTGACAGGAGTGACATCAACGTTAACTGTGCTGCTTTTTGAGAAATGTGTATTAAAAAAATAAATAAAGAATGGTAATATTTCTGTATAGGAAATGTTAGGTTGGTACCACTTTGACGAAACGTCAAGTTTAAAAAGCTAAGTCAAATTCTGGCAGATTTATATTTGTTCATGACACTGTAGATGTCACATCCGTACTTACATACAACAATAAAACTACAGTCATCGCTATACTTTATTTACAATTTTCTCAATTTATCGTTTTTAGAATTAGATATAAAGACGGGGTGATATTTCTTATCAACAAGCAATCAAATTGGTGTTCTTATTTTATTTGAAATTTGTATTTTATAATTTGCCGCACTAGAGTGGCAACGTTCCATAGCGGTTCTCCAACCTCTGATGAAATCAGCTGTTTACTAGTGTGACAGCACAAAAGCATATTTGTCAAAATCCTGGCTACTATGCAGTTTCATATCAATGCAGATGCGACCGATCTCGATCAAATAGAATTTGCTCCTGCAGCTAAACTATTAATTTTACCAAAAAATGTTATAGACATAAATTATACAAAATTTCCTCTACTTTAATTTATTATTTATTTATTTTGATGAAATTACAGAAATGGCGGCTCATTTGCAAAATCGTTGAAAAATGCTAAGAGTAAATAGCCAGTTCCTTTGGACCATTTTGAACCAAAAGCTTTTCAGCTCTAAGTTTGGTCATAAAACTTCTAAATATGAACTTTCGTCCCGATACCTTTAGTAGTTTTCCCGGAATCGTCGCCACAAAAATCGTTTACACACACACAGACATACATACACACACACACACAGACATTTTTTTGTACCTTGGTCAAAAATGTTCAGGGGACCCAAAAAGACCTATTTCCGCTAAAATCTCAATTTTTTTTTTCGGCATGATTACAATACTTTACCATACTGCGTATGATAAAGTAAAAACACATTTATTGAGAAAAACTATAACTTTAGGCCTCGTGAGGGTGATATATTTTTTCTTAATTAGGACAATATTTCTGATGTTATACCTAAGTGGGTTCATAGAGACAACTTATATTAACTTGAAATTTTGATTTTCCAAAAAAGGTTGTTTTGATACACCCTACAGATTGATTGAACATTATTTATACCAACCAACATATTGGAATTGTAGATTTATAACATTCTAGATATATTTAGAACCTGTAATATGTATAATTGGTTTGTTTGCCCATCAGTAAAAAACAATTAGTTATTCCTAATTGCTAAGCATGCGCAATGGAGATTTTGTAAAGGCAGAACCCCCATTGCGCATGCGCAAGAGTAAAAATAAGTGCTTTATATAATTATTTTGATGCTGCTCGAGCAAACCTATTATCTAAAATAAGAATAATAGATAATAATAGAGATAATAATAATTCAAACCTTGTATTAGGTATATTATGTAACCATACTTTATTGTAACTTAATCATTGTAGAAACAAAAGAAAAATATACCAGTGAAGTGATAAATAATGTAATAACCAATGATGTGTGAAGCGATAAATAATTTGTAAAAAATATGATCAAGGCTAAAAATAAAAATATGTTCCGTTACAGAAAACATTCATATATATTTGTACAACAATATTTGTTGCAAAAACATATACGATAATTTATTATTGCACAGTATTGTATACATAAATATATACATATTACAGAAAACAAAATAAGAAAAAAAGGAAATATTTACAAAATTAAATTTTTCTTTGTCTCGTGTGCCTATTAATTTGACCTACCCCCCAAATACATTTCGATTATTCCTACATAGAAGTCCAGCCTTTTAGCCCTAAAAAATGTTGCTCACCATGTGCAAAAGCGGGATGAGGTAAATAACTGTCCGCTTTTGTAGTATGAATAGTACGTATGTTTCAATGAAATTGAAAATCACATTAAGAGTCACATTGGCTTACGATTGAGGAATGCACACACTTTTGAATACTTTCTACGATAAATAGCACCTCAATAACTCTTCCGAATTAAATCTGTGTTGATTTAACTTTTTTTGTTGGAAATTACTTGAGGAAGACACTGAATAAACGTTGAGATAATTAGCATTAGAATAATGTTCTTCCTGTCTTCAAAGTTTTTTATGGAATATCCATTTGACAATTCAAATTGTATAGTAAGCTTCGTCACAGACGTAAAGTTAACCTAAAGAAATGTGAATTAAATTACTATTCAGGGTTACCTGTGATCACAATACCGGAAACGTATAGATCCACAAAGGTTTATTATAATAATAAATTCCACAATAATGTTGATAAAAAATTGTAAAAAATTCTTTTATGTGATGAATCTTCAAAAGGTTTTACGTAAAGCAAGCATCCTGTTTTGTTTCGTGTGAGTGATCACCGTTAGAAGAAAAATCATGCTAAGGACAACATTCCTAGTCTTTGTAGGCTTGTTTTTTGGCCTGCTATCAATTCCCAATCACACTACTTGAACTTTTCCAACGTTATCCGTTTTCAGATTTCTTCCTTCTCATTGCGGCAAAATTTTACATCGTGTTCTTCTCATGTTACACTTGGCTTCACTTTACTTTTTCACTAACAATTACTTTATTGTATTGATATTGACATGTAGCTATTTCCATTACCTTTTGTTGTCTCTAATACATCTATATTGTTTGCATTCGGTCACGGTAGAATGACTTGTGTATGTATGCTAACCCAAAATATTTAATAAATGTGGACTACCGTAAACAAACCTTCATAATAACGTGTAATAAACTTACGATATGCCATTTGTATTGGCAAAGTCGGCAAGTGAATCCATATTTATAAACATATATATGTTAGGTTATGCAGAGGTTATGTACGGCTGGGGCTGACGTTTAATAGCGCTGGTAGGGCCATCTGTCGACTAATCGGCTAAAACGTCCGAATTCTTGTAGAAAAATTATTCATAATTATTCATATACGTAGAACATACGTTATAGGTTTCTCAGAGGTTATTTGGAACGGACGTTGGTGAAGATAATAATCAACGAATTGCAGGTTATGTCTGCGCTTTTGACGTTTCTTTTCTGGCAACCATGACGACGCGTAATAAACTGCTGTTGGAATGTTGAGGCGTGTTCACCAAAATCGATCGCTTTTTGGAGAATTTTTAAGCAAGAACGTCCTAGAGGCCTTTTTGCGTCGATTTCAAAAGCTCACGCAACGTAGAATGGCCCAGTTAGGGCGACGGCCGCGCTTCGCGCGCCCGAAAAGGCTTCTCCAGATTTTCTATAAGCAACTAAGAACGCACTTTTTCGCATGTGAAATGGTGAGAAAAAATACGTGAAATCAGTTTACATAATATAGACTAGGTGCCCAGGATATTTTGAAGTTTTTGCAGTATTTGGAACGTCAGCGTTTGCGAAACGTCAATTCAACACGCAAATGCATGGAGAATTGCCATGAGGAGCTAGGTGAAACAATATTGAAAAACAATATTTCGAGTGCGGATAGCAATGTTATGTTTTCGCGAATAAATATACAAGAAAGATTGTAAGACGGTATGTTAACCTTAAAACTTATTTGGAATATTGAGCATAATTATTTATGAACTTTTGTAGTTAGCACTGAAGACGGCGTAAAACTAGAAAATATAGTATGCTAGAAGCCAATATAATATATTAATCATCAGAACCAGAACCTTTTTACTTTATCATCCGTAGTATGACAACACTCCATATTTAGAAGCTTTCTGTTGAACCAAGGGTCCAAAGGAACTGGCGTTTTAGTGTTAGCATTTTTGAAAGACATTGCAAATAAGCCGCTATATCTGGAATTTCGTCGAAATAAATAATAAATTAAAGTAGAGGAAATCTGAATAATTTGACTATGACATTTTTTGGTAAAATTAATAGTTTAGCTACATGAGCAAATTCTATTTCATCGAGATCGCTCGTACTGCATATAAACTAGTTAGCCAGGATTTGTCAGATATTGTGATTTTCATGACAGTAGGTGGTGTCAAATGCTGATGTTTTCACATTACCTACTGTAAATATAATCAAAATGTCTCTAGTCTAGTACTAGTAGTTTTATTTTAATGCAGACATGGCCGATCTCGATCAAATAGAATCTCATGCAGCTACACTATTAATTTTATATATGGTATGATAAAGTCATGTGCCTGGCCACATCAGATTTTTTTTTTTAGATTTTAGCGGAGGTATGTCCTATTCGGTCCCCTAAACATTTTTGAGCCGCTATTTCTGGAATTTCGTCGAAATAGTTAAATAATAAATTAATGTAGAGGAAATTCTGAATAATTTATGACTATGACAAATAAATAGTTTAGCCGCATGAGCAAATTCTATTTCATCAAGATCGCTCGTACTGCATTAAAACACTATAGTATTAAAACTAGTTAATAATAATAATAAAATTGCCCAACAGCGAACCAAATTAAGGACAATGTTACAACAAGCACTAATATATAACAAACATAATAAACTTGATACTTTACAAAAGTAAAAGCAATGACCAAAAAATCAAAACATAGCATAAAGTTTGAAGGTAAATTAAAAGAAAAGCTATCCAGAAACACAAGGTATAAATGATCAAAAAAATATCAAAAAAAAAATCATAAAAAAATACTTAGCCAGGATTTGTCTGATATTGTGATTTTAATGACAGTAGGTAGTGTCAAATGCTGATGTTTTGACAGTACATACTGTAAATATTATCAAAATATCTGTCTAGTTCTAGTAGTTTTATTTTAATGCAGATTTAATTTTAATGCCGATCTCGATCAAATAGAATCTCATCCAGCTAAACTATTAATATATGGTATGATAAAGTCATGTGCCTGGCCACATCAGATTTTTTAATTAAGTAATTATATTACCTATTTCAAAAGAGTATCAATTTATTATAGATAGTGCAAATTTTATCTTGAAAGATAGATATCTTTTGTCGGCAAAATTCTTCTTTATTTTCTCCTTTATTGTGCCACATGATTACAGATTTATCATTAAACATAGATACGTTCTTGTCAGCAATATACTTCTTTATTACATTTTTTATTGTGTCGTAGTATACCAGTTTTAGCTGTATCGCAAATAGTATATTCCAAATATTTGTTATTAACATTAAAGAAATAAAAAGTTTATTAACTTTAATTTATGTTACTGTAGTTTTATTATTTTTATTAAATATAAATATTATGTATAATTTACTAGGCAAATACATGTTTATTCAAATTTCTAGGTAGTAATTTACTCCAGAGATCTGATAGCTACGTTACAACAGCTGCGGTTGTCGCTACCGCGGGAGATACAAAAATATTTTCTGATTTATACATCGTACGTATCTTCTTTTTTAGTGAGATATCATTATTTGCAAAAAGGTCGGGTATTCCCATATAAAAATAATAGCATTATTTTCACTGATTGCAGCGTCATCTGCGCCGAATCTCACATCGCCATCGTATGTCCCCCTTTGCATCCGACAAGATTTATATAAGCTACTTTTGTCATAGGATGTATATTTTTAGAGATATTTAAGTATCTCAAATTAAAACCGCCACCCGGTATATAATATTATATAAACTCCCATTATTTTATCATACTATGGACTAACTTGATAGAACATCCAATGATAGCATATATAGATATAATCTACTGGGATAGAATATACTTCAAGTAATGAAAAGTATAAGTATAAGTATAACAAAATACCAAGTCTGTAATAAATTTACACGTCTACCATCGTTGACATATTTTTAGTATAATTCTACAGGCCATATCGAGCCCAGGAACCCCTATACCAATGGTATAATACCATATGTGCGGAGTCATACCTCACCTCAAAATGAGTATATTAATATGTAAAAGAAATTTTTCTAAACTCGAACCTTTTGCTGTGAATCTTCTGGAAACATTTGACGCACATTTGACACCATATATTTTTGGTTTTCTGCTTAAAGTAAAATCAATCGCGGTACCCCGGAACTACAAAAACTTTAATCCCAGGACCTCAAGTCATCGAGCTGCGGTGTGGACGATATTTCAGCAAAGATGTTACAGCTCTCGGTTGCTGTCTGTGCTCAGCCTTTAACCCACATTATAAACTATTCCCTAGAAGTGGGCGCTTTTCCGGTACTTTGGAGGAGAGCGTTAGTGAAGCTAATTCCCAAAAAGCCCTCTCCGCCTGAGTTTAGTGATTTTAGACCTAAGTCTATTATGTGTGACTTCGAAGATAGCGAAGATAGAGTCTGTCATTCACGAGCAGTTCGTGCAGCATCTCAAGTCTAACAGAATTCTGCCTGCGATGCAGTCGGGATTTAGACGATCTTATGGAAGAAGGCCTGCACTTCTGCGTGTTCTGGACGATATTGTGACTTACCACACCAGCCACTCGACATCAGCTTTGGTCTTGCTGGACATGACAAAGGCTTTGATAGCGTTTCGTCTGCTAGTATTCTTGCCAAACTGAAGTACTACGGAATCGAGAATGCTGTTCTGAGCTGGTTTGGGGATTATCTCCGTGGTAGTTCGTTTCGCACTAGGGTTAGTGACTCAAGCATCTCGGAGCCTGCGACGGTCAACACTGGGGTGCCTCAAGGATCAGTTCTTGGTCCACTCTTATTTAATCTTATTACGGCGGATCTGCCTAGTTGAGCACTGTCGCCTCCACATGTACGCTGACGATATTCAGATCTACGCGCCCATCTCCACGAAGAATATAAATCAAGCTTTGACGGCCATCAACGATGACCTGCATCAGACTCATGTCTGGGCAGGATATTGCTGCGGTCAGATGTTCAGAAATCAGGATTCACCTCAATGATACCAGTCTTCCAGTCGTGGACGAGGCAAGAAATTTGGGGGTCATTATCGACAGTGGCCTTACCTTTGAGTCCCATGTTGGCAGTATTTGCCGACGCCAGACTGAAGATGCTTTACCAGTTTAAATCTATTTTTCCTACTAAACTTAAACTCAACCTTGCAGATTCCCTCGTGCTGCCCGGTTTGGAGTATGCGGATGTCGTTTATGGACCGTTCCTAACCCAGGCCAGCAGTCGCCGACTGCAAAGCGTCCAATACAGCTGCATGTCGTTTGCTGTGGGTTGTCCTCGACGTCAGCATATGTCTCGGATTTTGCGGGACCATGGTTGGCTCCGGACGGGGGAACGTCGCTTCCTGCGTTATGTTGGCATTGTGCGATTGGCAGTGGCCCAGGGTCTTCCACCTCTTATATTCTGTTATATTATGAACTTTGTCCTGGATACAATGGGACTCACTAGTAATTCAGTAATCATGAGGTCACTCAAACGTCACCTCCTCAATCAATCTTTAAATCAAGAAGATATGTTCTAATATAATTTAAACTTGATGAAGGGTAGTATTTTAAATCACTGTTTTAGTGTTACCTTTTGTACCTTAGTATAGAATAAACTTTACTTATTTAATATTGGGCGTAATTAAAAGCCATTTGAATGTTCCTGACGGTAGGTACGTTCTTTCTCAACATCTTACATATTGTCATATCATCAAAATCTTATTCATGGCAGAACATTTCTAAATTAACACCCTTATATCTACAGCAAGTCAACCATCTGCATTACTAAGCACGATCGGGCACGGTTAAAAATAAACTCGGTGCCGCCAACGCGCGACGTAACGTGCCGAAAAATCGCCCCAAAACGGAGTTTCGAAAAACGGCTCGTTAACATTTCGCTCTTTGGACGCTATGTGGCGCCCCGTCCGTGTGACTGCACATCTATCAGTCCGTGGGGCACGTAGGACAGCCGACCGACGCTGAAGGGGTGTATTTTTATCGCTAACGAGTTTTCGATTCACCGATTTTATTGTAAAACAACCAGCCCAGCCGTTCACCTTGCCGCCTCTAACGCCAGCCGTAATTTAGGCAAAATAGACGTTTAATGGTGGGCCGGCGTTTTTCACGTTATTTATTTACCTGTGAGCGAATAAACTATGTACTGAATTCGTATACATAGTACTATCACATTTTTTGTGAGTAGTTGTACTTGTCGAAATGGATTACCTATCCGAGTTGGAGGTTTATGCGTGCTTACCACGAATGAGCATTTATAGCATAGTAAACGTTATGTATGCCTACGTTATTGTTAATATGATTCACTTTATAACTTTAGGAAATATATGCAAAAATATTCTTTTTTGGGGGAAACCGCTCGATATTTTATTGTTTTTAGTTCTGCCCATGCAAAATAACCAAACAAAAGCATTTGATAAAATAGGATTGAACATTAAACGATCCTTTTTAATTTAAGAATCGTGGAAAAGAAAATGGTGGTAGCTCCAAAAACCTCAAAAAATGAGGTTCTACATTTGTCAGTTGGCACCAGTTTATGAATAATTAGTAATTAAATATGTGTAATCAGGTGTAATCATAATGTATTAATGTATCAAATTCCTTGGAGATACCCTGTTGCACCAAAACATAATGACCATTTTTTATTCAATATTTATTCAATCACATCGTAGGTGTCGGCATTGCTTTGTGTCCGATTTTAGCTTTTGTTTGTGCCATTTTAATATTTTGTGGCACTTACAAAGTGTAAAACATACAGTATTAGGTACCTAGAATTTACAAACATTGCAAAAATCACTTTCTTCAGCTTTTGAGCTATTATTTTACGTAAATCTAAAACGCCCACTCCCTTCCCCTTCGCAAAATGCATGTTCCCAAGACATACCAACATTTTCCTCAATTATCTGTTTCAATTGTCTTTTTCTTGAAAATTTTCTAGGTTGTTTTTAGGTTCTACGTTGTATCAGGTTGCCATCAATATCTATGTCGAGGACGTCACACGTCAAAATCAATTGAATTTTATTTCTAAAATTTAATTTATAAAATTAAATTTTATATAGAACTATGTATTTTCAATTAAGATGTAATTACATATAATGCATTTATTTCATTCCCTGGATGTCCGCTGTTAGCGCAAAACCGCCCTTCTACAAAGAAATGCTGTCAGTTCGTTGAAGGAGCATATAACCAAAAGGACGAAGAATAAAGTTCCAGCTTAACTTTGACCTTTCTCAGGATCTAGCAGGTCTAGATCGCGTAACACGATTTTTTTAATATTTTATTGCTTTTTACTTTATCATACGCAGTATGATAAATGATCGAAATCGTATCTGCATTAGTAGGTAGCCAGGATATTTTGCAACTTTTGACAGTATTCAGAACGTCAGCGGTTGCGAAACGTCAATTCAACACGCATATGTATGGAGAATGCGATGAGGAGGAGAAACACGCGCGCACGTACGCTATGTGAAACAATATTGGAACATCTTGGTGTTCTCAAAGTCAATGTGTATTTGAAGTGCGGATTTCCTCTAAGCATTTTTGAAATATTTTGCTAATGAGCTGCCATTTCTGTAATTTCGTCTAAATAGTTAAATAAGAAATTAAAATAGAGGAAATTTTGTGTAATTTATGTCTATAACATTTTTTGGTAAAATTAATAGTTTAGCTGTATGAGCAAATTCTATTTGATCGAGATCGTGTCTGCATTAAAACCACATAATTAGGATTTGTCGAACGCTTATTTTTGACAATATATTGTCATATTGTCAAAATATCTGTCAAATCCTTACTAACGTGTTTATTTAATGCAGACACGATCGATGTCGATCAAATAGAATCTCATGCAGTTAAACTATTAATTGTATATATTGTATGACAAAGTAATGTGCCTGGCAACATCAGATTTTTTAGTACATAATCACCACAAAAAAAACACCGTCGCAAACATCCCAATCACATAAAAGAAATCTAAAATGTTGCCTAGTATAATTTTTCGAGATTTTTAAGAAATAAATTCACAAAAGCAAAATCTTTGCTATTCTCTTTTTTCGCCACAGTATATTATAGATAAACCCCAAATAATTGGGGTACATCGTACATGCTTCCAATATTCAAGGGCATCCCATCGCTTCTTCTATATGTACTTCAACAAATTGATACAGACGTGCGACGAGGGCAAATAAGTCTGGATGTAACTAAATGGCGACTGAGTTCTAGGGTTTTCCAGGGAAACCCTAGGACCGTCCGCTCCTAAACTCGGTGAATAAATCTAGACTAATCCGGGCATTTCTCAGTTTTAGCGCTCGCAACCCACCGGATAAAGTATAAAAGAGTTTTGTACTACCACTCTCGTGCCTCGTAGCCCACCAAAAAGTTTCTTTTACTTTGACAGAAGTTTCGCCACGACTTAGCCAGCCCACAACTTGAACGACAAGCTTCCGTTGCTCCAGGTAATTAATTAACAAGTTTGCTAAGAGTGGTTAGCGTGGAAATTAAAGGATTTCGTCTGTTTTATGTCGGGAAATATGCTGTGGTCGTATTGTCAACTCAGTCCTAAGTGATTGTCTAGTTTTCTAACAATGTTCCCAATGTAATAATGAGGTTGTATACAAAGTATATATATATATATATATATATCAGATTTATTTTAATCGTATTTCCTCGAGTGGTGGCTCGTGTATAAACTTCATGCTTGTGACGTATAGCTTAAAATATGTGCTCGTGAAATAACACCTTGTCAAAGAAAACACTTGCTGATTTATGGTGTATACAAAGTGTATGCAGGGTAGGTACAAATTGTATGGCATGGTAGGGACAAACTGGTCGATCAGAGGCGATTCTAAGAAAACAATGTTCTATGAACATAAGTACGTATACCCGATTCGTCCTAATTACGATGTTACTTTTGAAGATTTAACATAGTTAAATGAATAAAAACATAACACACAAAGTGTTCATTTCAAAACTTCCCGCCATAAATAACTGCTGTTGTGATTACATCAAAACGATGTTGAGAAAAACAAAAACAAACGATGGTCCATTTAAAAAAACTTCAAACCCTCATTTGTCGTGTCACGTTTTTACAATAGGGTCAAAACCAGTGGCGCGCTATCCCATGGGCAAAATGGGCATTTGCCCAGGGCCCCCAATAACAGGGGGGGGGGCAGTATTTTGGAAATCATTTCCATAATAGACTACCACACCATGCCAGTCCTCACGTTGGAAGCAGATTTAGGCTCCTCTCAGCGAGGCCCTAACTAATTTTTAACTAATTTATTACCGTCTCAAGAATAGTGAATTTTATATTTTCGGTTATAAACTATAAACTAATTAGGTAATTAATAAATTACCGTAGTAAGAATATGAAATTGAACTTTAGAGTAGTCTTGCCCATGGGGCCCCAAAGAGTGTGGAGGGAATTTTCACAGTTAAACTCACGTTAAAAGAGTAAAACTGTATGAATTCTTCGAAGATTTTCGGTCGACACTTTTCCTTTTGTGAATTCTATTTTTGAATTCTGTTCTGTAAAGATACAAAGCTACAAATTTGAAATGCTAAGACGTGAAACACACTTACTTAATAGTATTTTGTATTTATAACTTAAGTCATTTTCAAAAACGACGAGCTATTGACTCGGTAGAAATGCTTTTAACATTCTTTAATTGCTTTCTTGTAACATTTAATCGTCTTGTTACATTTACTACACTGACCTTAGGGACATGTGGTTTTCACTGTTCAATTTGTCATTCAAAACAGTCAAAAAACAGCAAAAATATACAGGATCCTATATTTTTTAAAAAAATTGTCTTCTTCTTACAAAGACATAACCCTGTATATTCAAAACTCATTCAAGTTTCTAGCTTAAGTTTTTTCCTAAACCTTTTATTTTGTGGCTTTCTTCTAAATTTTGAGGACCAGATATTGACACGTTATGTTTCTTCTTGTTAAAACTCATATAGCAGAAGGCATTCGGAATAATTGTATTTTTTTGATTATAAGGAATCACGATCTTAGGTAATGTTAGAAAAAGAAATTACACTTTATTAAAAGTAACATCTCAAGAAACTGAGTACATATTCAGAAGACATATGTATATATTGATGATGGCGTATTTGAGAATAAACTATCGCAGTTCTTGAAATATTTTAAATATTACAAATATATTTATTTGTTAAGAATGCCCTTTATTTATTCAGATAATATATTTCATTTGTTACGAATATTGATTCATGGTGTTTGTAATCATACATCATGATTAGTGCAAAACCTCAATTTGCCAAAAAATTGGAGCTGCATCGTTCTTGCAGAAAACTCCTGAATTGTTAAGCTATTTATTAGTTATTTTATAATTCTTAAGAATAATCTGTATTCCGTGTTACTTTAAATAATTATGCAGGTACTTATATTAAATGTTATTGCAAAAAATGCTATTTTACTGATTTTTGTTAATTGTTCCGAAATGTTATATTAGTATTATTAGTATATATTATTTTTGTATAAAAAAGTAATACATACTTCTTAATTCAAGTTTATATATGGGGGCCCCCCGAATTCAAAATTGTCCAAGGCCTCATGATGGCATAACGCGCCGCTGGCGCTGGTCAAAACGTAAAATGTTTCTCAGTATTGTTTAATTTTCTGTTTAATTTTACTCTTAGTAGTGTAGTGACAAAATAAATTTTTAAAATATCATTCTTTATATAATTAGAAAGTGTTAAAAGTGATTGGTTTTCACAGTCTAATACTCTAATCCATTGCTTATGAAGTAGAAAATTGAAGGACCTGTAGCAACAAGGATGTATCTGCGAGTATAATTTGTAGGTAACTGTATATTTTATTATATGACTATAGAAACATAAGTTGATAAATAAGAATATGTTTTTCTTAAATTCGTTATCTTGACGACAATTGATGATTGATAGATTTTTGAGTTCAAGATAGCAAAGTGATAATTACGTTTGGGTTAATTGATTTTATAGTTTTTTAACTGGTCATACCTCAACACTTCAACCCATACTACAAAAGTATTTATTTAAAAGTAATTTAGTCTTAGATTTGATATTGTAAGAATGCGCAGTACTTCTTTTCAAACTCCAATATTTCCTTTCATGATATATGCGTATGATTATTTCCTCTTGAAACCTGCTGTCAAAAGATAAATACCTTTTCGTATTTTATTGACATGCCATCGAGCCCACCTTTAACATCCTCTGCCGTATTGCGATACTTCATCTTCCGAAAACTTTGTAATTAATTTTAGTTGCCAGTTGAAGAGGTCCTTAAGCAATAAAGTTAGGTCCCATAAGTAATAATATAATCCCTTCAGCCACAAAATACTAGTACGTAGATCGCTCGTATCACATAATGGAACTCGAGAACAGTTGTTTGGTCTGTAGTTTTTAATATTGCATTCCGTCCTACGTGAGCAGTTCAGCGCACGTGTAGAGGTTGCAATTTATATAAACGGGAAACGCCGACGGCAACCGTTGGCCCAGTAGCGGCTAGTTTAGTTGTTACTACCCCTGTACGACCTAAATCTAACGCTGATGGTACCGGTAAACGAAATCGCCGTATTTCTCACAAGAATCCATTACGGCAACGTTTCCAGCTACCCCAACTGATTAAATATAAAACGGCAGTACTGAACTTTCTGATGTAAAGCTCCACTAAAAAAACAACACTTCAATTAGATGAAAACTGGACGAAAAAGAGCGAATAATGGTTTCTATGGTTTTACTTCTGATTTCGAAGACGATTTCAAACTTATCTAAACTGTATCCAAAATTATCACACTGATTTTATTAAAAGATTGGAGTAATAAAATATATATTGTACTACCATTAATAGTGAGTGCGTAAGCCGTAAAGTATTAAAACGTGAAAAATACTCTGAAACGGATGGTTATTTAAAAAAAAAATCTTCGGACACGTCCCACAAATATCGGACACAAATATTTGTAATAAAGACACATTTTACAAATGGCTTCATATTTTTCTTACTAATTTTGATATCTCTCAATTGGCTTAATGATATAAGAAAATTCTTTAGTCAAAGGCGTAGTTATTGTATTAAAGATAATAATTTTTGTTTGAGAATGGAAAATGAATAGGAGTTTTTGATTAATTTCTTTGCGATGAATATGAATCAAGGCTTGAAAATTGCTTATCACGTCCGGTTATTGCTTTTGGTTGTTTCTTTTAAGGATGCGCCCGCTCACAACGTAAAAAATTGTTTGTAGTTGTTAACGTAACACGTTTGTAAATGTTTGTAAGTAAAACATTTGTAAACAAACTTTCAGAATTTCAGTTAAAGAAATAACAAAGGTAAGATTTTATAATATACAATTCCCTTTTAAGGTTTTTAGGACCCTGACATTATAGATTTCAAAAAAATGCCAAAATCACGTTCTTTGGCATTTTGAAAAACTCACTTTTTCCGAAAACCTTTTTTAGTCCGGATTCGCCTTCATGCCAAATACTTCTATCCAAAAGGTATTTTTATATGATATTTACAAACTTGTTCTCCACACTACACATATCAATATTTTACAATTTTTAATAGTCTTCCCGACATTTTTCTTATCTAAAGCCTTAAAATGTTTCCGTTTGGAAGTTACCAAATTCAGTAAGGAAAACAATTTAAAAAAACTCGATGAGGTCATAAGCCAGTAACATTTGAAAGTCGGAAATTGTATTTTACATACCATTTATACTTTTGATAGTAAAAAATCGACGTGCTGGAGAATTTATTAAAATAACAAACCGTCTCGGCAATTGATGTTTCCATACATTAAACGCTCACTCCTCTGCACCAGTTGCTAACAACAGATTAATTTCCAGTGTTCTTAATTTTAAAATATCAGCTTTAAAAGCACGAAATTTATTCCGTCGAACAACGGCTAAAATATTGCTTCCAATTCCATACTATTGTCTGCTAAAATGTAAAAAGAAAAAATAGAAACATACTGAAACTATACAGCCAATCATTACAAGTATTACACATTAGAAAAAATCGGGCAATTTCCATGCACAAGTATTAAAATTAATATATTTTAAATGCAATTGCACTAATCGATTTTCAGCTTTTTCATAATTTTTAAACTAAAAACGGACGCACTTTTGCAAATTATTGATTAAATGAAAAAGCGGCACCCTGTATATCTTAACTTTGGTTTTCCTTATAAGCCAGTGTTACGCCTACGTAATATGCAGCGTCTAGCAAAGTACAATAATTAACTTTTATTTTGTTAAAAAGGGAAAACGCGGTTTTGGTTTGCTAATTTTAATTAATATCTGACGATCGATTTTGACATATCTGTTATCATCAGGCTCTCTGAAACTGAAGTGGTATATTTACATTATATTAAAAGACAAAACTATCAGTATTAACGGAACTTACAGAAACATTACAAAAAAAAATTAGCAACAACAAGGGAAATGAATTTAAAGCAGTGGCCATTTTCGGTTCCGACGCGGAAAGTGTTAGGTTTAAATGTTCTATGGCGTCCGCAAATTTATCAGTCAATCATCTAAGCAATGTTCCTTCAACGCAGGGTTCGCCTGAATGAGCCCAACCTGAAAAAAACCGGTGGGCTTTTGGGTTGGGCCCACTTGAAAAAACCCACTGGGTTTTTTCAGAAATATTTGGAATATTTGAAATATTTGGAGTTTTTTGAGTTGGACAGGCTTGAAATAAACAAAGGTGTTTATTAAAAACTCGTTACGGGCAAAAGTAAATTTCAAAGGGTAATACAATTTTTATTTTACTTTTAAAACGCAATATAGACACTTTCAGTTAACAGTTCAGAACAAAACTTAAGTTGTATTTTTATTCACTCTGTCTTGTGAATAAGTGTGTTTAGACAAGAACAAAATACGAACCACCACAAACACATTGAGTTCACCAGTCAACACGGTTAGTGGTGTCCATGTCAAGTAAATATCTATACACTTGCACTAATTTAACTGCTTTTCGACTGTTTGTTTTGGTTTTTTGTCCAACAGACGTTTTGGTTATCTTGCTTATACACTTACTGAAACGATTTCGTTCCGGTTTTGACTTTGATCTCGAACACATTAATTTTTTCCATTCACATATAACATAATATAACTACCTACTTACAATAGAACCGTTTTGATTTTACCAAGGTTTTGAATATTTCAGCAAAGGTTGAGATTTCAGTTTCAGTATTTTATACATGTTTTGGTTCGGTTACAGTTAAGGATTTTACATCATAAAAAATCGGTTACGGTATGGGTTTAGTTAATATTTACTATAGCCCACTTTTACCCGAAAAAAACCGAAAAACCCGAAAAAAAAGCCCGAAAGACCCCACTTGGGCCGAGCGGGTTGGGTTTTTCAAACCCTGCTTCAAAGTTAGCAGTTATTTCGAATACACACGGTATATTCAACAAACTAGTTATTTGCGTCAACTATATTTATACATGTTCCTATAAAAGCACATTTCTAACTTGTTAAGGGGTGATCGGGTTCGTTTGTTTGAATTGTCGAACATTCATCATACATTCCGAATTAGTCGCCGCTCGTAATTTGCCAAACTTTGCGGCTGTTAGCGGTAAACAAACACGGGTATCATTAGCATCTGTATTGGCAAACGTAAATTGGTATTAATGTTGTTGGTGTGCGGTGGTAAACACGCTTCTGTTGACACACAGTTGCCGTGTGGGCGGGTTGCAGTTTAAACGTTCTATCTCTCGCCCCCGGACACATCCAGCCATCATACGTTTAATTCGCGGTATTAATCCTTATGTAAGGCATAAATTACTTAATATGACATTCCGTAACGCACACGACATCGCAAAGTGTTTTAGCGATGCAGTGATCAAAGGAAACCTCATCGTTATTTGTATTTGTAAGTTCAGCACTGCAAGCAATTTGAAAATTTGTTTTCTACCGTGTTTTCTTTGCATTGGTTTATGCACATTTGTTCATTATGTCGTATTTGAAAAACAATGTTGATCAAAAGTATATAAAACGAATTAATCTTGGTTTAAACTACGTTTTCTGGACTACTAATATTGTAGAACAAATTATTGGCGCTTGTAGGTATAGGTTTTGCTGGATGTCCCTGCGGTGATGTGGCTCCATGAAAAGTTTAATATTGGGAAATCTGGGGATCTTTGAGTCATTTAATGGAGCCTATTCGTCTTATGGCGTCTTCGAAACCACATGTTTCTAATTACACAGTGTGACAAGATTTTCTAACATGAATCATTCATTTCGAAGGGGTAGTATATTTGTCATGGCAAGAGGGTTCCATCACGTCACCTTTTTTTAGTTAAACGGGGTCAAAACCCCGAAAATGCATGATTTTGGCAAAAGTTTAGGTATTTATTGTGACGTAGCCATCTAGAGATTTCAAAAGTCTCAAAGTAATCCTTGAAGGATGTACTTATTATTTAAAATCCTAGAGTTTGCTCACATTGAAGTATTGATGACGTTTGTTTGAGGGTCGGCGACCAACCAAAACAATCATGTTTTCATAGATTGGTCACTGTAATTGTGTTGCATACTTGAAGGTCACGACCTTAAGCTTCTTTCCCTTACAATTGTTTAATTGGTGTACCGTTTACGAAGTAGTTCTGAAACTATTAATTTAAGTATATTTACATTTAATCCAGTCAAATTCTGTTCTTACCAGGAAAGTTTTGGGGTAGTTTTTATGTCTTCCATTCTATTTGTCAGAATATGAGATTTGCTAACAAAATTTCGTGACACAACATTGAAGAAAATACAGAATAGGTAGACATTTTAATTTTTTGTATATAACTCTGAAGCTATTAACTTTTCCTAAATAACCTCACAATGAAAATGTAAGTGCATAAAATAATTTACAATATTCACTATTTAGGTTTTTCTCCGACACATTGTCCGGGCTAAGCGATAATTCCAATTAGCGTATTTTATCAAAATTATTCGTAGGATTAGCACCTTAAATGAAGAATGAATTTAAAAAAATACTTGTACTTTTACATATATGATCCCAATAAGGTATGTGCAGAGAACTGGGAGAAATTCACTAATTGACAGGCTTTAATATTAAATTAGAGTTTTTCAGTGGAAACGGTGGGTTTTTGCGCATACTTAAAATCCGCCGGTTTGCAACGATCGCTTGAGCCCGAACGATTTGTCAAAGAACAAACGTATAGACTGAAGTTTGTAGGAAATTGAATGGAGAGGTTATTTAGGAAAAGTTGATAGTTTTCGAATTCTAAGCAAAAGAAGATGAATATTTTTACCTTGTGTTTTTTGCATTTTCTTCAATATTGCGTCACGAAATTTTGTTAGTTAACCTCAAATTGAGATTCAGCAACCCAAAAAACATACAAAAAAGAAGAAATCAAAACTTCCCCACAGGGTAAGTTGCTAGAGGCCGTTTTGAGCATAAATTTACTGTATAAATTACCAAAAATTGGTATTTGAAAACACTAGTTTAAAAGTACAATTCATTATCAAATATAAAATCACAGCCATCTGCGTTGAAAAATTAGGACTTACTGATGAGAGTGAGGGCGGTTCTGATAAATCAGAATCCGAAACCCTTCGTTGTTGAATGAACACCCGGTATATGCAACGGAGAAGGTGATTATAATTGCGTATTTAAAGACCGCTAATATTTCCAAATATTTTTTTCCAATAACATTTTTGCATAGCTTTGAACATAAAACTATTTTACTTTTCAGTGTTTTTCATACTTTTGGCTACATCCGCTACATACAAGCAAATACATACATTCTGATATTTGCATTTTAAGTAAAAAACAATCCAGACAGTTTTATGAAGAATATAATTTTATGAGAAATTGATAATAAAAATGTTAATTACCAATAAAAAACACCCGGTACATGCAATGAAGAAAGTGATTTTTTTTTCGATTTGGTTTTCTCTAATATTTCTAAATACGTTTTCAAATAACATTTTTGCATAGCTTTTAACACAAAGCCACTTTAATCTTAAGAACCAGTTTTTGTACCACCTGGTATATGCAAGCATATGATCAGTTCCTAAAATTTGCGTTTTAAGTTGAAGACAATTCATCAAAAGCTTTAAATAATATTTTACTTAATGTTAGTAGGTAATAAAAAGAAATTCCATTAGTTTCCAACTTCCTGTCGGACATGGTATACCTATACTAGCACAGGGAAATGGAACAATATGTATTATATCATCAACAAATTTGTAATTTTGTTTGTTGCCCCCGACCCATCAACAAGTTTTGTCAGGAGTTCACGTCCATTAGTGACCTAACGTTGAGGATTACATGTAAAAAGTACAGTTTGTGGGTTCAGCCGCTATAAATTCGTAAACATCACGTGTTTTGACGCATTTTGACTTTGTTTTTCGAAAACCTGACGTGATAGAAATATTTCAACGTCGTTTTCGTAATCAGCATGTCGAGTTTAGTCAAACATAGTTTTTTTTATCAATGTTAGAAACAATTTGTCACGCAGTGTTATCTTTATAGAAATATCTTCAAATAGTGATTCTATTTTTATCATTTCATAAATGTCATATCTCTAAAACCATAAAAGAGG
The DNA here is from genome assembly GCA_964023965.1 of Melinopterus prodromus. Taxonomy (NCBI): domain Eukaryota; kingdom Metazoa; phylum Arthropoda; class Insecta; order Coleoptera; family Scarabaeidae; genus Melinopterus; species Melinopterus prodromus. The sequence goes on from OZ030390.1 coordinate 83,855,220, forward strand.
ACCACAAATGTACGGCCGTTGCATTTTAACATAACGATACAAGATACATACTTGCAGGTTGGCTGTACTGTCACAATATGTGTGAGTGGATAACCAGTTCTCAGCTTCTAGCGTACCTAAAAATAATCGCCGATATAGGTAACTTCGTTGCGATACATGAACATATTTTTATATATTATTGTTGAATTAACATTTTGTACATTTAAGCTCACTCTCAACACCGTCGTATTTTGAATACATGTGCAGAATTTTTTAAAAAGGTTTGGTCGGAATGCGTCGTTAATTCTTTGACTCATCGGAAATAAACAATATACTAAAATAAACTTTTGAGAACTCATACATACGCCGTGGTAGGAAAAAAAGAAGTTCTCAACTAAAGAACAATATAGATATTTGTTCGAGGAGAACAAATAGCCAATCTATATGCACGAGTATCCAAGATCTCGTGGCGGGTGGCGCAAAAATCGCAAAGTGCTACTTGAGAAACACTTAAGAACAATGTTCGCAAAAGTTTGTGTTGATCATATACCCCTTAAGAAAATTTCCCTCGGGAACGGAAGGTGGCGCCGCCTTCCGATATTCAGAATTCCGAGCTGTCGATTGAACTTCAAACTTTACTTTACCCCTTTAATAGTTGCGATCTGTAGTGCCGGATTGGCTAGACGCGGAAATATTGCTCGTTACTAACTTCAAGCACTTAACCTGCCCAACAATACAAAATACAAACGGCAAAAAAAAGGTAGACAGACTTCAAAAGGGTCGATGTTCCTCATGGTTCATTAATGCTAGAAATAACCGTCTGATGTCTATGATTATTTTCAAATTGCGTGTACAACGTAGTATCACAAAAACCTAAATATCCAAAATGTACTCTTCCTACGTTTCTAGTGTTGTTGCTTCCATTTTTTTTTCGTCAGACATTTTTATTCATCCGTGGAGTTGGTTTAGCTTGTGTTTTGTTTGGGCCTTTGTAGCTTTTTATTGTACTCAAGAGCTCATGACTCATGAGTATCGATCAGTTCTTCCTCTGGTTGCAATATTCTAACAGATACACGGGAAATAATTGGGAGTGGCTCAGGATAGGTTTGGAGCATGAAATACATCTTCGAAAAGAAATTTTCAAGACATTGGTACAAAAAAATAATGAAGTCTCCAGACAATGGAAAGATGTAAGCATATACATTAAACGTATGCTTCTTGGACCCAGAAATTAAGTAAACAAACACGCAAAGTTGCCCGAAATCACAGTAATAAGAAACTATTTAAAATGGAGAAGGGACGGGCATCTACACAGATGGAGCAAACGATTGTTGGACTGGAAAATGATCTTCAATTCGTTTTTTGAGTGCCCGTGCCACTGCCCGACCACGATTGTATTTTTTTCTATTTAAAATTTTGATTTGACACCTTTTAAATTCTTTAAACTTGGACTTACAGGAAAAGAAAAACAAACATAACTACAACGATACATAGGCTCTGTAAACTGATTTAAACTCGCATTTTCAAAATTAGATGAAAATTTTTAAAAAATGCAATTAAGTGCAATTAAAGTATTTATAACTCTGGGAATGATGTTTAGTTATACAGGCTGTCTCAACAGTGCGATCTCGAAAGATTGTACCTCTGTTAATGAAGATATTTTAAAACCGATTTCACTCATATACAGAACTCCGAGCCGCTCCTCGCAAAATTTTACGACAAAGAAAAACAACTTTACCTACCCTAAACTTTATACTTTTTGAATTATTGCCATTTTGATGGAAAAACAGCAGTATAAGAAAAGCAGTATACCTCAATACCTGTTTTTAATTTTATTGCGCACGCTTTGATTAAGACTAAAGTAAGACCCGTTCTATTAGCGTGGTTACCTACCATATCCAAATTGTGTACAGGCTAATCTGCAAAAATAAAGCATACCATTTTTCCTAAGAAACTTAATTTTTTTAAATGGCACGCCCTATATCTATTTTTTTTAGATTCTACGGATCGTTCTGCACAAAAAAGTACTAAATATCGATTTTTCTATCAATAAATTCTTCATTAACTATTAAACCAGGTAAGTATTTACCTAAACTACTGTTTTCTCGAATGATTTCTTCTTTTTTTAATAAAATAAAACATTTTAGCACATCTGAAATGTAATATTATAATTTGAAATAAAATTTTACTTATACCCTGTACGCTATGAAAAGCTGTGCTAAAGAAGTTATTACGGTAACTGTGAGTCGCGGTGATATTGTTAGGGTTGTTAAGTTAGATTTGCATAATTTTGGGAAATATGGCGAACTTTTTCCAGGAGGAACTAATTGACTAATTGGCGAATGCCTTAATACCTTCTTTAGCACAGTTTTTCACAACCTACAAGGTATAAGTAAAATTTTCATTCAAATTATAATATTTAATTGCAGATGTCATCAAATGTTTTAATTTATTAAAAAGAGATGAAATTATACGAGAAAGCAGTACTTTAGGTAAATACATAACTGGTTTAATTATTAATGAAAGTGTTGAAGCACTTATTGATAGAAAAGTCGATTTTTTATATTTAAGAAGACAAGTTATCTTAGCAATGGATTATTTTAGCACTAGTGTGTACTAGTTTTTTGTGCAGTACGATCTGTAGAATTCAGAAAAGAATTAGATACAGGTGTTCCATTTAAAAAATACTTTCTTAGGAAAAACTGTTTGCTTTATTTTGCTGCATATTATGACCAGCCTGTACACAATTTTTATATGGTAGGTAATCATGATAATAGAACGCTTCTTACTTAATTTTCATTTTCTATAAAAATGCAAATAAATCAAAAAGTATAAAGTTTAGTGTAGGTAATGTTATGTTTCATTTGCGTAAAATTTAGGGAGAATTTTAAATTGTGCCCAAATATAGGTTGTTCCATTTATAAAAAAAAACAAATTTGGGTTGGTACTACCTTATGGAACAGCCTGTATACACGTGAATAATTTTAAAATGTGCGCCTCGGCGTTCTGTATATATATAAGTGAAATCAGTTTTAAAATATCTTCATTAACAGAGGCACAATCTTCCGAGATCGATACTTATATACGTATATAAATAACCATCATTTTGCTTTGAAAAAAAAAGTTGGTGCTCGCAAACCTTATTCTAGAACGTGAACTAGGGGACAAAAAGATTGGGGACCCCTGGAAGAGATGCCACAACGACTTACTACAACTACTCCATTACATTCCAGACGCAATTTTACCGTTACTACACATACATGCAGTATAGTTCATCAACTGGAAGGTCGACAATAACTAACTGAAATGAAATGTTTAGATTGAGAACAGAAATAGTCCAATGGTACTCAATTTATTGCTGCTTTCCAGCTCATCAGACTGCTGCAGGGCCATAAATCGTATCATAAACAACCTCACACCTACGCAATAGGCCATACACACATTTATTACCACTATCCATTAAAAAAGTAATTGTTCAAATCATGATGCGAATAAGAAGCACACTAAAAGCCAAGCAAATAAATTACTCGGAACAAAAGAGAACGGTTCGGAATCAATATACACGATTGCGCGCAAATACTATAATAAAAACGTTCACCAATATAATTTATGCGTCTGCCGTATACGTAACTGCATACGTGTACATACAACGGAAGCGCAAATCGCAATTTATTACCCACCGATTATATATCAATTAAATCTAGCACTTCCCCCTTTATACCGCTAAAATCGATCCGCAGGACCGGGAGCCCCTTAATTTATTAATGATACGCCAACGCAAACCGCAATCGCCTGCTTCTTCGTTTATTTATTTAAAATGAACAAAGAAGATATACTAGACGATCATAGAAAACGCCCATGAACTATTGAAGTCGATTTCAATTTCATTCAATTCAATGTTTTTTTTTTGTTTTTAATTTATCTAATTGTATTTCGAAACTCAAGAAATAAGACTTGATTTTGATTAAACTTGCTAGCTGATGCAAATTTGAACAAAGAAATGTGGTGTTATAGATTGTCTACCAAACTCTGAAATCCAATTTCTTAGGACGGTGCCATTTATTATTGGTGTTAAACAATGAATACGGAATATTAAACGCTTTCTTGTTTTTGTTCTTTGCAGATTCCTCAAAAACTAGTAGCTCGTAGAAATCCCAACTCAACCTCAACAATTTTTTTTTTAAAAAATCTCAGAAAATTTCTGAAGCAGAAAGGATGATTATCAAGTACTTGAGAACTTGATAACGTTGAGGAACATGGCTTTAGTGAATGGAAAGTTACAAGTGGTTGAATACAAATACAGTTTCCAGATTTTTGAAAAAAATAGGTTAAAAACGTGGTTTTTGTAATTTTTAGTACTTTACGGGTTGAAACTTTTAAAAGCACCAAAAAACCTATTTCCACATTTACGTAGATTAGTTTAGGTCATTATCAATACGGTCATATTTTGTGTATTTTATAAATTGATCGGCTAGAATTTTAAAAGACAATAATTTGGTATGCATGCTGTCGATAGATAATTTAGCTTTGAAACATAAAGATTATGATAACATTGCAATGGAAAGTTACTAGGCGTTTTTGATAGATGTTTTGTGATGAATACGAATCCGGTCCGAAAAATCCATTTGGATACTCAGAGGTTAATATAACTTCCGGTTTTTCCGGAAATGACGTCATCATTGAAATTTTAAATGGCACCCTATATTCTTTGTGTGAATGTTTCGATAAGGATGACAATCTGAACACAAAAACATATCGATCATCAATTTTTATCACCACGGCATCGCAAAAATATTTTTTTGTGTATTAATCTAGATGGCTAAGAATTGGTGAAAATAGTCGAAAATTGTCAAATAAACACTAACTAGATCGATTTTGGCGGACATTGCATTAGTCTAGCGTGATTTAATAGGATTTTGGCAAGTGAGTCATTTTTGTCACGGGTACCCAATGGTCACACCCTCATTATTCGATAGAAAACATCTTTCCGATTAGAATGATACCACATACTTGATATTTTATTGAAATTCTTAGCCCAAAAATGTTGTTAGAAGCATCAAAATCGAAAAAAAATATTGACCTAATGATCAAAATCAGCGTACTAGTCAAAGTCAAGCAATGGACTACTCGAAGGAAGTACCCGTAAACGTCATTTTCACGTTACGATTATCAGCAAAATATTAAGAATTTGTTATCATTGTGTCGGAAAAATGTTTTTCCTCGCATAATCAGGGTACTTCCTTCGAGTGCACTGACTTGTGCGCTGACTTGATCATTACGTCAATATTTTTTTCGATTTCCGTGCTTCTAACACCATTTGTAGGTATACATACACTAAGAATTTCAATAAAATATCAAGTATTTCGTATCATTGTAATCAGAAAGATGTGTTAGAGTGTTGTATTAGAATCTTAGTTTCAACTCATCTGCTTGCAAGTACATTAGTGATAATCATGATTAAAGAATTTTGAAATGATGCAATTTTAACATAAAAGATCAATTATTGATTGATTAACAGATGTGTATGCCAATCTGTGTCGATATATTTCTGCAGACGCATGATTAGTTGATGAGTCAAATAAATATTTTCTAGTTTCTATAAGTTACCCATTATCAATTTCCAAGCCATCTCTGGTTGATTGGTTCTTACCTGAAACAACGAGAATATAATCTATTAATTACATGTACATTGTAATAATTACTACAAAAAAATTATAAAAATAC
>OZ030390.1:84461022-84728933 GCA_964023965.1 Melinopterus prodromus
TTGGTAAAATTAATAGTTTAGCTTTTTAGTTTATTCTAAGCCTTTTTCAAGGATTTTGGAAATGAGCCGCCATTTCTGTAATTTCGACAAAATAGTTAATTAATAAATTAAAGTAGAAGAAATTTTGAATAATTTATGCCTATAACATTTTTTGGTAAAATTAATAGTTTACCTTCAAGAGCAAATTCTATTTGATCGAGATCGGTCGCATCTGCATTGATATGAAATTACATAGTAGCCAGGATTTTGACAAATATTTTTTTGTGTTGTCACATTCGAAAACAGCTGATCTCATCTGAGGTTGGAGAACCACTATGGAACGTGCCGCTGTAGTGCGCAAAATTAGAAAATACAAATTTCAAATAAAATAAGATCACCAATTTGATTGTTTGTTGATAAGAAATATCAACCCGTCTTAATATCTAATTCTAAAAATGATACATTGAGAAAATTATAAATAAAGTATAGCGATGAGTGTAGTTTTATTTTAGTATGTTGGTAGGGATGTGTCATGAACAAATATAAATCTGTCAGAATTTGAATTACCTTTTTAAGGTGCGTTTTCATTAGTGATAATGGCAGTGGTAGCAGACGCCATTATAGTATTTCCAATAGTAAAATTGCTAGTGACTCATGTTTATGTACATGCAAACTAATATGTGTCATTATCACGATATGTAAGAAATACTATAATTTCGTATTCTACCACCGCCATTAGCTACCATTACCTACCAATCGGAACGCACCTTTCGTCAAAGTGGTACCAACCTAGCATTTACTATACAGAAATCATTTATTTTTTTTTAAATACGTATTTCTTAAAAAGCAACACAATAAACGTTGATGTCGCTCCTGCCAAAAACGCGCTGTATCACCGCTCGTCGCGCTATTCCGTACTTTCGGCATTTGTGACATAAATAACTATTATTCTAATGACGTAGTGTAGGTAGTGTCAAATGCTGATGCTTTGACAATACCTACGATTTATCTCTATAGAATAGATTCTCATGCAGCTAAACTATTAATTTTATATATTGTATGATAAAGTCATGTGCCTGGCCACATCAGATTTTTTTATCATGGTTGAGTAGAGAATTTTATGCCCTTTCAAATGATGTGTCACAAGATAAAGGGTGCCGTGTGAAATTTCGAAGTGGGGTGATTGGGGGGGGGGGGGGCGAAAGGATGAAACCGAAAATTCTCTAGATACCATTTTTGAACTTCCCCCTCAATATCTAAATCGACGTGTTTTCACTCAAAGCAATAATCGCATCAGGTCAAGAGTTATTAAGGGTGGATAGTTTTGAAATGAACACACGGTATTTGTGCTGCTTTCCTGTGAACTGAAAATCACTTTGTTTTTTTTTGTACAGAGGAATTCCTGGTAGATTTTCTGTTCAATGAGTAATGGCCGGTACCCCGACTTTTACGTTTTTCGACGTGCTTCAAAATGGCTTCTCTCTTTCTTGACTTGAACACTGAAGTTATAGCTCAAAGACAAAGACTTTCAGTATTTGATACAACCAATAATAGATAAACAACTTTAATTTTGTATGTAGAATAATACAATATATACTAATCATTCACGTCATTCAGCATCTATAGTAAGTTATACTTAAGAATTTAAGTTGATAATATGAAAAAGAATATTTTACGGCGACTCCGCCAAAATGGAAAAACCAATATTTCTGAAATAAAATGATTTATCACTTTTAACTAATCGAAAAGAACGATTTTCACTTTGACAGGTGGATACAAATCCACTGATCCGACTCAAATAACACAATACACACCTTTCCGACAGATCCATAAATCACAGAAACGAGGTTTCATTGCTTCTACATCGGCCCCAATAATCGTAATCCAGTTGGGTGTGGGATCACCTCGCCACGGTGTTTCCGGTGTTTCACCTAAACGGTCGGTCGTGAACGATTATCAATCAAAGAAGCAAGCAATCGTGCCCTCGGAGACCACGGCAAAAACAAACCGTTCAGTCGACGCTCCCGTCAACGGTGATATCGGATAGCGGATAAGTCGAAGGAACAGTCTGCGGTTACAAATTCGCATCACGGCAGATTGAAGGCCACTACGAAACGTGGGATTGAAAGGAAGTCGTAAAACGTTCAACGATCGGCTTGCAAACGTCACCGATATAAAGAGAAATATATTTATTGATTGGTGGAAGCAACGTTCGACTGTCCACTAAGGTCGTTAGCTGCTTACTTCACCGTTTGAGCGTACTACGTTATGACGTGCTTGGTTGTATGTTTTGATTGCAAATATAGAAATGTTTTTGTGCGTATTAGTTATAGATCATGGAAAGAATGTTATTTGGGAGACTTATAATTTAGGATGGTATGGATTAAGTTATAATTCATATGTCACACTTACACATACAAAAATAACAAACATGAAGAATGCAAATATTTGAATTTGACAATTGAGATTTGGGTATGCTGGAGTTGTGAAGTGACAGTGTTTTAGGTAGATTTTCTTTGCAATCGCTTTTTTAAAACATATTTCACAAATGTTTCAAGGACATAATAAATTTGGACCTGAAGGTTTACTTTAAGAACTTTGGAAGTTTCTATCATCACTGGAAAGTAGATTTATAAGTATTCATTTAGGTAAAAATTACCCATTAACATTCTCATAATATAATTAATATTTTGTGATAAAACGTAATATTTTACTGGAATTTTCAAATTATCACTGTATTTTCGAATTTAAACATGAGGGTCTCTAGGTAATTCAAAAAACTTCAACTAATTTTACTGGTTTTTTCCTACTGCTTATGAATATGAAAACTAAAACAGAATGACGATAATCCAGGTGAAAAAAATAGTGGAATAATACCTTGGCCTATTTCCCTATTACAGGTCGGGAGTGCTCCCAGTGACTTCTGAGCTAGTGAATAATAATTTATATATGTTTATTACATTTATTAATAAGTTATTTCGGAATCCATAATCTCGTATCATAACATTATCGATTTTGTTTATTTATCAACCGCCCTTTATTGTATTAATATGCTAAAAGTAATTGAGGATTGTTATTCTAAATCTGGCTCATATTCACGAATATTCCCGCTTTTTTATTGTTTCTTATTTTGACCATATTAAGAATTTTTATCGAAAATTTTATTATCGCATTGCCCCAGCATGCTTATAAACATCAAGTGATTTTAAACAATATAAAAGATTCAAAAGGAATTTTGAAAATTAAAATTTTTGCCAATTTAAAATTTGCGTAATTAACGAGAGACAATAATTAAACATAAAGCGCTAGAAAAGGACAAATTTGAAACAAATTTTTCGAAATATATGTACGAAATATAAAGTGTAACGATTACTATTACGTGCAATTAGGGTAAAATATTGAAACCTGTACACGTTTACAAAAATTGGTCATAATGGACATCATTATAGTAGGTATACCCGATGTAATCAGATGCAAAATTTAATTATTTTTTTTTAAATAATATAATCCCGTGGAATTTCATTACTATGTATCGAAAAAATAATTAAAATCATCCAACGATTACAAACGTTCCTCTGATTTTACCAATCACGGGTCAGTGTTTCTAATGATTAGTTGGCACGAAGCCACTGAATGGTTCTTTTTTCTTAACTGTTACACTGTTAACTGTTAACTGTTAACTGTTCCCGTTTACTTTTGGAATTTATCATGTGTCAGAGCAGTTAGCATTTCAAGTTTTTAATTTATTGTGGTCAGCATTTTTATCTTTTACTCTTTCATATTATTGTTTAAATACTGTCTTATGTTAATTGTTTGTTTTGTTAAAGAATGCTTTTTATTTTAATAATAATACCCAAACACATCTTTTGTTTCATGCTATTTTCTTTTCTGCTACATTGAACCAAGTTACCCATTTGCATTACTGATTATGAGTCACTGGATATTGGGCATTATGTTGCTAGAGCGATATAAACGCAAGGAGAATCCTGGGGAATCCCCTGCGTAAATGTGACCTTGCAACAAGCTCGCGGAGCACCAGTGTTTCCCGGAGCACCGGTTGATAACCACTGATCTATATTCAAGAGAATGACGAATAAGCAAGTTGACCCCTGAAGTTTACTGCTGAGTAAACCGGTTACATGTCACTCTAACTGAACACAATATGTATAGAAGTACATTTATAGCAGAATATTTAAAGTAACTTGATGTGGTAAACAATATATAATTTCCAACATATTTTAATTTATTGGTTGTTAAACTCTTTGTCAAGAAATAAGGTTATGGTTAAAACTATTTATTTAAAACTTACCTCTTGTTCCTATTAAATAATAAAGCCACGACAAAGCACGGGTGTAGTTGAATTTCTCTCCTTCCTGTAAGACAAAAATTAATTTAACTTTTTGTTTCCTATGTTGTTTACTGCTAAATGGATGCATGTCAAAAGCAAATTTATGCTTATCTTATGATTAATTAATTAAAATTTCGTGAGCAGTTTGTGTAAAAAACCTGACTGAAAATTTCCACGACAGGAGTAGAACTTTCCAGCAACAACTAATTACCGTTTATTATACCGGGCATTTCAGTACTTGTAAAAACTTTTCAACTTTGCGTTTGGCCGTCAGCGTGCCGCGTAATTTGATGTTTTCGGATGGACTCCGTTATTAATTTATTAGGTGAAGAGGGGCGGGTGCTGACGAGTTTACAAGTTTAGTCGTTCTGCTCAATGTTTTATCGCCTATACACCTTCTCATCATGCTTACTCCCATAATATTAACATTAATTGAAAGTCTTGTTAATTGGAGTTTTTTACAGACATTCTAAAGTAAGTCCCTTTCAATTTCTTCCCTTCTCGGCTTCTTTTACGTTGATTTTAAATATAGTATGAAAGTCATCAATTTCGGCGAACGTAATATAAATAATAATTTTCGGACCTTTTATACGTTTTAATATAAAATGGAAGGACGGGCATATTAAAAAGAAATAATATTGCTTTTGTTTGTCTTCAAATGTCCTGTCTACTAAAAAATAGCAGAATGCCAGACAAACAAAAACAGACAATAATAAATTTGTCGGCTGATTTAACTACAGAGTGGAAATATATTTTATACACAACTCATGTTTTTGTAAATTGAATATGTAATAGATATACGGTGAGAAACTAGATGCAGACATCCTGGTATATCGTTTAATTTGAGATGTAGTGATTTTAATTTATGGGGCAGAAATCGAAACGAATGGGCTACATTTCATAGTACTTTAGTCTAGTCATTTTAGATTTGGATTGAAAAATGTTCTGAACATCATACCAATGAACATCATACCAAAATGTTTACTGAATCTTTGATGACATTATAATTGAAATTGATTGAGGTTTGCATAAATATCTCCGAAAGTATTGAGCTTACAGAAAACATCATATTTTCACCATATTAAAGACTAAAGACAAAGAATTACTTAAAACTATTGAAAGATGCAAGTTTGAGGTGTAAAACGTCGTATTATCTCAATATCTATTCGGTTAAAAATACATATGTTTGTTAATGACAAATGACAGAAAAGATATTGACAAAATACCTCGGTTCTGAAACAAAATTTTTTAACCTTCTCCCAAACCTAAATCTTTCAAAATGTATGAAACTTTTATTTATTGTTGTAATTGTTTATCATGTTTCTTAATACTTTATACTTTCTAAGATACTGATGCAATCATTTTATAACGATTTTGTTTTAAGAATAGGTAGTTTTTATTTAATTTCAAAAATAATATATCATCAAGATGTCAATGATGTTGCACTTAAAATGACTAGACTACTTGTCTGTGACTTGTCGTTAATTTGAAATATAAACCCAGCCTCCTACTAGAACTTTGCAAAAGTGCCAATTGCAGATATTTTTAGATGGATTAGAGATATCGAAAGAAAAACGTGTTCAAAATTAAATTCTAACCTGGTACACCAAGTTCAAAATTCTTGTTTTTATACCTTTTTTGCAAATTTTACGCTTTACGCATCTGTATTGCAGATGTATTGTAATTTGAAGGAGAATGATATGCAGCATACTTGCATTATTTTTATTGTTACTGTTGGTATGCAGTGAGTGAGTGACCCATAGGCAATAGGGTTTTTATAACCTATACGACACAGCATACTAGTTTGATTTAATAAAAAAATATTGAGAATCTGAAAGCTGAAATTATACGATATGCCATTGTCAGTTAAATATCACACTAGGAAGATAATAATCTTAGATTAGTTTATAAATGATGAAGGACATCTGCATTGCATTTTCGAGCACATAATAGCCCAGCACGTTCTTCTTGTTTTTGGTGTTATATTGCTCTGTCACCAGCATACATTATATAAACATTTATCCTACTTTATCCGTTTTACACTACGCTATGAACCGCGTAAGAAGTTGCTCAAAACTTGAAGCAATCAGCAATTGCGTAGTGACATACAGAAATTTCGTTAAATACTGTCTAGTGTTCGAAATTGTTTCTCCTGTTCCCGTTTATGGACAATCAATAAATAATAGAACAATAATTGTCTATTATAAAGATTTATTTGTAATGTAATATCTATTCTAGTCTCGTCTAATATTACCTATCAATAATATACATTTGATACTAGGCTTCAAACTACTGAGCTTGCAAAAATACGAAAATTTTCTGTGGCACACAAAAATCCCTGTCCATATTTGACAAAAAATTTCCTTCCCTATCACAACACTGTTGCTATCCCAGTAAACCTATGTTTATGTTTGGTTTACCATCGTTGCCACTTGCCACCATTAGAGGACAGTTTCGAATTTATTCCGTACACGCATGCTCGCAAGTAATTTAACAATTTAACTTTTTGCTTAATATATTATATTATATTTTTCATTTAACTTCTTGCGCGGTCAATAGCGTAGTGTAAAACGGCTATTAAGGGTAAGGTTACACGGACGGGTAAACCGTCGCGGGCGACACGCAGATTTTTTTTATAAATGACGAAAATACTTAGCCGTTTACCCGTTGAAGGACCGTTCGTGTAACCCCACTTTTGCGGCCAACACGAATCGCGCAGATAACGGGGACCCCGGCGCGGGCAAACCGCGACGGGTTGCCCGCCCGTGTAACCATACCCTAATACTTGGCCAGACAAACTATTATAGGGAGTGGGATTGACGATGAATCACAGTATCTGAGTGGATACTGAAGGAAAGCTAATGAGATAAATATTTTAAAATAAGATGTATCACACATGTTGTTGCCATACTTGCCATCAATTGAAGATGAATTGTTAAATGACAAACTTGAATACATTGTAGGTTCTCAAAGATTCCAGCACACCAGGGAGTCTACTCTCGGCAGCTTTTTGAAGCGAATGCGAGACATTTTGGGATGTATGGAACGTATGGGCGTGGCGTGTGCGTCATTGTTATTAGCGAGAAGGAAACTTGCTCATAGAAACGTACCAAACAGAGGGCAACCGCTGATATCCCCACTTCGTCTCACCAAACCATTCGAGAAGTCTCGCATTCGCTTCAAAAAGATGACGAGAGTAGACTCCCAGGAATTGTACAGAGATAGTTGTAAGTGTAAGCCGACAAAGTACAGCGTTTGTTGCTCTAACCCTTTAATCTTAATGGTTTGATCCCACAAACTTCAAAAAATTATTTTGTCAGAAGCGGAAAATATACGGATATTTAATCTCGGACATTTTGAATCGTAGGTATTATTTCTTTCAGATTTTCTCACCGATCTGGCAAATACCAACATCTAAAACGAATGAAATAAAACGACATTTTAAAGGAACTTTTAGCGATATCAATTGATCAAAGACGGACGATACACACGATACAGCGTGGTAAGATGAGAAGCATTCGCAAACTCCCGGGTTTGTATTACAAAGTTGGAACGTGTGCTGTCGAGTGGATCTTAGACCGATACGATATAATTTGAGTTTATGACAGTTGAATGGAATTACGGAAGCTTGGCCCGCAACCACCACGCTGGCAAATTTGCAGGAGCAACATGCAGATTACTTCCGGTGGAACAAACCTTCGGCGTAGAACTGCACAAAGTATCGTCGTCGCCAGTTTGCGAAGCAATCTTGTTTTCAATTATAGAAGTGATCCGCTTGTTCAGTTTTATTCCAAACGAAAGAGAGGACGAATTATGTTTTTACAACCGCTTCATCCACTATCTGGAAGTTTTAATCTTGTATTTACAAGACAATTTCGACTCAGTTCTGCAAGAGGCACCGATATTATTTGCAACAACTACTAAACTGTGTTTCTACTTGTTCTGTTTTGCGCCTCCCTTCTGTCGCAGAAATAGAAGTAGGGTACGTTTACATGCTGAAATGGAATAATTAATTCCCTGTAAACTTTTCCGACAGCGCTTTTCCGGACTTGTTTTCGGTCGGCCACAGCCGTTGCGCGTCATCTTGACTAGACGTGTCTAGATAACCTCAATGTACTTTCGGCACAGTATCGAGACATCTTAAAGGCCATCCTTTTGAAACGGAACGGGGGAAAACAGTTACGGAAAACGTGACGTCAATTCCAACGACACCAGTTTGGCTGCCTGTTGCCTCTAATAATACCTCTGTGAAACATTTTCTTTGCTTTTGTATTAAGTTTCGTCATTTTACTAGATTTTTTTACTAGATACTTGAGGGATAAAACTAAAAGTTGAGATAATCCCATTAAGGGGAGATTCTCATGTAGCGACCTAAAAAAATAGCTCAAGTTTGAGACAGTTTTCAAACAAATTGTAAGAGATATCAAAATTTTTTCTTTTGCCATATATTTCTCATAGTTTAACGTACAAAAGGACATATAATATAAAAATAAACAGAAATCGAAATTTCAAAAGCGCTGTGAAACGAGATGGAATTAGTTGGAGGCTAAACCAACAATTAGTTAAAAAAAGTTGAAAATTGACGAAATGGCTGCTATTTAAATGTTATGATCAATTTTTGACAGCTTTTTTCGGTTTCAAATCGTTATTACTAATATAATTATTTTCCAATAAAAAGTATTTTCTCTAAGGGAAAAAAGAATAACTCGATCCGTGAAGCGATCAAAAAGTAATCGTGCAAGCCAGTTTGAAAGATTGTGTTTCTAGAAAAAAGCGTGGGTTGTATCAGTGTAAACAATTCTACAAATATTCAATATAGTTTATAAACTTGACTACACCTTCACATTTCATGTTTAAAAACAATTATTGCAGTACGCATTAATCTCAAATCTCCATTCAAATAATATTTACAAAAATATTACAATTTTTAATGTTTTGTTGTCAAAAATGTATATTTTGTTCTCTCTGTACATGTTTAAAAGTAAGGGATCAACCCACATGTGCATAAAAAATCATCAAGATCAGTTCCGGCGAAAATCAACTTTTGAAATCGTGCAATTTTGTTATTATCTACTCTTCTTGTTGTATGTCCTTTAAAAACAACGATAATGACGTGAATCCAAAAACAACACGTTCAGAAACTATTACTATTTCATGCCAGTTATTGCCAGTTTCTTATTGCTGGAAAACCACATGTAGGTAGTGCTTCAAAGTTCAGGCAAAAAAATAACATGGGGTATATACACCCGGTATATACTCAAAACGGAAAGTTGCGATAAAAAACTTCATCCGTACTGCTTCTAAAGAATTAGGCTACCAGTGAGTGAAAGAATCATCAAAATCGGATAAATGGTTGGGGAGAAAATAAACAATTTTTGACATATTTTTAATTATCCCTAAATTCTTGTGACTCGTTTAATTCAGAATTACCCCAATTTCTAAATACATCGTTTTACAACGTATTGACATTTCGCGTTTAGCTAACAAACAATTGCTGCAGTATGCTTTTAACCTCAAAATTGCATTCAAATGATGTTTACGAAGATATTTAAAGAAAATTAAGTTTTTTGACTCTACAAAATTTCGGGGATCTCTGTTCATGTTGTTTCTGAACTATTACTAATAAAATTTTTTGATGAAGCAGAATCTTGAGATGGTATTATACTCTTCAGCGGAAAAATCAGCGACTGAATGGACAGTATTTCATAAAAAACCGTTAATTGGGAATAAAACTCCATTACGGTGAAAATTCACTTGGCTGATATACGTACGAATTCCACGTTTAAATTATTTACTTTCTATTTATAGAAGTCCACGAGGTAATGTAGTAAAATACAAATAAAAATTATTACTGTTCTGCTGCCGAATAACTAATAACTTGTGTCCATAGCATACACCAAAAGACCTTGCAAACTTAATAATTAAAGCATGTACACAAATAAGTTTCATATTATTTTAATTTGCCTATATTGTAATACAATCTTATGGAGGGCTCGCGGGCCGCACCGTAGGGTGTTGAGGGCAGCATGCGGCCCGCGGACCGCAGGTTTGACATCACTGCCATAAACTATAAAACCGTAATACTTGCGAGAATCAAAAAACTGTTTCAGGGGCGATTTTATAGTCCAAGGTTTCAAAATACGAAAGGAAAAAGCAATTTTTTCATCCTATTACATGATAACCTCTCCTTAATTATTAACACCGTCGACTTTGTCCGTATGAACTTATACATATCGGAATAAATTCCAAATTAAACAAAAATACTTAATCAAACCTACCACATAAAAACTATATTAAAATGTAAATTCCCTTTGATACACACTGTATACAAGAAGCAGATAGTATTTATCTAATTTACATTTTAATCAGCCTGGCCTGTTAGTTTAAGGGAGTTCGACCAAGTCCTATCTAATCTACCCATATCACCAACTTGTTGGATAAGCAATATCAGTTAGCCAGCCAGTTTGTTACGAAATTGTAATGTAATTACATTAACAGTGTACATAGGGATCGGAGCTGCCCGAGGTAGTAAGTAAGTAAGGTGATCCGAGGGACGGTTGAAAGGGCAAAGTGCGCGTCTCCGTCGCCCGAAATTATCGACCATTTCCCAGCCACGCCGCAAAAATTATACGGTTTAAATAATATTTAATTTCCTGTTGGGGTGGTTGGCTATTTACCCTCCGTCAGCTTACGTTCCGTTCACACAGTGGAGCCAAAGTTTGATTCAAAAGGATATTTTTGTTGTAAAGAAAAGCTACGACTTGTGAGTAGTAGGATATAATATATAAAGGTAACCATTATAGGTACCTCTGGATATTTATTTTGAATAAAGTAAATAATCTAATAAATTTAGATGAAATATAGATGATTGAATTAGAAGAAGTCACTCACATGACAACTATTCTGGGAACAATAATATTTCTTTATGGAGTAGTTTTCTATGATTTTATATATTTTGAAATAAAATTTAATGCTTATCAATAATAAATGAATGGTAACCCAAAATATAGAGGAAAAAAGTAGGTACATACCTATTGTTCCAAAAGAAAACGCTAACTATGTTGTTAGAAAACTTGAATACTTTAAATACCATCGATGCAAACAGTACCGAAACTAATTACATAGACTGATTCGTGACTTACCAACATCTAGTTAGAATGACTAAATATTACACTAGGCTTTCTGAAAGTATTTGTCGGCGATGACAATAATCGATTGATTACATAGTAGCATTACATAAGAGCAGATACTATATTTTGTGGCTACAAAACTAATTTCCTGAAAGTTCATAATGTGAGCGCGTTGCATTATTTCTATGGATCTTAATCTACTGTCATTCGAACCTTTTTTCCGCCCTTGTTTCTTTATATTACTTTCTGCGTGTGATCAAAGAATTCTTCGAGATAAAACATTTGGTAGTTGCTATACTGTATGATGCCTGATTCAGTTTTCTGTTTGCAAATTTCACTAGGTTGAAAAGTAACAACAAGTCAATATACTTTTCACGGAACAAAGTCTATATTTTAGGTCTAGTGAAACTTTACTTATTGTTATTAGGTGGGCCATTTTAATTTTATCATCTTGAACATCACACTTTCAACAAAACTTTATTTTTTATGCAGAGGGGAATAAGGATAATAGTATTTTTTTGTATTGGTCATGTGCTTTCAGGTTTACAAGAATGAACTACTAGAAATGTTGTGTGGAAACTTGAAATAATAAAGGAAGTTATAGTAAACACAGTTTGATAACCGTCATACGTAACTTATAGATAACACTACACCAATATGGCTCTAGTGTTGGGATACTGAGTGTCAACTTCATTATTTTAATGGATTTGCTTATATTTCTATATTTTTTAATTCTAAAGTAAAGTTTACTTCCCTGGTCCTTAGCTTTGTAGTTATTTTATTTATATAGTTTTAATGGTCTTTTAAAAGGAATCGCTAGAGGCACCCTCCTACAAGACAAGTATCCATAGTGAGCTTAATTTTATATCAATCTTCCCATATTATACATCAAATTATATATTATTGTATTAGTGCATTACTTGTTGTGGTAATGTATATGTATTAATTGTGGTTGTGCGTCCATGCTACGTGATAAAATATGTCTTATTCATGTACTCAGACAAGTAAGGTTTTGACTGAAAAATGCGTTTTCTTTAAGAAAGTACATAATTTGTCAATTTCAGGTCAGTCTCAGTAACATTTTTATCCAAAAACAGCTGAGCGATTTAAAAATGTACGAAATATAATCAATTTAAATACTTAAATCCCGTGTGTTACAAAACTCTTTTTCATTTTCGGAACACCTACATGTAAATAACAGTGATCTCCAAAATTGAAATTGTTATTTACAGAAGTAAGTTAGATCTATAAGTATAATATAACTGATATACCTTAACTTTTATTCGAAACAGTTTTTATTTCATATGTTTAACTAACAATTGTATCACTATCATAAGAATCAACAATTTTTTGTCTTGCGCAGTGACCCATTTCGAACTTGCCTGTTTTTCTGTTATTCGATTATTTTTTTAATGAGAAAAATAAATATATTTGACAACGTGACTCAAAACAACTCATTTAAGTGTACGTAATCAAGATTTGGCACTCTTCTGGCATAGTTGCGTGCCTATAATTTACAAAATGTTTGCCTTTCGTAAACCTGTCAACGTTTGTGTAATCACAAACACGTCTGGAAACGTGGCCCCATCACTGGCCTAATTTCTCATTCGTGAAAAGCGCTACGGAGATTATCGAAATTGATATTTATAACGGGCGGTTGGGCACGGGCGCTCACGCTAAATTAGATTAAAACCGGGCCAGCAATTACGCCATTCATTTCGGACAAAGGATTAGCGATCGTATAGCGCACCTGAGCCATTCGCTAAATATTTAACCTGCCCCTGATATTTTTTTCAGGGGCAGACAATATGCGTACGCCAACAAGGGGAAATTGAACGCGTACGAGTGGGCGTTCTTTTGTGCTTCCCACCAACGCACACTAATCGTCAATACGAAAAATATTTAATATACCGGGTGACCCACGCCATAGGTACTCCAGTTTATTTTTGTTGTTATAAAGCTGGACGAATGAAATTTGTGAATGTGTTAATAGACAAAAAATGTCATTCTTTGGGATACTCTTGGGGTTAATATGACTTCCGGTTTTCCCGGAAATGACGTCATTATTGAAATTTTAAATGGCAACCTATATTGTTTGTGTGACATTTTCAATCAGGATGATACACAAAAACATATCGATCGTCAATTTTTATCACCAAGACAACGCAAAAATAACTTTTTTACGTATTAATCTAGGTGCTAGGAATTGGTGAAAATAGTCGAAAACTGTCAAATAAACACTAACTAAATCGATTTTGGCCGACATTGCATCACTGGTGCCCTCTAGCGTGATTATATTGACTTTTGGCCAGTGAGTAATTTTTTTCAACCGGTACCCAATGGCCACACCCCGATTATTCGATAGAAAACATCTTTCTGATTACAATGATACCAAATACTTGATATTTTATTGAAATTCTTAGCGTAAAAATGCTGATAGAAGCAAGGAAATAAAAAAAAAATATTGACCTAAAAGTCATTTTCACGCTACGATTATCAGCAATATATCAAGAATTAGGTATCATTGTGTCGGAAAAATGTTTTTCCTTGCATATTCAGGGTACTTCCTTCGAGTAGTCCATTGAGTGACTGACTTGTGCGCTGACTTGGTTTCTCTTTTTCGATTTCCTTGCTTCTAGCACCGTTTGTAAGAATGATATTAGTTCAAACTTTGGACTTGTGCGAAGCGTGTATTTGGGTGTGTTGGATACTATTCCAATTGTAATTTTTTGTGCGCTTGTTGACAACAACTTTTTTTATTTTTGTGAAATAGAGTGTTTCGACAAGGTAATGTAGATAGGTTTTGAAATTTATTCTATGTGGTTCAATGATTTAAAATGTTTTCACTTTTCCACCAGCGCGGCGTTGCGTTGCAACAATTTTAACTTAAAGTTTGACTAGACTTTTGTAAAATTCTCTGCACATTCGGGGCTAGGATTATAGCTCGTTGTAAACGACATGTAATTGTTAGAATGTAGTACATACAATGTACATGTACGCCTAAATGAAAATTGCATCCTATGATTTAACGAAATCTTAAAAAATATTTGAAGAATGTTTTACTCTGCATTAAGTGATCCCTATTTGATAATACTGAACAAGCGGATGTATACCTGGTTAAGACATTCTTTTCAGGATTTGTCATTGTTACCATGTGATCCAACTAAAAGTAGTTTCGGAACAAATGTCCGCCGTTTTGTTTTTCTAGATTTGATATTATATTTCTAAACACTTAAATACATCAATTGAAAGTAATTTCAGAACAAATGTTGAACAACGTGATGGATCAGTCATTTTATTTTCTTATTCTTTTCCTAAAACAGATAAATAATTTCTTCAAAACATTTTTGTAAAACAGATCATATAAATAACTAAAATTTAAAACTGTTTTTAATTGTATTGGGTATTAGCTTAAACTTTTGGTGGAGGCGCTGGGAACTCATCAGTATATATTTCTGTTTTAATTCATTTTAAGGTAATTATTGATCGATTTCCACATGTCACTTTACTATTATCAGCAACACTTTTTTTCTTATTAAAAATAGTGACCTACCACAGCTGGTCAGATTTTCAGATTTATAATCAACAACCCCAAATCTCCACAACACTGAAACGTCGGGTTAATTTAAAGTAATTTCAGAACAAATATCCGCCGTATCATCATTTTTCATTCAACCTATACCTACGTTAGAGTGAAATTTGGACCTCTACTAATAAGAAAACAAATGCCAAACGATGTCAAACGTTAGTAAATGTTATTGGTTTTCAGCTGTTTTTTTTTTAGTTCGGCTGTTTTTAATAAGTCGAGCAGAACTTGGGCAATTGGTGACACCTGAGGCATGGAGCGGCGTTTGTCTAGCAATAGTGAGCAATAGCACTTTCGTATATAACACCGTACTCCAAAGAAGTCCGCTTACCTCGAAACCGTAGTAACATTGGCCCATGAAATAATTCGATATGCCGCCACGAGAAAGAATGACAGTAAAAGTTTCGGCGATTCAACGCTCGAACGCTCAGGCATGACTCATGCGAACGAGTACAGCGACGACAGTGACGTACGCTTTGTTTTATACTATACTCGACGGACGGATAGTGCGTAAATAACTTGTCCGTATAATATCAAATGATTTTAGCAATAATTTGTATTCATAATAATTATTTATTTAACAAGATATTACTGTTAACATTTGCTATTACTACTTTCTCCAAATTTTCGATAGTCAATGATGTTCTTTTAGAAGTTAAAATAACTTTTCCGTAGATCGTTAAATTTTATGAGTCAGTTAAGTGAATAGGAAATGCAATTAAATAACTCTATTAATGCACGATTTCTATTAATGCATGATTTGTTATAGCCAATCACACGACGTAAAGACAACGTTTGATTGGCCAATCGAACATATTTGAAATGAAACCTTCCAATCAAAACATACTGCGCTCTAGAACAGTCACTGTCAAATTACATAAATTGTCATATAATCTAAAAAGAAACATTGGCGAAGAAAAGTCTATGTAGACGACGCTAGAAGAATGCGATCGACGAAAAATTTTTGTAGCCAACTCGAATAATAAACGGCTATTTATGATCTCAACAATTAGCGCTCGACCGTTAAACAGTCTTGATCATTAATTGCTCTTTTTAATATACTTGTTGGTTAAATAACTATTAAAAGTCGAAAAAGCTTCTCTGAACGTCACAGCTTATTAATGGGGCATAAGTAAAGCAATGCGCATGTAATTGATATTTTTCGCAATTTGTAAAATTATTTGTCATACAAAATTCTTGAACTATTCTGAGATCGGGATTTCTATCTTATATAACGTCAACTTTATTAGTTAAAAGTTCACACATTTGTCCCGGAACCGATTTCAATTTATTTACGATTTTGGTCAATTTTGCTATCGATTCTCTCACTTTGATGTTACGCCCTTCGAAATATTTAATGTCTGCAATTAGAAATGAAAAATTGCTATGAATAAATTCCAGTTGCTCTTTAAGGCAAGGTTCTTTTAATAATTCTATAATTAATATATAAAAATATATGTAAATGTTGCAAGGCTTTTGCACAAAGGTTTTATTCTATATAATTTAACATGCAATATAAATATTTCATACTATTAACGGCTAAACGTACAATAACCTGGATCGAAAAGAAAGAAAACAGCGAATAGGACCGTTGTGGCTGCGCGCGTGACCCTAGTCACTTCTCGGTCTACCCGCCACTGGAATAACCCCGAAAAAACTTGACTTGCCCGATCTCTGCTCGGCTCTGTATAATAACAAACCTACTTAAGGTTTTAAGGGTTTTGTATATCTAAACCTATTTGTTTTTAAAACACAGATCACTTTTGTAATCTTGGACCGATTTTAATTATTTTATAATGAAATTCTAAACAAATTCATTAATATTGTCATACAAATTTGAGCATTTCATCAATTCGATGACAAGTACATACATATCATTTAAGTATGTAACAAGTTAGCATTAATTAAAATATTCTACCAATTGATTTATCTGTTATTTTCAACATATATGAAACGTTTACTGCAAGGTTTTACCGCATTTCACATTACAAGGTTCACGTGAAAGTATGTATCTTCTATACATTTAGTCGGATTTAGGGGTAAATCAAAAACAAAATGTTGAAAATTAATATGGCAAATATGGCGCCTATCCAAGTTCTTTAGTTACTCCATAGCGTGTCTCAAAAGTAGACCGAAAGCCTAGTTTTGGTTCTGCCGGTGTTTGTTTCAATATTACTATGGTTATGTGATAATCTTGATGAAATTCAGAATAAATTTCTTAACATTTTCCGATGGTTATCCACACAGTTTTAGTTGGCAATGAAACTCTTTTAATTTGTGTTCAGTTGATTAAAATTTTGAGTAGGTAAAAAACTGTTCACACAATCTGGGTGCATTGACAGCAGTTATTAGATATAATTTGTGTATACGTTAGGGATCGGGCGTTTGTTTATTTTGGTATGTTAGCAACTGCTACTACTTCACCCGTAAAAAGTTTCGCCTATGTTTAAGAATAACGTGTAGTTATTGTTAGCAAATCTAATACAAAACTATATGAGTCTTGATTATAGTATCTGCCATCGAACAAAGAAAAAGTATTTTTCGGCGTAAACTGTCGTAAGTAAATATAAGGGTTGCCAACCATGATCCGTCGACGACTGAAATAGGATGAAACCGGAAGGTATGTCTCGTTTAACGGATCTCGTTGGTATGCGGTTTATTCGCCGGATGTGAACTAGATTGGGATGCGTGATGATTCTAGGTGCCGAGGGGTTCAGAAACCGAATCCCAGGACCAATTTATGCACAGCCGCGTTATCCTCACAGTAATCTAACGTCCGGATTCAACACCTTACGACCATTGCTTAACAACTGAACGCAGTCATGAGGCAACAACTCGATTATACGTTTCAGCTAACTACAAGATTAATTACAGACAACGGTCCAAAATTTTCTCTAAGTACAGCTATTTAATTAGTTGTATCGGTTTTATTCGGTTTTTAATGCGATTGGTAACTTTAATAGTCCACAACGTCATCAATATTTTTATTCTTCTTTCGAAAAAAAGTGAAAAACCAATCGAGCCACGGCAATCAAATTTTCGGAAACGCTAGTCTAGTAGACTGGCTGTCATGGGACTTAACAGGTGATCGCTTGACATTATTGGTGTTAAAAAAATTCATAATTAATTACACAAAACTATAAACTATAGAGTATATGATCTCGTCTCATATATCTAGAGAAATTGCTCCTCCACAAGCCGATATTTTTTTATACCATTCGTGATTAAAATTTAAAGTACACAACTGCATTTTCTTGCCTGGGTGGATTGTCTGAATCGACAAGTAATTGCTTCATCGAAAGAAAATTTTTCCAGATTGATTAGGCTAATACGTATTCTGGAATCACTAGTATATTAAAGTTGTTATGTATAACTGCCAACAGTATGACCAACAGAAGTTGATTTGAGAATGTCAATCCATGTACAATGTATTTTGGAATAAAGAGTTCGTTTGGAGACTACTGATTTATTTTCTGATACCTTCACAATCCTATACATTTGGATATCAGCGTTTTTATATTCAAAAAGCGATGCAAAAGAAGGTACTCTTGAGGGAATATAAACAAGATAACCAATTAAGATGATAGTTTTAATCCAGAGCTTACCGGAAAAAAGCAGAAAACTAAAAAATTACGTTACAAGAGTCACATTTTAGTGTTTTGAATTTTAGGTAGTTATTTCATATTTACAATTTGTTTCAGCACAAAAAATAAGAACCTATTTTAAATAATATTTTTATAATTTCTAGTGATCCATGCAAACATTTTAAGGAAAAAAATCCTGTTCTAAAATAAAGCCCATATTTCCGCAACTTATGCCATATTTAACAAATATCGTAGCTCTTATATCATTGTAATGCCAGTTTTCAGTATGCGACACCAAAACAGTGACCTGCCAATAAAAAACAGTTTCTGTGGTTGCCGTCGATCCTGGAACAAACGTCAGTACTTCGGAAGCTAGCGAAGAAACTTTCATAATTTTGGGTAAAAAGTAACAAGCTCAACGTTTACTTTATGACTTTTTTCAAGCTTACAAGGCCGTTTTAGTGAGGTGTTATAAATACGTGTACATGCCAGTATCAAGTGTTTTTCACATGTTGACTTTGTTTCATTGATGTTAAAAATAGTTTTTTAAATTTATCTTGAAATGCTCAATTATTATAATCAATTGTCTTAAGAAAATAAAATTCCCATGTATTTATATCAATAATCATAATAATAGTATATTATTATACAAATTTTATAAGACGTCAAATTGGCGCACGAGTTGTTTTGGAACGAAAATGGAACGAGTGCGCCAATGAGTCTTATAAAACGAGTGTAATATACTATTTTTTCTACTTTGCGTCATTAATTTTATATAAATTAAGAAATTGTGGTTACTATTATTACAATCTAGGGTATTTTGCGGGTATAGGTTGTAGTACTGTTGGTAGTGAGGACAAAATGTTATTGGGTATAATTTTACTCTACTTTACCCTACAAGTTTTAATAAATAATTAACGGGGCGAAGCTATGATAACAATAGAGCTTGGGGCAACATTGTTAACAACGGCTACTGTGATAAAAACGTAATGACAACCA
Organism: Melinopterus prodromus; assembly: GCA_964023965.1. Classification (NCBI taxonomy): domain Eukaryota; kingdom Metazoa; phylum Arthropoda; class Insecta; order Coleoptera; family Scarabaeidae; genus Melinopterus; species Melinopterus prodromus. Next base: position 84,480,649 of record OZ030390.1, read on the forward strand.
GTGGAGTAAAGGATATAGATATAGAAACATAACTCAAAAAGTTAAAAATAGTGTCTAATAATTATAGTAGTCACAATAAAAGTGCTTGGCGGTAACTGATTAGTTACCTACTTCGAAGAACAAGTAGTTGCTAGAGAATTGCTCTAACGCTTAACGTTTAATAGCGGTGTCTGTCTAATTCCGCTAGGTAGCCGTTGAGGCTTTGACATTTACACGCACTTATAATTGAAACCAAATTCTAATTTCGGTGAAGTAGTTTATTAGAATAAATATACGGAGTAAAATTACATGCGATGGAGGTAACACAAATAGTTGTACACTACTAGAACTAATGGCGTTTTCGATTTATACAATTTTAAGCACTCACTCGGTGCGAACTGCACCGTGAATATGCGTAAACCGCATTGTTTTGGTGCAGTTCTTTAAAAATTAACTTCACGGTGTACTAGTTCATAATCTAAAATACGTGACTTTTAAAGGCTCTTACGAAACTATTTATGATTATATTTATTGTCTGCAGGTTCGATGGATTGATTGACCTGGCCTTAATTATACAATGTAATTAAACTATATATACATCGTAACAACCCTCCTCGCAAACAATTGCTCGACCCAGAGCAATCAAAAGAAAAAATTGAACAGCCACGGGACAGGATAGAAAGGAACGCACCACATGTAGTTTTATTTGACTACCACAAAAAATAACAATTAAATACAACAATCATCAATCTCCGACTGCTTCTTGGGTCTTCCTGCCAACCTTCTTCTTGTAGGATTGTGATGGTCATCTAGTTAATGGATACAATTACGGTCGGCTTTGACCGTGTACCCAGATTATTTTTCAGAATCATCTCCTGTTGCCTCTTAGAATTCTCTTAATTCTTCTCCTTCTTCTACGTCTACTTGGACTAGTCGGGGCCCCTTGTGCCGTGCGAGGCCGTTTGGTAGAATCCATAGGACCGTTCCTCTCTAATCGATTTGTTTGTTTCTTCTCAGACTGGTCGAGACATGTCTTGTCCCGTGCGGGTTGGTTCGGTAGAATCCGTAGCGCCAAATCCCCTCCAGTCTACATCGCCAGCTTCCTCTGGCGGTATCGTGAACCCCAAATGTCGCATATAACTCCATTATGCTGATATGGTAACCCGGTTCATCATGTGTCGACTGCTTCTTGTAGACGACCACCATCCGTATATTTATCTCTTCGTGATCCCGGACCAGCCAGCTGCATCATCAAAAAGAGAACGGGCATATGCAAATTCTTCCTTACAGTGGCGTTATTAATCTTCAACAATTAAACAAACAAAAAACACAATAGGTACTAACTTATTTCTAAGACGAAGAGGTGAGCGTTATTTGACCATCCATCTTTTTTCTTTGACGCTATCCATCCATGCGGTTATTAATGGCTGCCCGTACAACGGCATATTTCTCATTGGGGGAGTGAGAAATATTACAAAACCTCCCTGCTGATTGACCGCCAACACAATTCGCCTTGTCTCCGAGTCGCTTCAGACATGCTTCCTCTTCATCGCGCTGGATGTTTTACAGATGTTTCCACCCTGACCAAAAGGATCCGTTCCCGATCTTCTTTGGGACCATTTTGGGACCATGTTACGTAGCTAGTGATGGGAGACGGCTCTAGGTCAGGATGGATCTAAATAAACTTGCTCTCAGCAAGTTGCTGACCACACGGAATTCCAATATTACAGCTGACTGGCGACCGTGAAACACGATCGATGAGCGTATACTCAGGTGCTCCAAATTACTGATTGATTCTCTTCCCATCCCATGCCGTGGCTTTTATATGGATTTGGCAAGAGGTCATGACCTGTTTCGGGCCCCCAAAAATCCTTAGTTACGATTTTTTATTGCACACGGCTTTTGTTATAAGTTAATGGTAATTTGAACGTTTTGAACGCGTGCCACAAAAGAATGTCTTTGTTCCGATTTGAAAAGCCTGACGTCTGCATTTCTGGCCAAGCAATTGTCTGCAGGTTCGATGGGTTGATTGACCTGGCCTCAATTATACAATGTAATTAAACTATACATCGTAACACCCGATCATATCTTCGATGTAGGTTTGATGTTCGCATAACTCTCTATTCAGGTAAATGTGGTACTTGTATTGTATCTGAAAGGGGTCGCAAAACATCACTGAAAACGTCATGCTGGCGTATTTTGATGAACAGAGCGAAACTAAGAAAGACCCAACCTTTTGGCAATACTATACCATGCTACACATATGTTTAAATATGTATAGAATATAGATATTTCGCGTTTATGCGATTGCAATGGATTCTAAAAAGGCAGTTTGTGGTTATGTGTAGTACGTTTGACATATAGCATTTGATATCAATATTAGCAATCTTAGAAAAAGGTACTAAAACACGATATTACAATTTGTTAATTGTAACATCGAAAACAATGTTACAATGAGTGCATTGTAAATGCAAAGTACAAAAACTATTTTACGGTTTTCATCAAAAAGCAACAGTTCTTAGCATTCCTAAGTTTGTCTATCTAATAGTCTAAAACAAGTAATTATGGAAGCAAAAAAAGAGAAAATATGAAAAGTGTATAAAGTTTTCCAAAAACATAAACAGATAAGCGCTAATAATGAAACTATGAATCATAAAAGAAGATCCATATCCATTGTTTCCGATTCTTTTTCCGGCCATTGTCGGTTGTTTATCCTTTGTAACGTTAATACGGGGGGCACTAAGGGCTCGAAGTCTCGAATCGATACCAAGACCAAACAAATAAAACTTTTATGGGGCCATTTATTCCTGCCCTTCGTGTTGACACAAAAGAGAAAGACTTAATATTGAAGAACCTCTCCCCCCAAAGACCGAAAACTTAACTCGATAGCGAAAGCTAATTTTAAGAAGTTCCTTTAAACGCCGTGCCGCGGAAATGGCCAATCTATATATAATGTCTAATTACGGAAAAGTGATTTTCAACGCGCGCCGTTTTGATTTGATTTGTAGCGCCCCCTGTCGACGTGTTCGTGCAATTAAGAAGGTGGCAGCGACCCCAGCGAGAGCCCGAGTCGATAACATAATTCAATATATTTCTAATTTCGCTGTTTGCCAATCTCCTTTTTTTTTGGCGACGGCATCGGCAGCGGAAGAAAGAATGTCACGATAGCAGATTTATCATTATATTCGGCACCTGGCAGGTATGTTTTCCATTGTACATGATTCAATTAAGAAACTTGAATCAAGTGACATTTAAATTGATTTACATTCATGAAAGGAGAAACATGAATTACCTGTCACTCAAATTGATCTGCTTCAAGTATTGTGTAATTCAGCAATGTACCAAACGGTTTTCAATGATTGATTACTTTCAAAAACAATAAACAAATTACAGTGAAATCACCCATCGGAAACGAAATCATTTAGCTTGTTAAATATTGCGAAATTGTGCTAATAGTGTAATAGTTAGTTGTATAATACGTGAAATATGTATATGGCAATAGTTTAGCCCACATTTAACTATTATATATAGGGACTGATGATTCGCAATGGACAAATATCAATTGTAATATGAATAAAATGGAGTGATCAAAATAGTAATAATTTATATAGTACGTAATTGTTTTAATAATTGAATTGGAACATTAGTAGTAGGTAGTATGTATTGTATTAATAGAATGTTTACATGAAATAACGATATATCATATTAACATGCACAGCACTTACAAGTAACAGGTGTGTAATGGTATTAATTTGATAAGGTTCCATTCTACTATGTAGTTCCCATTACCCCTGAAAAAATTTCAAAATCTGTTAGCTAAACTTGTCCATTATGTAACATTAGTACGCTCAAAATATTTTTAAATAGTACATTTTTACCTACTTTTATACGAATAATGACATGCAAATACTTAAAAGTTTTATCTTAGGATTTTGAAGTCTTTTATCCCACCTTTGACAGTCAGAAATTACAAAGTTGTGACGACTTTTCTCTTAATTGCTTAATTGCTATCATACGCAGTATGTAAAGTATTGTAATCGTGCCAAAAAATTGAGATTTTAGCGGAAATACGTCTTTATGGGTCCCCTGAACATTTTTGACCAAGGTACAAAAAAATGTAGAAGTTTTATGGCCAAACTTAGAGCTGAAAAGCTTTTGGTTCAAAAGGGTCCAGAGGAACTGGTAGTTTATTCTAAGCCCTTTTCAAGGATTTTGCAAAAGAGCCGCCATTTCTGTAATTTCGTCAAAATAGTTAAATAATAAATTAAAGTAGAGGAAATTTTGAATAATTTATGCCTATGACTTTTTTTTGTAAAATTAATAGTTTAGCTACAAGAGCAAATTCTATGTGATCGATATCGGTCGCATCTGCATTGATATGAAACTAAATAGTAGCCAGGATTTTGACAAATATTTTTTGTGCTGTCACACTCGAAAACAGCTGATTTCATCAGAGGTTGGAGAACCGCTATGGAACGGTGCCGCTCTAGTGCAGCAAAGTACACAATAGAAATTTCAAATAAAATAAGGTCACCAATTTGACTGTTTGTTAATAAGAAATATCAACCCGTCTTTATATCTAATTCTAAAAACAATAAGTTGAGAAAATTATAAATAAAGTATAGCGATGAGTGCAGTTTTATTTTAGTATGTTGGTAGGGATCTGTCATGAACAAATATAAATCTGTCAGAATTTGAATTGCTTTTTAAGGTGCGTTTTCATTAGTGATAATGGCAGTGGTAGCAGACGCCATTATAGTATTTCCAATAGAAAAATGCTAGTGACTCATGTTTATGTACATGCAAACTAATATGTGTCATTATCACGATATGTAAGAAATACTCTAATTTCGTATTCTACCACCGCCATTAGCTACCATTACCTACCAAGTAGTATGTTTGTACGGATGGTAGATTCTCATGCAGCTAAACTATTAATTTTATATATTGTATGATAAAGTCATGTGCCTGGCCACATCAGATTTTTTGATTTTGATGGGGTGTTTTGAAATGCCGCAAAGGCTTTAAAATTATTTTAGATTTTGATCTTTTGTTTTTTAAATATGATATAATTATTATAATCATAATAATCTACACGTTAACGTAGTGGCGAAAGCTGTTCGGGGATGTTAAGGCGTGGATTATTATTACTGCTATTACTATATTATATTTAAAAAACAAACAAAAATATTTAGAATTAAAATAATTTTAAAGCCTTGGCGGCAGTTCAAAACATAAAAATCATTAGTCGTTTTCTTTAATTCATTAACTCACAATATTTCCATGATTGCACATTCCCGAATTTGAAAATTTAAAAAATCTGCCCACCCTGCTATACAGTGAAGAGGCTAATAGAGGCCTCTCCAGTAATAGTTTGTTAATTCTTGTTTTGAACAAATAATGGACAATAATGTGAGGTTCTATTTCATATTTACAGATTTAAACAGAATATCGACTTGGCTTTACAACTGCTTGTATAACACGTTTATTATACTGATTAGTATTTTTTCGCGCGTGCGTGGCCGTTAACCACGTGACAGTTTCGTTAGTTGGAGAGGCGACGCGTCACGTCACCTCAGTACATGAAAGAACATAAGTCCGTGTGGACGTACTGTATCACCAACTGTATTATCGATTTTTCTCAGTAAACCATGAAATGAAACACAAGTGAGTTTTATTAAGTGTTATACACTGAGTGTTCTTTACGCAATCCAAGTGGATTCAACATATGGTCCGTCGAAACAAATTATAGACACGAGGTTCAAGGGAATCTCGGCTCAACCAGCGAAGTTCCGGCAAAAGCAGCTGTTGCCAGGCGGCGAAGACGCACGACTCAGCACGAGGCAAATCAGCTGTTTCCAGGCGCCGGAGACACACGTACTCGCACATCTCTAGCGGATGGTACTCATAACAACAAAAAACAGGTTAGTGCGCGCATTCCTCTCATTCTCCCTATTCCACATTGTTTCAAGCACGCTTTATTTTGTCATACCGAGCGATTATTTGCGCAATTTCACGTAATACACACACAAAATGGCTGATCTGAAGGGTTTAATTGTTAAACGCGGTGCTATTAAGGGCCAATTGACACGCTTTAAAACATTTGTTGCCAGCCAAACTGGTGCCATCGATTTTATACAACTTGAAGGTCGCTTAAACAAAATATCGGATTTGGATCATGACTTTAATGACGTGCAAACAAGTATTGAAATTTTGGATGTCTCTAATGAAGAACACGCAAACGATAGAGAAATATTTGAAAATGATTTTTATGAGGCGATTGCTGCCGCTAGGCGAATTCTAGCTCAACGTGAGGGCGAGGGGAAGGGTTCGGTAGATGCGGACGGGCACAGTAACACATCGCGGGTAAATCTAACACAAATAAGGTTGCCTACATTGAATTTACCGACTTTTGATGGGTTGTACAGCCAATGGCTTTTCTTTCGCGACACGTTTGAGTCAATTATTCACAACAACGATACGATAACGGAAATTCAAAAATTTCACTACTTAAGATTATCACTGAAAGGGGACGCCGCGGAAGTAATAAACGCGCTAGAAATTTCAGCCGACAATTATAAGACGGCGTGGGAATTATTAACCGAACGCTTTGAAAACAAGTCACTTTTGATAAATAATCATACGAAAGCATTGTTGCACTTACCTGTAATCACAAAAGAATCTTTTTTAAATCTAAGATCGCTGTGGGATAACGTATCAAAGCATTTGCGCGCATTGGAGGTTCTAGGTTTGCCCGTGAACAAATGGGACGCTCTTTTAGTGGCAATAATAACAGAAAAACTGGATCCTATTACTAGGAGGGAATGGGAAGCTCAGTGTGGAAAGGACATCCCTAAATACGACGAACTTGCGGAGCTTATCAAAGAAAAATGCATCCTGCTAGAGAAACTGCAGATAGCAACAAAGCCAGTAGATAATACCTCGAATCAACGAACAAGAGTACATGCTTTAACTGAAGTATCTTGTTTGAAGTGTGCTGAAAATCATTCGTTAGGCAGTTGCAAAGAATTCATTGCTCTACCTCTAGATGCCAAGTGGGAAGAGGTAAAGAGACTCAAAGTATGCTCAAATTGTTTAAGACAATACCACATTGCAAAAAATTGTAATTCATCGACTTGCAGAAAATGCAATAAGCACCATCACACACTTTTGCACAAGAATTATTACACACAGAAAGGGTATGGGGAAAAACGTCAAGAAACCAAACCGCACTCGAACTCAAGCACCCCCACGCCAACACACGAAGTAAAACGCACAACAGCAAATACCGCTGCCAACACAAAATGCTCACAAGTATTACTCTCAACAGCACTCATACAAATAAAGGACTCTCGCGGGAATACACTCCAATGTAAGGCACTTTTGGATTCAGGTTCACAGTCAAATTTTATCACGGAATCACTTTGTAAAAGATTGCAGTTACCAAGAAGAAGCATTGAGTTTACAGTATGTGGAATCAATCAAGGTATGTCAACCATAACACAATCATGTCAAACGGAAATACACTCAAGGACAAGCCATTTTAGTTCCAATCTTACTCTTCTGATATTGCCTAGAATTACAGATGACTTACCCCATATCACATTCAATAAGAACCTGCTGGATATACCAAGGAACATCACTCTCGCCGATCCAAGTTTTGATAAAACTAGTTCAGTAGACGTCTTATTAGGAGCTGAGATATTTTGGAATCTTTTAAGCCAAGGTCAAATTAAGCTTGACAAATCAGGGGCAGTTTTGCAAAGAACGCAATTGGGGTGGATAATTGCTGGACCGCTCGATGCAACTCGAATCAGTCAACCGCACCAGAGTTTATGTAACTTTGTTACCACTAAAGACTTAGATGAGTCTTTGAAGAAGTTTTGGGAACTTGAAGATATACGCGAAGAGAAGAAATTTAGTCCCGAAGAACGCCGCTGTGAAGACCATTTTATGAATAATACTACTCGTGAACCCGATGGACGTTTCGTGGTACGAATTCCATTCAAAGGACCCACATCACTGCTAGGCGAATCAAGGCAAAACGCAGAAAAGCGTTTCTACAACCTAGAAAAGAAGTTTGCACGTAATCAAAGGCTCCACAAGCAGTACTCAGACTTTATGGAAGAATATGAGACAATGTCACATATGACCCTTGTGAGTGACCCAGATCTTGGAGAAAAACACTACTACTTACCTCATCATGGGGTGATAAATGAAAATAGCGTTACCACTAAACTCCGTGTTGTGTTCGATGCTTCCGCTCCTACTTCAACGGGGGTTTCATTGAACGATCTCCATATGACGGGACCGGTTATCCAGGATGATTTGCTGGCCATAATACTTAGGTTCAGGAAGCATAACTACGTTATATCAGCAGATGTAACCAAGATGTATCGGCAAGTGATGATAGATCCAAAGGAACGATGCCTACAGCGCATTCTATGGCGAACTGAACCAACAAAGGAATTGATGACGTACCAACTGAATACGGTAACATATGGCACAACTGCAGGCTCTTATTTGGCCATACGATGTTTAAAAATGTTAGCTGATTAAGCGGAGGGGGAGTATCCAGAGGCAGCGCGAATCATAAAGAGGGATTTCTATGTTGACGATTTGCTAAGTGGCGCAGACTCCATAGAGGAAGCAGCAACCTTGTGCAAGGAAATAGCGGGGATACTTAAACGCGGTTGTTTCGACCTATGCAAATGGCGATCAAACAACGCACAATCGCTGAACCTGGTATGCAACCTATCGAAAATGACGACACCCTTGACGTTTGGGATGAATGCAAAGGTACTGGGCCTTACATGGTCCTCACATGAAGATATTCTGACATATAACATAGCAAGGATCACAAGTAACCGCATTACAAAACGCTCTATCTTGGCAGAAACCGCGCAAATTTTTGATCCTCTCGGATTGATAAGTCCATGCACAATAACGGCAAAAATCATACTGCAAAGGTTATGGCAGTGTAAAATAGAATGGGACGAATCAATACCCTTGGAACTTCATACGCGATGGACAATATTTAGAGCCCAATTACATCAGCTTAATGAAATCTCCATTCATCGACAAGCAACATGCCAAAATAGAAAATACACTGAACTGCACGGATTCTCAGATGCTTCAGAGTTAGCTTATGGGGCCGCAATTTACATCAGGTGTATTGACACAGACGGGAACTATAGTGTGCAATTACTTTGTGCTAAGTCAAGCGTTGCACCCTTGAAGAGCGCAACTATTCCTCGATTGGAATTATGCGCAGCGTTGATGCTATCACGATTAATGGCCAAAGTCACAGAAGCACTGGACATCAACTTCGATAAAATGTTTTATTGGACAGATTCATCTATTGTTCTGTCGTGGATACGCACAAATTCAAGCCAATGGAAGATGTTTGTATCAAACCGAATAGCGGAAATACAGGATTTAGCAGATCCTTATAGTTGGCACCATGTACGTACATTCGAAAATCCCGCTGATTTGTTGACGAGGGGAATTGATCCACAGCAGATAAAGGAAAATAACCTGTGGTGGCACGGGCCTGAATGGTTGAGAGGGCCTGCGGACCAATGGCACATAAACAACGAAGGATACAAGTTTAATTACGAAGATTTGGCTGCTACTAAGAATATTCAAATAGAACAAAGAAAAAAGACGAGTGTTTTATGCACAACATTAGATGATTTGAGATTACTTGAAAGATACTCAACCCTCAAAAAATTGCAACGCGTGTCGGCCTACTGCCTCAGATTCATGTACAACGTACAAGCAAAGGTAGGACATAGGCAGTATGGCCCGTTAACTCACCAAGAATTAGATAGAGCTCTAAAGGCTTTAATGAAAGGTGTACAAATGCACTATTTTTCACAAGAAATAGAGGATTTATCAAAGGGAAGACAAGTGAGATCCTCTAGTAAGCTTATAGCCCTCGCACCGTTTCTGGATGATATGGGTTTAATCCGGGTTGGTGGAAGACTAAGGAATTCAAATCTTGATCACGCAGCAATACACCCAATCATATTACCACCAGACAGCTCATTCATCAGACTTATGATCGAGCAAGAATACATATCGTTATTACATGCAGGGTCACAAGCCGTCTTGGCAAGCTTACAGCAAAGAGTATGGATAGTTCGCGCAAGAAATTTGGTAAAAAGAACATTGCAAAAATGCATAAAATGCTTTCGTTTTAGGGCAGCACAAGCACAATATCAAATGGGCGATCTGCCGCATGTCCGCGTGACTCCGGCTAGGCCGTTTTTACATTGCGGCGTTGATTACGCGGGACCATTTTTTATTCGAGATCGTAGCACGAGAAATTATAAGACCACTAAAGCTTATGTTTGCTTATTTTTTTGTATGGCCACAAAGGCAACTCATATTGAGCTAGTTAGTAGTTTAAGCACGGAAGCATTCCTGGCAGCAATGCGTCGGTTTGCGTCTAGACGTGGCAAATGCTCTAATATTTATTCGGACAATGGCACCAATTTTGTTGGCGCAAACGCGGAATTATTAAAATTTATTAAAGATGATACTAATATCGCAACCATTTTAAATCAAGAAGGCATCACTTGGCACTTTAACCCTGCAAGGTCGCCCCATTTTGGTGGGCTTTGGGAGGCTGGAATAAAATCAGTCAAGTATCATTTGCTTAGGGTAGTTGGCGAGTCAAAATTAAGCTTTGAGGAATTTACAACCTTGTTGACACAGATTGAAGCGTGTTTGAATTCCCGACCACTAACTCCTCTCTCTTCAGACCCTTCCGATACTACTCCCCTCACCCCCGCGCACTTCCTGATAGGAGAGTCTATGTTTGCCGTTCCTGACGCTGATCTCCAAGACATCAAGCAAGGGCGCTTAAGCCGATTCCAGCATGTCCAGCAGATGTCGCAGCACTTCTGGACGAGGTGGCATAAGGATTACATCACGGAGTTGCAAACTCGTGTCAAATGGAGAACTCAGCATCCAGTACTGCTCCACCAGGGTGCTTTGGTTCTTGTAAAGGAGGACAACACTCCCCCGCTTCGATGGCCCTTGGCAAGAGTAATGGAGCTACATCCTGGTCGAGATGGCGTTTGCAGAGTTGTTACGGTAAAAATGTGCAGTGCTGTGTTTAAAAGGCCTGTTATAAAGCTGTGCGTGTTACCAATTAGTGACGAGTAGACTGACAGTTCAGATCAGACACAAATGTTTACATATTTGTACCTATACATATATATTTTGTTTTGTTCTCTCTTTGTATTTGTTTTTATGTTTTTTTGCAAATGTATTTATTTGTTTTGTAAGCCCTTGGGCATTCCAAGGGGGCCGTTATGTTTAGTATTTTTTCGCGCGTGCGTGGCCGTTAACCACGTGACAGTTTCGTTAGTTGGAGAGGCGACGCGTCACGTCACCTCAGTACATGAAAGAACATAAGTCCGTGTGGACGTACTGTATCACCAACTGTATTATCGATTTTTCTCAGTAAACCATGAAATGAAACACAAGTGAGTTTTATTAAGTGTTATACAGTGAGTGTTCTTTACGCAATCCAAGTGGATTCAACATATACAATATAATTTTCACATTAATTTTTATTGAGACCTTCTAACAGCAATACTTTATTTATTGTAAATTACCAATTATAAGGTCTTTAACCAAATTAATTACTCAACAATTATTAACGGAAAGTATTTGCTACACATTTTAAATTAGGTCAATATTTTAGTTCTAAACTTAATTATTTATTAGTTTTATTATGAAACCCTCAAAGCACTCTGCACTACTCTCTGAAGGTCACACTTCTTTAGATACACTTTGGCTTTCATAAAGGCGCATTAAAAAAAGATCCATGGGGTTAAGTCGGGTGAATTGGCGGACCACCTGTTGGCATTTTTTATGCAAATTTCATAAACGTGTTATACATGATTGTAAAGCAGTTTCAATATTCTATTTAAAACAATATGGCGGCCATAAGAAATAAAAAGTTGAATATCGCAGTATATTATACGTTATATTCCCTTAATGTGGAATTTTGTGGCACATTTATTGCTCAATAAAATCATATAAATGCATTTCTGGATTCTTGGCGTCGTACTTGTATAGTAAAATAAAGCCGCAGGAACTACAGCGCCACGGCTAAGACTTTATGACAAACTATAAATTCTTTACGACTGTCTGTGCCTTATACGTCACCTAGAGCTACACTTTAGTTGCAGAAATAGCAAACATAAATAACCTAAATGCGGTCGGCTTTATCTAGCAGTGGGGTTGTGTCATACGTCAGTTATGTCGTTAGATTACATAGTCAAGACCGCATGGTATGTTAACAGTTCTGATATTTGCAATAATTCAATTTTATTTTCTAGTCTCATTATGTTATACCCACGTGCCAGTAAATATACCTAATTGTAAAATTACTATGATTATTACACAGTTGGACCACGTAAAAAACATTGAACTTGTATCGATACCATCAATACAATGAAATAATGTGAAGATGGCATTAATATACCCAATAAATGTTTGCACGTTTCCAGTGTGTGATAATAATATTAATAATAATGACGAAGAAACGAAGCGTGTTGTTATGCAGCAACCTCAACTTTAAGCAAGTAAGAAAAATGTTACAACTGACCCTAAAGACTTGAATTATAATTTGTGAATAAAATACAAATTTCGTAGTACATGAACACAGCAGACAAACAAGTAATAAAAGCTCGAAGCTCGGATCGTTTCCGTTTGGTGAAAGAATCAGGCGGTCTTTCTCTTCGATCCACTGATAGGGGTTCTGAGCGGGGCACTTAGCGGCGCACATTAGCATACATAAAAATGAAATGACATGCGAAAACCACGGCGTAAGCCCGACACAATTCCCACAGAAAAAAAAACTCCTTATACTTTTAAGTACACGTCTGGGATATTTGAGTGCTATTGTTGTGCGAAATGCGCGCTTCATAAATCATTTTTCGAATGGGGATGGATATATAGAAAAAAAAACTAAATGGAGGTTTGTGTGTGTCAATCAGCTGAGAGCTGAATGTGTTACTTTTGAGTAGCATCTGGTAGTTTGTGTTGACAAATGACATCAAATGAAATCTTGTCTTAATAGTAATTTTCTCCATAGTGTCTTTCAGCCACATATCCGAAAACCTAATGTTGATCTCTTTCTTCTTGAAATCCTTCACAACGATATTAGGCTTTTTAGATACTAGGATTCTTTCAGTAGCGATGGGCATGTTCCCGAATATGGAAATATTAATAATGTATACAGCGTGGCCGAAAAGTAACCCAGCTTAGACGTAACTTCTGATTTCAACTGAGACCTACACACAGAAAAATTGTTGTCTAATGTTAAGAAAATGATAATCATAACATAATTTGTTTGTTTTAAGACAACACCTACTTTTAATAAGAATGTTTCTTTAATATAAAACAACCTAAATATTTGCTTTAAGAAAACGATTATTTTGATTTAAGAAAGTCGTTGTTTTGAAAATAATGTGAAGGATGCCGATATATGCAGCTTTAGTCGTCTCGTCGTAAGCAGAGGCACCTAGAGGGTATATAACCGCATGGATTTCTATGCAGCATCAGTGATTGTGCTATTATACCGTCACGTAGAACTGTCTAATAGCTCTAGTATTGGTGAAAAAACTAGAAAGGACCGCGGTCCCTTCTTATGTTGGAAATCCACAACATAATGTGAGCTGTATAATCTAACCACCCAACCTTTTGATTTAAAAGGTCAAATTCTTAAATCAAATAAGTATAGCCCATTTAAAATTGGACAATCTTAAAATAAGACAACCAATTAAAGCAACGGCTTTCTTCAATAAACGATATATATTCTTGCATATATATAAAACCAGCGTTGTTTTGGATTAACAAAAGTTGCTTTGAATTGAAACAACGTTTCATTATGTGTATTAAACCAAATATGCCTATTTTTACAGGATAAGGTTTCAAAAAAATGTTCTACACTGTACAGTCTTTTTCAGTAAGATGTTTATTACGTAGAACATATCGTTGTTTTCTGTCATCTTTTCGAGCAAACCACTAACTGTTTTAGGTATTGACTGTTTTCAACTTATATTACATCGTACGGAAGAAGTTTTTTCAATAGATTAAGAACGTGCAAAAAATTGTTTACCATTGTACTGCACCTCTAAATGTTTTTAATTACTACAGAATTTTGTGCTTATTCCTAGGCATTTTTATGACTTGTAAGCTTTGATAATGCTTCAATAAGGCAAAATATATCAGCTATGTAAAAAGCATCTTACTGAAAAAGACTGGGCAGCGGAAAACTTTTTCTTGGACCTTATCCTGCGTTACATACCACCGTTTTCAACTGCACTAAAAAATGTCTACAAAATAAATTGAAAAAAAGTCAAGTTATTTAGAAAATAAACTGCTTCCGGGTTATGTCGTGTGTCAAGTTTTGTTAATGCTCACGTTTCGCGAACCATGTTGCTCGCTTCTTCAGAGCTAGCTGAATACTGAAAACCTACCAAGGAAGTCTCCCTTATATACCTAAATTCACACCTCACTGCGCACAACTGGAGCTACCGCTCCCATGTGCTTTACGTTATATTAACAAAAACGTTACCATTTTAACTTGTAACAGATTATATTAAGTAATCTGTCTAGTCTAGATTATCATGCACATTAAAAATGTATGGAAACCGATTGTAGTCAAGATATATCATGTCAAGTACAGGTAAGCCAGATTGTTCTACATTTGTTGTGCAAATACATAAAATTAGTGTGCGCGCCTGTGTCGCAAACAACAGCTATACATTTTCCGTAATTAATGAGTAAGAGCATAACATTTCGCTGAAGAAAGCTGAAAGCCGGGAGAGGTGGAAACATGCCTTCCAATTACCATCTTCCGCGTTGAACTAACTAAGCGCGAAGTTAATTGGGTCAAGCATTTGCGGAAACTTTGCCTGCAGGTACGAACGCGAGCTGAAACATAATGTCCAAAGAACATAGCAGATATGAGTCATTGTATGCTCAGTAAACATTGATGAGGTGAAATACTGCTTTCGACTTTCCAGGGTAATCAAATAAGAGTAAAACATAAATACGCGAATCTATAAAACTCACCCTCCATCTTTAATTCAAATTTTCTTATTCCATCGGTAAACATATAGACGGGCTGCGGTAATAAAAAAGTTTACAGGCTGAATTTTATTACGTTCAGGGGGGGGGGGAGGGGTCTCTTTTCTTACACCTCAATAAACTGAAACGTTTTTAATACATTTATTTACTTAAAATAACTTGAATTCACTGTAAATTATGTAAATTACGAAATATTCCAATATTCATTGTTCTTTTACCTGTAGAACAGTCTCTATAAAACTTGCAATAAACTCAATTTGGATGAACAGTTTTTTTCATTCAATCACATTGAACACACAAATAACAAAAATAGCAAATTGAACCGTTTATTGCCGTCTACATAGAAGCAATACAATCAGAAAAGTGCTGATTCCGTTCACGGTATCGCAGATGGCGACATGTGCGAAAAAGTAACTTCATATCATCTAATTGAAGCCATAAAAGTGGTACCATATTGCAATAAAGTTCTTCATTACAAAAACGACTAGGTTCCATGGATTTTATGCTGTGCAATACCATACAGATGTAGTGTATGGACTCCAGAACGGCTAATGTTCTAGCTAAGCTAGCAATTAAGAATTATAGTAGTATCCACCCTTAATAACTCTTGACCTGATGCGATTATTGCTTTCAGTGGAAACTCATCGATTTAGATATCGAGGGGGGAGTTAAAAAAATGGTACAATTTTAGGTTTCATCCCTTCACCCCCTAGCCACGCCACTTTGAAATTTCAAATGGCACCCCTACCTCATGATACATCATTTGAAGGGGCACAAAATTCTCTACTCAACCACGATAAAAATGCTTGAAGTAATTACCCCTTAAAATAAGATCCTTAAGAAATTTTAGGTACTCAAACATGGATTGTATTAATCGTTTTACACGTTATTAATTTTACGTGATGCAATCAATAACATAAAACATTAACGTCTGTGCTTATACGTTCGTTTATTGCAGTTCGATGGTAGGTGGGAAATGGACGGTATTTTTGTTTATAGGCGAATAAAATCTGGTCTCTGGTCGGCGCTGGCTATAAAGTGCGCTCTATTTCATACGACACACTAAATTATCCGTATTTGCAACGGGATTTGGGTCGGGTCGCGATTTATGTGCAATGCAAGTTCCATTAATACTCTATAGCGGAGCTGGACTGTGCGTTGTTGAACAGCTTTGTAATGTACTGTTGTTATGAAGATGACTCTGTGTTTCATCGAACCAGTGTTTTCTACTAATATAATAACAAAAATTGATAACTCTGACAACAGATAAATAGAATAAGAAACAGTTTTCGTCTTTCTACTTTCTACTTCCACAATTGACAATTGACAATTGTTTTTAGTAACTGTTAGATTTGTGAAATTGATTGCATTTTTATGACACGTTATGACACGTCGAAGATTACAAGGAAATAGTGACTGGGGCCTTTGAGCATATTTGTCCACATTTCTATCGATTTTTCAAATAAGAAGAATATAGCCCTAATTTGTTGTGTTTGTATTGTGAGTTATTTGATCTTTTCGCATTAATACAATAGCCTCTTAATATAGTCGATGAACAATCAAATCTGTTGTTACTGTGCACTATTCAGTATTCGCGTCAACTAAACATCAAATCCCCTTTTCAGATATAAGGATATAAGGACCTAGATATAACCCTGTGCGCGCTAACTTATTTAACAAACGGATATATTTAAGCATGCACTAAGCAAGCTATAGTATATCCAAAGAATTGGGAACTTCTTACTTTGCCCATGTTCGTCAAAATACACGAACAGTGCCGTTTTCATTGTACCTACGTCGCTGCTGACTTCACTTAGTTGTAGTTCCGACTTAGTTCTGGTGGAGTACTTATTTGTCCTTGCTCCGTCGCACAGTGGCGAAAATACCCGAAAAGCTGGCCAAAACCTAATTTAATGAAAACGCTGCAATTGTCAAAAATCCACTTCAGTTACCAAGACAAGGTACCAATGCATATATGAAACACAACTAGTTCGTAGAATGAGCTCCAAAGGAGACTTGTTGCACGGGAGAATTATTCTTTACTGTAAGTACAATAATTCAATACTGCCTTCAAGTGCAGCTTCTTTGTATTCATGGTTATGAGAATAAGTTTTTTACAATAGAAATTCTTCCTGGAGGTTTGTACGCACTTTAATAATGATGAAAAACATAAAACTATTCGTTATAATTTAAATTAGAAAATATCTTGTTCGAATTTTTAGTATTCGTTGCGTTTATTTGACTTTAAGTAATGGAAAAGTAACATATTCCACTCAATCCTGCCGAATGGTGCATTCTACCAGATAGGTAGTACGTTTAGCTTTCAGGTAGTATGAAAATGTCATCCGACTTCATCCGATTTTATAGGAAATGCAATATATTTCTTTGAGTTGCAAACTAATATACATCATATACATATACAGTATCAACCCAGAGACCGTATAATGAGGCAAGATTCACCTTCTGGCTTCTTGGACTATTGTAAAATAAGCATTAAATATGCTGACAAAGACTTTTTTGTCACTGATACCAAATCTTTATTTTTTCAAATTCATAATAGCGGACTCTCGAATGTGCGAAAGTTGCCTCCTGTGATACCTCACGTTCCGTGATTCCAAATATGTCATATTTAAACAATTCAATATGGCGGATTAAATATGGCGACCAAAACTGTAAGAGCTATGGATTTGCATGAAACCTTTTTCCCATCATGATTCAAGCTCCCTTATACCAAATCTCATGTCAGATTTTGTAAATTGGGAATGACTGATTCAATATGGCGGACCCAAAATCAAAATATATTCAGATTCACATGAAAGTTCTTCCTGTCGCATTTGACGATCTCTAAACCCAAATTTGTTTTCAGATTTTCAAAATTCAGAATGGCGGATTTAATATTACAAACTGAAGTCTAGAAACTATCGGATTTAATTGAAACTTGTGTTATTTGAAGCTCTCGATTTCAAAACTGTGAAATTTTCAACAGAATGCACAGGCTGATAAATTGAATTGAATTATCTTTTTTAAGCATTTAGGAAAAGCCTCACAGCAAAGTCTTGCAATGTTGCAGAAAATAAGTTTTATGCAAATCGAACATTTTTGGTCGCCATATTGATTCCGCCAGTTTGAATTTATAAATAAATCTGATATAAGATTAAGAATCAGGAGAATTGTAATATTGCAGGAAATAAGTTTTATGCAAATCGGATATATTTTACATTTTCGGTCGCCATGTTGGTTTCGACATTCTTAGTTTTGAAAATATAAGATTTGGAATCAGAAGACTTGTACAATTGTAGGATATAAGTTTCATGGAGTTCGGAAATTGTTTACATTTTCGGTCGCCATATTGATTCCGCCATTTTGAATTTGAAAAATCTATTATCAGAATAGTAATCAGAAGTCTAGAAATAGTGCAGGAAATAAGTTTCATGCACACCGGATTTATTTTATCATTTTTGGTCGCCATATTGGTTCCGCCATTTTCAACTTTTAAAATTTGACTCCTGTGTTTCAAAAGCCCGAGCTTATTACGAGTTTTGGCCAGGTTTTCGGGATTTCTCTCCACTGAGCGTCGTATGCAATTATTTGATTCAGAACTTTCGTTTAAAGATCATATCTGCGGTATTAAATCCTCTGCTAATGGAATGCAGGGTTTTGTGTTGCGTAATTCACATCAGTTTACGGATCTGTGTACTTTACAAACACTGTGCCGTACTCTACTTCGATCGAGACTAAAATACGCGGTCGTGATACAGAACCCGTCCTTTTTACAATGGATTCGTTTCCCGTAGCATTTATGGTACAGGAAGCATAAGATCTATCTTCTTTGTTCCTATACGGCAAGCCCGCAATCAGATCACATTGTGCTAGAATAAATATGGTGGTTAAATCACCCATCAGCTATATATGTAATTTGTACAATAGCTATTCTATGAACTGGACTTCTATTTTTGTAGTTTAAATGAGTTGTTGAGTTACGTTACGAATGAGAATTGATGGAATTTAGAATTTTGAGTATACATAAGTTAAGCGTTAGGTACTGTGAAATTAATTAAGAATACTGTTGGCAATAAAGTTATTACTAGGTATAATTTATTATTATAAACTACTTTACAAAATTTGAATATAATTTCTTGTATCCTTTCGTTGTCAAGTAATCCCATTCTACAGTACTAATGTTCCGTACAATCACATTATAATTCAATCTTTTAAACTTTTGAAATATTTGACTCTGATACCAAATATGTCCCAGAAAATACTCTAGAAGTCGAAATTGTAATTTAATTCAATATGTTGACCAGAATTTCTAAATTTATATAAAATTCATAAGGCAAAGTGGAAAAAATGGTATATTACACTCATCTTAGAAGGCGCATATCGGCGCATTCGTTTATTTATAGTATTTGTTTATTTCGTATTGCGGCGATTTGGAATTTTACAAAAAAATCTGACACAAGACGTTTTCCTGCTGGTGTACATAGCAGAAATTGCGTAAATAAATGCTAATTCTTGTATGTGGTATTTTGTCATAATAATAATATATTATAATGAAAATTATGAAAATTATATAGGTAGGTACTTTCTTAATATTAGTTAAGAAATAGCAAGCAAAAACTACTCCGTAATATGAAACGCGAAATTTTGCAACCCGCAAAATGTACCGTACTAAAATTCATTTATGAAATGTTCCAACAAGATATTCAGGATTTTCGCAACCAAATATGTTAATGCATAGTAGCGCAGAGAACAGAATAAACAAGGAAATTGATAGTATTATACTAAAGAGGTCCCTCGGTTCGCTAAGTGAAACCTGGAACGATTCCAAGAAGTCTCTTACTACCTTTTAGCGTCTGAAGCAACGCGGTAAAGTGCCTATTCTGACCAATCCGATTTCTAGTCAGGTATAAGAGGTTTCTACAATCCTTAATGCTCTCAACAAAACACCGTGTCGGTGCAAAAGTTATTTCCGATATTTATTTATTTATTTAAGAATTTTTGGAATTTAGGAATTTGGGAATTTGGAATTTTAATAGTTATAATTAGAATCTGTCATCGTTGCACTTAAGGTACAACTCATGCTAAAATGTGCAAACGAGCTATTTATATCAACATCATTTATCGACCAGTTGAAAAAGTAGTAAATCATAGGTTAACGATTTACTGGAAATAAAAATAAAACCGCATCTAAGAATTTATTGCGGTCTTCGTCGAAATGAGATTGAACATCTAGAAGTATCCGAACGACTAGTGATTTAATAAACTCTGATCACGTGCCCGATCTAAACTAAATCAGCAGCTAATCTAAAAAGTTGTGAGCAGAGGCAGCATGCTGCACCCATAATATCCTTCGCAATGTGTTCTGAACTAAAGTGTTTATTGCCTCTATAAGTTGGCTTTCCCTGCCGTTGTGCACCTACTACTGCTTTATAAGCTTCCTCCGCAGTGCAACTTTACAACCTTTTTATGCTAACGTCCCATACCCTTTTTTTTACTAAGAAATAAATTCTGTTTATATGGTATCAAAACAAAATAATAATAATATATATAACTTGGAATAAAATTCTACTCACACATAAACTCTATAATTTACTCACAAGATTATACTCTCTACTGTGCACTCTTATAATAAAGCACGAATTTCGTAATCCACCGGCGACTCCGCCAAAGTTATAGTAAATGTTTATATTAAAAATAAATGGATTTAACTAAATTTCCCATCGCTACTTAGATAAAGGTTGTAAAAGTCATCATTTTCAGTTATTTGGAAATTCCTGATAACATTTCCTGCACAAGTACTGCAGGCAACTTCACAGATACACTCTCACAGATATTCTCCTCATCACTATACTTTACTCAAATGACATTATTAATTTATTCACATCATAAAGTATTGAGACTATCTAATATTAGCTCGTGAACGTAGATGCTTAAATTATAAACAGCGATTATGTTGGTTGCTGTTACATACGATAATTTCCAGTCCAGTGAGCCGGAAATGAACAGCATCAGTGTGGAATATTTATGAGTTTAAATAAGATATCGTCCAGCCTCGGGTTGCATAAATTACGAAGGCAATAAAAAGATGAGCGGAGCTTGCATTGTTGCCTTCGCAGCACAACAAAAAAACCATCGTCTCGACGCGCGACGGCTTGTACCCGAGGAAAATCCGGTACCCGGTCGTAAATAATTAATTACTACTTCATTTTTATTTGGCGAAGTTTATCTCATTTATACTGGCTTCTTATTGTGACAAAATGAAATTTACCGCATAAAGAGAGCACATAAGTAAAGATTTTTAAGAGTAAATAACATTCAACAGAAATGATTTAATGGTACTTAACCGTTAATTGTCAATTTTTTATTCATAAACTTTCTGGCGGTGTGTCTAGTACCATTTTTCTAGAAAAAATATTAAGTGGTGGCATTGCGTTAAACTTATTTCTTTCGCTCCAAAATACCCGCTACTAAAAAATAAGCATTAATTCTATTCGACAAATTTTATCACTATAAAATTAGAAATCAATTTATTTTCCTTTGGTAGAATACATAACATAGAAACAAAATAAAAATAAAACAAGAATAGCACATCTTTTTCTGATTGGTCTTGGTGTAGGAGATGATTGATTCTGTAGAGATCTTTTCGTTGAAATAGATGCAACATACGTAGGCATTTTTCGCTAATTTACGTAGATGTTTCTAATTCTAGAGTAATTCTGGTGTGATGTTTGTAGTCTGATAAATTAGTTTATTGGAGGGATTATGTGAAGAATTATTAGAATATCGTAGTCTTGTTCTATTGCGAAGATCCTGATATTTTTTAGCCTAGACTTGATAAATTGTTGTATAGAAGGCAGCCAATGATTGCTTTGTAAATGTATGCGTGGATGTGAAAAGGGACCAATTGTCCGTTTCTAGTTACGAAGATAATCGCAAATAAAGTTAAACTGGTTCAAAATATACATTTTTGCTATATTTGCTAATTAGTCTCTTTGTGTTCTCCTGAAACCCGTCTGCGGTGGGAAACGCATGAAAAAATGCGTTTTTGTTGCGAAAGGGAAAGCGACCACTTGTCGATATTTTATATTTTACCAAATTTTAGCTACTTCCCAGAGTGCAATCGAGTTGAAATTTTGCATATGGACAGATTTCTGGGACAATGCATGAACGAATAAAAAACTGGAAAATTTGTGTTGAAATTTAGCATGTGGATAGATTTCCGGTGACAATGCATTAACCAATAAAAAAACTGAAAACGTTTCCAAAATTTGCAAAAGTTTTCAAAATTAGTTCAATCGTTAGCGTTACCTAGGTTAGACTATTTGGAGCCCCAGGCCCATGGCGCTATGGATTAAATGAGCTATAAAACCTAAACGGAATAATGAAATAATAAATTCTACTAAATATCTTAAGACTAAAATCGAAATTGTTACAAAAATGTTGGAGTCGGTGTAACTTAATATGCGCGAAGTTATTAAGATTTAAACATTGTAAAAGTTTGAAGCGTCATAGCGCAAAAGTTGACTTTTTCTATCAGAAACTTATTATTTTTTTTATTTCTCTCTATGGTAATAGGTTTAAAATGTTGGAGTACCTTTGCCATAACTTATTCTATCCAAAAACACTTATAACTCAATTTCGGACAACTGGTTTCTTTTCATATCGTGGCACACAAATAACTGCTGCCGTTGTTGTTAATTGCTCTATGTTTGTATGTAAGTCTTCTAACATGGGCTGTCCTGGTTTTGGTCTTAGCTTTGTGTGGTCAGAAAGTTAAATTAAATTATGTTTTTTAGCATTTGCAGTTTAAAGTATAAAAGTCTAAAAACTTTCCATATTATGTAATTGTATATGCATTTGACAATTCCAAATAACTGTAGCTAGTATACAGTTTAAATATCTTATATTTAAATATAAAATACTTATTTTAATAATAACAAAATAATTTTCTCACGTAAACTAATTCTTTATCAAAAATTCAATTCCAGTTTAAAATGGAAAAGTTGATTGGATACCGAAAATTTTGGGAAATGATTGATGAAGAACGTGGATTTGTATGCGTGGCAAAGATGATCGCAAACGCGTGAGAATTTTCTTTCCATTCACAAATTCCATGTTCCACTATCAATAATTTCAAAGAAGGAAAAACATGCGGTTCCTTTTAAGGAACAAATGTAACAAACCCACTCAAAATATAAGGCCGCTAAAAACAACCATTAATTTTTAGTTATCTTCAAATTTCTAAATACATTTTGTCGGCCAAATAGCTAACCTACAACTACAACTTGCAATTATCGGGGTTAAGTAAGCGCATGTCATAGCACTTTAGAGAGTGGGCAAATTCGAATCGGTCCAGGCGCTCGGAGCAGTAAAACAGAGTTATACTGCTCCAACAAAATATGCTCTGATATCCCTAAGTGGTGAATGGGCGCTGTGATTGTTCCCGTTACTGTTGTCACAGACACTACAGATAACTGTAACTGCCAGTAGGGAACAGTACGTAAGAAAACGCGGAAAACCTGACAAGATTACAGCCGCTAGGGGGTCTCCGCGTTTGCGACGTCCAGTACGGACATATTCAAGAAAGAGTAGATTCGACCTAGTTCGTCTTAATTAAATTTGTTAAGAATGCGTTGAGCTCTAAACTATTGCGACTAGAAGTGCTTTACTCCTTCAGAGGTTGGATTTCTTATCAGCGATACCAGTAAACTGATGAGACTAGATGAAGAAAGTTGTAAAACATGTGTGCTATGTACAAATTTAATTAATACGCATCATCATTTATGTGAAATTTTCTTGGAGCTATAAATAAACTTTATTTCACCAAAATACATTTGTAACAGGGAAATGGTCAAAGAAAAGAAAAATGCACATAACGCATATATCAATTTAAGATACAATAAAAGTTTAGTCTATCTCATTTTGCATGTAGTTCCTGAATTCTTCAACATCGTAGAAGATTTTGTCGGTCAGCAGGTTTCTGAGATCTGCTTTTAGTTTCCTTGGCGTTTTACTCCTCCAAAGGGCAGGTAACATATTAAATAGCTCCAAATGTCGATGCTGGCTGGCAGTTGTATTTATACGATGGAAGGGTATGGTAATGTCTCTTGCATTCCGTAGCATTCGGCTTGTTGTTTCACTTCTATCTTGGTGGTCTGATATAACACTCTTTGCATGTAGTATTTGTTTAAAAATATATGCAGATGGCAGTGGCATTATCTTGAATTTTCGGAATAGTGGTTTGCAGTGGGTAGACCAGCTGGCTTGTTCTATAGAACGGACAGCTTTCTTTTGCAAGATGAATATCTTACCAGAGTGGGCTGATTCTCCCCACAATTCTAACCCATAACTTAGTCTTGAGTGGAATAGTGCATGATACGTTATTACAGCCGCATCTCTCCCGACAATCTGTCTCACTCTTCTAATAGCATATGTTGCTGTACAAAGAGCTGATGTAAGAGCATTTGTGTGATCCGACCAGGTGAGACGTGAGTCAAGGGTGACACCAAGCAGCTTTGTTGAAGAAGCCTGGATAGTTGTATTCCGCTTGCTTGTGAAGCTTATTGTTGATGTTTTGGTGTCGTTCATCTGTAAAGCATTTGCACCAAACCAGTCCTTAGCTTCAGATAATGCTGAGACAGTTTTTGACTGGAGGGTGTTGATATCTGCGTCCCTGGTAAGGAGTGTCGTGTCATCTGCAAATAGAACAGCTGTGGCAGACATGTTCTCTGGAAGGTCGTTAATAAACAGACAGAACAGCACTGGACCCATCAGTGATCCCTGAGCTACTCCATTCTTGACAGTCAGTAGTGAGCTCATCTCTCCCTCAGTGTAAACTCCTTGTCTCCTATTGCTCAGGTATGATTCAATTAGAGACAAGGGTTGACCTCTTATTCCATACCATTCCAACTTTCTAAGAAGTTGCTTATGTTGTATACAATCAAATGCTTTGGACAGATCGCACAAGACTGCTTGAGATTCCTCTCCGTTCTCCATGGCATCCCACACAAAGTCCAGCAGGGAGCGAACAGCGTCAATGGTATTTCTGCCCTTTCTGAAGCCAAATTGGTTTGAGCTCAACACCTTCTGCGCCTGAAGAAAGTTGGAGAGTCTGCCTAGGAGTGCAGCCTCCAGTACCTTAGATAGTACTGGCAGTATTGCAATAGGGCGATAGTTTGAGCAATTTTGGTGGTCGTCCTTTTTATATATTGGCACTATTTTTGCAATTTTCATTTGGTCAGGTACCACTGCATGCAAGAAGCACTCGTTTATAACATCTGACAAAGGTTTTGCAATGTATTTGGCGCTCCATTGCAGTATTTTTGTGTTTAGGAAGTGGATATCCATTGTTGTTTTTGTTTTTAGTCCTTTTATCGTGCTTAGTACTTCTGCTGGTGATACTGGGGTCAAGAAAAAGGTCTCGGATATGGAAGGTAATTTGTTTGTATCTGCAGTTATACCATTGTCACAATCTCCCACAGTGGCAAAGAACGAATTTAGATCATGGATGGGCTTGATTTTGCGTTTCTTGCTGTTTCTGTGTTTATTATGTTCCACAACTTTTTTGGTCTATTTTCAGTGCCTTGAAGGCTGTTTTTATACCGGCTTTTCTTCTCGTCCATCACAAAGTTCAAGTAAAAGCTTTTATAGCTTTTGAGGATTTCCTTCAGGTCTTCACCCCCCATACGGTTGTATGACTCCTGTATTAATCCCAGGGTCTCTTTGATTTGCCGTGCCTCGTGGGACATAGCAGGGTTATTCTTTCGTCTTGGTTTTATTTGCTTCAGGGGGAGTGCAGTGTTTATTACAGCTATGTATTTAGATAGAAATTTATTGTACTTGTTCTCCACACCCTGGACTTCTGATAATACTTCCCAATCTTCTTGATATAGAAGGTTTTGTAGAGATGCTTTTCCTTGGCTGGAGAGTATTCTCGTTTTCTGTTTAGTATGTTGTCTTTGGTGTTCAGAATGAACTGTTAATTTAATTCCATAATGGTCTGATAAGTTGTGCATTATCACACTCGTTGAATATTCGGTGATGTTTGTAAATATGTTATCAATTGTTGTTTTTGATGTTGCAGTGACTCTTGTATATTGGGTAGTTGTTTTCTCAAGCCCAAAGCTTCTCATAGTATTTACCAGCTCCTGGGAATCTGCAGTTGACTTGGAAGTATCTATGTTGAAGTCTCCAGAGAGTATGATTTTTGTTTGTGGGTTAAACTGATCCAACAGATCAGAGAGCATTGCTGATATTGTTTCCAAGAAGAGCGATACATTTCCATCTGGCGATCTATAAGTTGTAATGATAACAATATTTTTGCTTCCTATGTAGAGTCCTGCCATTTCACATTCTTTTTCTACTGACCTTGCCGATATCATGGGAATGTCTGCAAATTTTGTATGTGAATGTACAAAAATACATACCCCACCATGTTTGAAGGTAGATCGAGTAAAAGTGCTACCTAACCCATAGGAACTCATATTGTAGATGTTCTGGTTATTTATATTCAACCAATGTTCGACAATGCACAACACATCAAGATCGTATTCATGAGCCAGAATTTCGATAGCATCTATTTTATTAGTGATACACTGTGCGTTCAAGTGCATTATATTTAATTGTTTGCTGTTTGGATTTTTATTACTAGTTTTTGAGCAGGTAATGTGCTGTGAGATATTTACCCGCCTCTCTTCTTTAGACCAAGCTGGTGGAAAAAACGGTTTAGACGTGTCCCCTCAGGCCAAAAACTTGGATCTTGTAGCACGTCTAGATTCTTTATATTGAATGCGACTTTGAATGATGAATATTCCTCTGGATATTTCGATGACATCTTTGTACAAATTGGATTTTGGATATTTTTTGACGTTATATATGACTTTAAGTTTTCTTCTGTAGTATCTGGGTGTAGTCTGTAAACATGTAGATACCCGTAGCTTGGGACCGCTTTTAATGCGTTATTGACATCAGTTGCTGCGCCGTGGATTGTTTTGATACTTCGCCGCTTCTTATATTGCACCAATTTAAATTCCTCTTCATCTCCCTCATTTGGAATCGGAGTGATTTTGTTCGATTGGTTTGGTGTTTTGTTCATGTGAATAACCTTGGTCATAGTCTTTTGTTGGTTTATTTTCATATCTTGCAGATTGTTATTTTGCAGAGCTCTTCTGTATGTTCCTTGGTTTTGTGAGGTATTCAATTGATTTTCCGCTATTTGACCATAGGTGGCGATAGTAGCAGTTGGCTTCAGTGGTTCTTTTAGCGACATAGAGATGTCTCTGCCAGAACTTGCTCTAGGCTTTTCAAGATAAATAATCTTTTCCTTTAGTAAATTGTTGTTTTCAATAAGGATACTGTTTTTTTCCGCTTGCTCTTTTGTTAATTTTCTTAAAAGGGTAACTTCCACTTTCAGGAGCTCCAGTTCTTGTTCCACGTCTCTGCTTTTAACCTCACTTTCCTGAGGTGCAACTTTTCCTTGGTCCTTCTGACCGCTGCACTGCTTGGAGTGTCGCACCAGGCAGCTTGGATGGAATATCATGTTACAGTTTGTGCATGATGCCTCTGATGAAACTGAACTCTTACAGTAGCCACAGTATTTTGTATTTTGGTTCACTTGAAATTCAATGGTGTTGTCACTTCCCACCATCTTGATTCCTTCCCACCATCTTGATATACCAACTGGTATAGGCAAAAAATGACATACATAATGGTATGATTCCTTGTGTGTTTGAGTTTGAAATCGGCCAACCTACAATCCTTTAGCTTTAACATAAATAGAATGAACTAGCAGTACATCCTGATGCGACAGGAGAGCTTTCATAGTTTATAGCCATAGTTTCCTGGCCGCATAATGTCAATCAATACTTGAAGTCAGGTTTAGATTAGAACGCTCAACATGATTTAGTTTGGCTACTAGCCACGTTTCGGATGCTGCTATATTGTTTAATGTTGTTCTATACAGTCTGTTATATTTGGAGGTACGTATTTGATTGAAGTAGCAATGTGCCGTTTTCCCTATTGTTATTTAGTAATCTAACTACGTATCTCTTCTGGCAGCTTCGCTAGTATGGATTTTGGGCAAAATGGTTAGAAAGAAACGTTCTCGGCCAAACTCCACAAAATATAATAAATTCATCTATATATAGAATTCAAGAACAATTTTGGAATATTCATACCTGCAGTATGTTTTGGATTCAAAAGTCTAGTTGCTATGCTTTTTGAATATAAAATAATAGACAAGTAAGTACCTACGCTTTATGGCCAGAATCATTTAGAAGATTAATTGTTTCGGGATTATTTCATGCATACAAATTCTTAATTGCTGACGAATTGCGAACCATGTTGTGCGATTAAGCGAGTTTTATTAATTAAGCGAGAATTAAGCATAATTTGTCTTTGGTTTTTCGTTAATTAAAAATGTTTCTATTAACTATGACTCTAAACACTTTAATATGTTACTAATTTAACCATGTGCTAAGTAAGCGATATTTTTAATTTCCTAAAATTTTTACTACTTTTTTTAGCTTTTCTTACCTAACAAACCAGCGATATAAAGATACAAGAATAATAATGAGGGCAATGCTCATGGAAAATTTAAAAGTGATGAAAAATCAACTCATAGGTTATTTGAAGGACATGAAGAAATAAGCAATGTGCACAAAGGTGTAAATGTCGGTGTTTTTCTTAAACAATAAAAACCATAGAACTTAGATAGACCTCATTATTAAGAGATATTTAAGAAGATATTTGTCGATTTATTTATTTTTATTTAATCGAGTACAGACCATTTCATGTTTTTTTCTTTTAATTATTTCGCCGAATTGTAGTTCCTTTATAAAATTGCTTGTTTTGCAAGGAGTAGGCAGGTATTATCATAATTTGTTCCATTTTTGTAGGTCCATACATATTATGGTATTAAAATGTTATTCATTTGTCGGAAATTTGGAATTCGAACAACGGTATTTTCAAAAACCGGTTTTTATATAAACTCTAGTATGTAAAGATAATATTTCATTCATTCACACCCAGTAACTAAGTCGAAGCTGTAGGCTAATATACATACTATATCATGTGGTCTCAAATTACTGTTGTATGACCGTTAATGGTTATAGTGAAATGCCACGATCTATGCTTAAACGTTGACATGCCTAAACTAGTCCACTTCTCCTTAGTTTAAAATAATACTGCGACTAAGAATACTGTACGTTTATTATCAACGCTGTCATGACATGTCGATGTTTTTATAGGATAACGTGATATTGTCGTGTCCTAATAATGATGCATTGTTGAATAGGTAGAATGGAACATGTCCCTTGGTAGCATTCCTTGGTAGAGGA
The DNA here is from genome assembly GCA_964023965.1 of Melinopterus prodromus. Taxonomy (NCBI): domain Eukaryota; kingdom Metazoa; phylum Arthropoda; class Insecta; order Coleoptera; family Scarabaeidae; genus Melinopterus; species Melinopterus prodromus. The sequence continues at coordinate 84,510,081 of OZ030390.1, forward strand.
ACGGCACTTGCTTGGTAGACGAGGAGCACTTCTTTTTATTTGTGGTTCGGCGGGGAAGAGAACTTTGATTGCAACTGAAATTTTCCAACTTTTTGAGTGAGAGAAGGGCACCGCGATAATTGTATACTTCAATGGCAATTAAAGAGAAAGATATCCGCAATTTCTATTATGAATGTCTAGCAAGCAAACACACATTTTTTATTCACACATTTTGTGAATAAAAAGACCAAACGCATGTTGGCAAAACTGTTTTCGAGCTAGGACCTTTTGACGATTATATTGTTATGGGAAATACCTACGTTGTTCCTGACGGAAGTTCTTCTTTCTTCAATTATAAATTTGAAAAACCTGTGTTCTATAATACACATTGATCTTTACAAGGTCGGAACACACAATCAAGTAATATTTCGCTACATACTTATGATTATATTTCCTTTCCATCCGTTCATATGACAATCTGTAGTCTCTTTATTTCCACAATAAGCCACGTGTCTTTAAAGCCATGGTATCGAAGAAATGTCCAGTATGACAGGTATGGGTAAGCCGGCCTTGGTATATATCAGTATATATCTGACATTCTTTTTTTTCACGTGATATGTCACGTCACATTTTTTTTCAGCTCTCTACCAGAGCTTAAAATTTTAGCCATGGGAGCATCCTGGGACCAACGGAAGATGGAAGTAATCAAGTCTGGACTGGACCCACATCATCTGGAGCATATCTAACAGCGAGATCTTCTTCTAAATCATAACCTAACCAGCTGGCTTAGCGTTCATGATTGATTTATTCCCGGATCTGTTGCCGGAATATTGATCATCGATGAAGATCTCAACGATGCAGAGGAGGTTGCCCTAATGTTACCAGATGGTGACATTTTTGGCTCGCCTAACATCGCTTACCGTCCGGCTTCTTCAAAATCTTAACCTAACCAGTTAGCTTAGTCGTTGAAGATCTCAACGATACCAAGGAGAATGGCATGGCCCCGGCACTCACTGTCACTGTCACTAACAGTGATTTTTTGTCAAAATTGACAAGCTGTCAGGTCTGCACTTTTTTAATGTTTACCTTTACCTACATTTCCTTTAGCCCATGTAGAGGAAGGTCGTGTTCTTATGGAAGTGGCAGGAAGTTGCTCTTGATGAACACCGAGAGCGCCCCGTACTCTTCTAGAGTACCGACAGATGCATCTGGCAGGCAGTGGTCACAACCACAACCAGTGCCCTTTTGCTGACACACAGACGTCAGTGCCACCTCCGGGCATGCCTAGGCTTCAGTTACACGCATGTAGAAGAGGGCCGTGTTGTTGCATTCTGACATCTGATCCATGTTGGGCAAGACGACGGACACCAGAGGTGCGTTATTCTATCATTCACCACTTCAAGAAGACCACAAGTGACAGAAAGCTACTCTTGGTGTACACCGAGAGCACCCAGTAAACTTCTAGAGTGCCGCCAGATATATCTATCTGGCAGTGGTCCCAGCCAGTGTACCTTTTGCTGACACCCACCTGTCGGCGCCTCCTCCCGACATTGGCCAAGCTGTAATTTCAGTAATGCATTACACAATTCAATGATATTTTTGAGATTCAACGCATTTGAATACTAAAAGAATAATAGTCCTCAGTTTTGGGGGAGGAGTATGTGCATCAAAATATTATGGTCTATTTTGCAAAGTTAGTGGATCAAACTGAGGTTCCTCAGTTTATTACTTTGTGTTCAATAATTATGGCGACTTACCGTTAAGTTAGACAAACCTCACAATGAGGTCATCAACAACTCCCCAATCGATTAGTTATTGATTGTTGAAGTTTTGTAATTGTGAATATCGAACTATTCAACAATATGCAGAGACCAAAGGTCAACTTTTTTTTTGTATCTTGCGAATTCTGGCGCAATATCCTGGGACGCTGATGACTGGTCTAAAGTACCCTTTCAAGGCAGACATCCTTATATTTGGTACCAGTATACAATATCCCAACCGTCAGAACCAAGAACGTTTCCTATCGGAAGCCAGTATTTAGACCATATTGAAATGCGTACATTGGGCAAAGAATCTGGGTGACCATATTTGGTCGTTATTCAGGGCCGACTAAGATATGTTGTATCAAGGTGGACCAATTCTTCTGATCAGTTTCTGCCCCCAAATTTTCTTAAGAAAGAAGAACCGGGTGACTCTAATAGTAAATCAAATTTAGTGGAGATTGAGATTTGTCATCACTTTCCAAAATTGCAAAATTCTGTTCGTGAATTATAGCTCTATTACTCTGTTACTCTAGTAATTATTAAAATCAAACTCTAAATATTCAGAGAGAATATTTCAAAATAATGGAGATTGGCAAAATTTTTAATGTTGCCTTATAATTTGAAATATATTTCGGTCTATACAAGACTATTTTAAAGAAAGTGTCTTGTCTTTTAAGCAAAATTCCTTAGCTACCATATTCTTGGCTTGAGTGCTGTCATTAGATGACTCTATATAAGGTGGTTCACTCCGTATAAAGACTGAAATGTTTTCAAATGAAAACTTTTAGATATCCCTATCGCATTGCTTTGTATCAAGAAAATTGCTGTCGAGCATTTGACAGATTAAGCAAACCATCCCAAGGATGTTTAGGACGTAAAATTTGTTTGTTTTCTAAAGATAAGTTAGAGCCGATTTTGCTTCAAGATCATTAAAAATAGACTAATATCTGATAACTGAATTCAGCTAATTAATTTTGCTGCCAAAAGGATTACTCAATGTTTGGATACGCCTTCTATACTTTTATTTGTACCGAAAAGTATTTAATCGGGGCACGCTTGTTTGTTCCTGGTTAAAGAACCTAATTTCATAGCGGCTGAAGTCCCCCATTTTTTTTTTTTTTTTTTTTTTTTTTTTTTTTTGTGGCAAACAACATTCTTTATTCTTTCTTATATTTGCACCTCTAGAATACTCTCCTAGAAGTAATCCTACAACAAATTTCAGTTGTGCGCTTTGGCCGTTACAACCGCAGTTGTCCTATTGTACAAAGCCTTTCCCTGTTGACAGGATAGATGTCAACCAAGCTCTAAACCGGCTAGGGATTAGGTATGGAATCAACAGATGTTGCTCATAATTCTGCTGCAAATTTTTAAATTCACATAAATTAAAGCGACATTTGGGCTGAGATAAAGGGAATTTTCATTTAAATTGCCTATTTGACCAAAATTTTCAACGTTATTAACTTGCGTATCCTCCACAACGAAGTTATTACTTCCTTCGGTCATTACGGCATCGCAACGTTGCATGCGTGTGTGTCATATGTATTATATGACTATTAGTACCATGACTATTAATACCTTTTGGAGTCTGCCCAATAGGTTTTTACTCTTTCATTAAGAAATGCCTGCTGCACTTTTCAGATATTTTGAGCGGTTTGGGTGCGCAAATCAAAGATTCCTGACACTCCTGTATAGGCAGCTGACTGTTAATATAAGCCTTGAAAGATATATTTATCTTTTTTTACACTTGTTTTGTTACAATAACAAACTTAATAATTGGGTCTAAGATGGATCCCAAAAGTTACGATAACGGGGCAATTACTTTGTTTGTTGCGTTGGATCGACCAAGGGCGTGAACTTGGAGCAGCTAAATGGACCGTTTATATCTGCGGTCCTTCTCCCGCTCACGGGCAGTCCCATAAGTCTGCTCCAGTCCTGGGGGTACGCGGACCCCTAAGTTGGCGATCGCTGGTTTATATTAACCATTTGGATACGGAGGTCGGCTCATTGTTGATACGTTCCTGTGAACCGTTACCAATAATTTGTGTTTTTACTTCTGGACAATAATAACCGCGCAGCCGCTGCTGGGTTAGTTCTTTAAGTGACAGTTCACCATGACTACAGTCAAAACAGTCTAGAGTTGTCTTTATAGTCAATCATATGTAAATTAGATGCTGAGCCATCAAAACACTAAGGAATTTATTGGATACCCTTTCTTTATTATTTGTGGATAAAGTTTAGACCGCTCATGTTATCTGAAACTACCGGTAAACGGTGTTGTCAAATCCCGTCCAACTAAGCTTAAGTTTTTACTTGGTACTCAGCAATTGTATTGAATTATATTACTTTTCGAGGCAGTAAGAAACAATATGCATATCAAATATGGGACACCATTAGACTTATTGAAATAAAGAAAAGCCTAATTAAAAGATCTAATTAATTATACTTTTGCCTTTGTCCGCTGCTCATCGCGTTCAAAGATTTTCCCAATGGTTATTAAACGTCTGATTTTATTCATAACCATATGCAATTAATTCCAGTCTTTATTTATATACATCTATGTGTGTTATCTGTTGCTGTAGGTACGATTGTTTATCTATAATATTAATCTTTTTTACAAAGTACATTTACCGATTATTTACAAAGGTCTACATCATGATATATACCTTCTTATTGTTTATAGCCTTAAAAGGGCCACATAGACAGGTATATTAAAGTATTTATACTAATTAGTACATTGGAATTATTAAAAGTTGATTCATATGTATTCCGTACTGATGACGACTAATAGTCCGAAACACGTGCCTATGGTTGCTTTCTTCGATGACGGAATTACCCGATAATTACCTTTCTCCATATGTATTTCATGCACCTGTCACAAGTCATGCAAGCATTGGCATCTAGTCTTGTGTTGGCAGTTTGCCTAAATTGGTTGAAATACCCACAATTTTGCAATTGTTCTTCAATTTTACAACTGCATGCATGAAAAGAAGTTTGATGAAAGTTTTTACATTTGACTCTTTAACTTTGAATAACATGATAACGATATATTGTTGCAATAACATGTTAACAAAATGTTAACATGTTCTCTCAAGTGCATTTTGTTGTTTCTTATTCATAAACAGACGATAATGCTGTTTTGGCTCTAAATTGCTCTGTGCTTTAAACATCTACAGATTGTCATATGAACGGATGGAAAGGAAATATAATTAAATGATTAAACGAACTTACCTTAGTGAAGTTCTATCATAATTATATGATCTTTCCATCCGGAATATGACATAACCCACCCTTCCTTTGTTTAGACTTTCCCGAACCCTGACCAATTTAGAGACCCTATGCTTTCAAGAGAATGTCAGATATATACTGATATATACCAAGGCCGGCTTACCCATACCTGTCATACTGGACATTTCTTCGATACCATGGCTTTAAAGACACGTGGCTTATTGTGGAAATAAAGAGACTACAGATTGTCATATTCCGGATGGAAAGATCATATAATTATGATAGAACTTCACTAAGGTAAGTTCGTTTAATCATTTAATTATTGATGTTTGCTCTAATGTATAATGATCCATCACATTCACAAACATTCTCAACGCTGAGCTGCACAAATTATATAATATTCTTCCTAACCTGACATAAAATATCCATTTACATAAAAAAAATCTGATGTGGCCAGGCACATGACTTTATCATACTATATATAAAATTAATAGTTTAGCTGCATGAGATTATGTTTGATCGAGATCGACCATGTCTGCATTAAAATACAGGATTTGACAGGATTTGACAGATATTTTGATAATATCATATAAAAACAAAATGATATAAAGAATGTTGTTAATAGCAGGCTGTTCCAACACTAGCGTTGCGACATATATCCCTATCTCATCCGACGTAGTGCCACTGGACACACTACGCATGCGTCAAGATCGTGGATTCGATTGGCTGGATTAGATCCATAGGCTGCCACAGTGCTGCCACCAGCTGCCACATGAAATCACACAAAATCTCATTTTTTTTTCGGCTCGATTACAATACTGTAACATACTATGTATGATAAAGTAAAAAGTCTGAAGGTGGGTATACCACACCAATGGCAGGCATGTCAATCTTCCAGTATCCTTTCTTGGTGAGTATGTGAGAATGTCTACTGGAGTCAGCGTCTATTGCCATCGTATTCCCTAGATATCTCCCCAAATAGAATAGAAATCCCCCATGGCTATGCCGTTATAGTTTCGTCGTACCGGAAGTGAATCAATATAACATCAGGTTTAGGCTTTAGATTAGAACACTCGATATGGTTTATTTTGCAAAAATAAGAAGCTACTCAGATGCAGTCTGTTTCGGATTGGATCACAGTATCCGCGTTTAAATCTATTTTACCCGAATAAGGGTGCATATAGCCATAGTGCAATATTGTATTAGGTATCGACCGAAGGTGCAGGATAGAGTTTAAGGAATGTAAGAGGGGGCGAGCGGATTACAGCGCGACTCGTCGCTCTGTGGACGTGAAACTGGGTCATTTCGTATACGTCGAGTCTGGTAAACTGGCCCGAAAAGACTTGGGGGATGAACCTGTCTCGGTATCGACTTTAATGATACGTGGCGAGACGCGGTTGTCTGTGATCCTTGCACATTTAACTGTTTACTTGAGGTCTGAGAACCGAAAGTTGGCATCGAGTAATTGGAGCTTTGCATAATTTAGAGTCATCGATTAGTTAGTATGCGCTTACACTGATTACTTAATGAGCTGAGATACGGTAATTTTCGATCAAATAGGTCTGCGATATTGACTATTTCCTGTAATAATAAAAGATTAATATTTCCTGCAAGTGTTCGTTTACTATCCCATGAAGATAGGGTCAATCTCTTGATATAATGCAAAACGCAGGAAATGTTGCCGAAGCGCTCTTGATATGGAAGCTGTGGAAGCAGTACCAGCTATCAATAATTGAATACATTCAAAACGTCATCTATTTTGTAAAAAAATCTGTTGTGGCCAGGCATATGACCATACTATTTGGCGTTGGTTCCCAATGCAAATGCAGATGAGAGGGTACTGTCAATAGTATCTAAATATCTGTTAAATCCTGGCTAACTAGTTTTAATACAGTACTAGCCATGTCGGTCAAATAGAATTAAATTTACACACAAATGTCATAAATTACTCAAAATTTCGTCTACTCTAATTTATGATTTAACGATTTTGACGAAATTACTGAAATGGCGCCTCATTTGCAAAATCGTTGAAAAATGATAAGAGTAAATATCCAGTTCCTTTGGGCCCTTTTGAACAAAACGCTTTTCAGCTCGGTTTACTCATGAAACTTCTAAACATGAAGTTTCGTCTCCATACCTTTAGTAGTTTCTCTGGAATCGCCGCCACAAAAAACGGGTACATACAGACATACACACGCACACACACGGACATTTTTTGTACCTTGATCAAAAATGTTCAGGAATCCCAAAAAGACATTCTGATACTCATGATAAAGATGAGACATGACAAAAAATTCTTAGAATTAATCTTGGCATTAAAAAATGTGTAAGTTTTGACAATTTCCAAAATAAAATAAACACTCTGTATATCAAAAATATATTTGAACGAGAGGATGTTTCAACCCAAAACACTTGTTTATTTTTTGCGCTTAGAACATTATTTTGGTGTTCCGGTAATTTTGACTAATTTTGGTTAATAGCTTATAATAAAAAAATTATGCCATTTTATAAAAAAATATATTCCTATAAAAAATTCTATAAAAAAAAAAAATTTAAGGCGTTCTATTTAAAACAAGATAGTATACCAAATAAGCATAAATATTGTATATTGAAAATATATATTGTATATTGAAAATATATATTGTATATTGAAAATATATATTGTATATTGAAAATATATTTAAAGGATGGTTTTTTTAAAGCGAAACTTTTGTTTCTTAATGTTGGAGATTTAATTAGGTGTTCCGATAATTTTAGCTAACCCTGTTTAACCATCGCCACTAGAAAGGCCTTGTGTTCAGTCAATAATCTAATAGATACTGTGTACAAATAATATGCATAAAAAAGATGTACTAGACTATAGAAATTTTATTAAAAAATAAGTTAAAAAATAATCGGTGCTTCTTATTTTGCAAAATTAGTTTTTCAATAAAAGAAATATACCGTAAAGTTTTGAGTGTTGTTTTAATGTTCTGTAGATGAACATTCTCAGATTTTATTATGATAAGGCGACAAATATACACTTAAAAATATTGAAGTATTTGGATTGGGAGGTAAACAAATGCTTTCAGAAATCGGCTTACTATGTCACTAATAATACCTATCATGTCATTTGTCATCACCAATCTACTGTAGTTTTAGCATATTAGCAACAAGTTCAAGAAAACAAAAAAAAGTATTTTGTACATTGCACCGAAACCCGATATGCTCTTAAATAAATGAATAACTAAAAGTTTCTTAATTTTTCGTTAACAACGATCCCAGAATATTTCACAAATAAATGCTGTAATTGCTTTCCTCATCATCTAATATTTGCGAAAGGTGCCGCTTGTGTACTTATAAATCTGATTTAATTGAAAAAAATAAACAAGAAATTCTCAACAGATACTTGAATGAGTTGAATGAGTACAAGAATGAGTTAATAGTAAAAAATAATCAATAACTTATTATTTTATGTTACAATCAACAGTCTGACAAATATGGGAAAAAATCATATACGAAAGCATTAAAATAGTATGAAGCGACAAAAGCAGCGATTTTGGTGCTTTTTCGGCCTCTTTTTCCTTTAAATTTTAGTAAAGTTTTAGTATCAGGAAAATTCAATTCACTTTTGGAGGTGAAACAGAAGAGGACACTACATTTTCTAGACATACCAATTACAAGAAATTTTACTACAGAAACATTGGAGTGTGACATACAGGATGTCTGACTTTTTTCCCACCAAAACTGTGTTTAGAAAGTAAATGTCATTCTGAGTAAAACTTTCCATATAGACAATTGTTTTTCAAATCCTTAACAGTTACATTCACTTGAAATATTATCAAAATAAAGAAAATCAATACAAAAATGAATAAATAATTAAACAAATAAAGCAACAAAAATCCATTTGAAACTCTTCTACAAGTAAGTGTCATTCTGAGTAAAACATTTCATGTCGACTGTTAGGTTTTTCAATTCCTAAAGACGTTAGAGCCGTTTAACGTGCTATAGTGCCATAGTATCATAATGAGTAAACTTGTTACTCAATATGATATTTACTATCTGGAAAAAAGTAGCATACCCTGTAAACAAAATGTACATACCTTGCCACGTCACCAAACTCTTTTGTTCGCAAGCTGGCAGCTTTTAATACATTTATACATCGACTCTCTAACGTAACATAATTGGAAATGCAAACAACTATAACAAAGCAACTGCTAAAAATAATGGCCACAAAGCCAAACTTAATAGTCAGAATGACAGTTAAAAGAAAACCTGATTCGAGAGAGAACTACAAATCTACCAATTTCAATTCTGACAGGAACAATAGCAATGTGGATAACCAAATAACAATACTCATTACAAAAATAAATAGTAAATAAATTAATTAATAAGTAACAAAATGATTTTGTTCGTAAACATACATTCAAAATGTCATATACTTTGTAATAAATCGTAATTGAAAAGAGTTATTCCCCTTCAATTTTGTTGATTATCGAATAAGTTAACTTAGCGTTATAGAAATGTTCAAATTTTAGCAGACTAGTGACACCGTAACGGCCTTTTCACACGGGACACGGTGCCGGTACTGTTTTGTCCGTGTACGGTCGTTGTGTAGTTTTTCACACAGCACGGATTTCAAACCGCAAGGCACGCACGGTGCATGTGAAAGGCACGATTAAATCTCATACACTTCGAACCGTACAAGGACAAAACCGTACCGGCGCCGTGTCCCGTGTGATAGGGGACAAAACAATTTGCGGTTGAATGAGAGATGATAGACAATCTTTGTGACGGCGTATACTTTATGTTTATATCAAAGAAAAAAGTAAATAAGTTAGAGTTAACACAACAAAGTTTAGTTACATCAAAGGGCTGGTTGTAATTTTTGTTAATGGATCGCCGATCGCAGCTTGACATTTAGAATTTGATTCAAATGCATGTAAAGCTCAAGTAGGTATAGTATTGATTCACATTTCTCAGAAATCTCAATTGTTATGTACGGTGCATACGGGAGTATATATGTATAACTGGAAGCGCTTAACGTGACAATGATGACATTATCTAAAACAGTAGGCGTCCACAATATCCACATCCACAATCAACTAAGGTAATATTATTAGTCCATGAACGCCATTATGACTCAATTACTATTAAAGTTACTAATTACTTACTCAATTATTATTGCTGAAATTGCCACGGTGCCTAATTGCTCTATACATAGAGAATATACAGTACATGCTCATGCGGCCAACAGCTTTGATCTAGGGAGAGGAATCGAATTATGCTCACATCAGTTACACGTTATGAGCGCAGTGCAACGTGTATTGGTTTGGAGTTGGCAGAGAAGCCCTGATGTGGGTTAGCCAGCTTTGTCGATTAATTGCTACTGCATAACATCCCGTAACAGGTACACAGTATATCCAATAATCGGTTAACCCTGCGAACATGACGAAAATCAACAACAGGAATACCATAGATCTACAGCTAAATTTCTATTTTAAAAATATTGCATCCTCCGGGATGCAAGAATATTGGTTATCTAGTATAAAGGTTCCTTATTGGTGAGTTCATAAAAGTTCACTAAAAAGTGTATTTAAAGGTATATTTAATTTGATACAAATACCGTTCTTTGTGTCAAATTATTAAATCATCATGTCATCAAAAGGAAGATAAAAATAATAAATTGTTTATTGGCCAAAAATATACAGGAAATAAATTATATGAACATAAACATACTGTCCGTTTCAAATAACTTGACTGGTCAAAGGAATGTTAGATGAACCACAATTGCTATGATGTGGACTCTTTTATATACGTTTTTAGAACAAGCGATTCCTCTCCCCCTTACTACTGTTTGTCTAATTATTCATTTGCGTCATTCGAATGTATGACCAAGCCGAAATTTGTATGCTTAGCTTTATTGGACAATTGCAATTTATTTTGCCATGGTCATTGTGAAATGTGACGCATCGCAATAGCCATACGACGAGCGGTAATAATGCCGCTCGAAAAACGAGGCCAAATTTGACGTAGCGCTGCATGGAAAATAATGTCGAATGTGGCAACTTTGTGCAAAACGGAGGTTGTATGTGAACATGTGCGCCGATATAAAATGTTCCAGGGGGGCAAGATCTTTTGTAGTAATAGAAGGTGACGTATTGTGAATGACTATAGTATTAATTATTTTGTAACGTTTTCGTCCTTTTATTTGTTGTAAATGGCATTGATAGAGACTTATTCGCATTTATTAGTTAGGATTGCAAAACTGCGATACAACAAACATGAAAATAATAAAAATATTTAAAAAAATACCCAATAGCCCATATCAAAATTCCATTCAAAACCAAAAAGACAGGCACAATATGAACACAAGTGATAAGTTAATTCTATAATCGTGTCAATCGAGCATCCGATTGTCTAAATGGTAAACCATAAAAGGTGAAAATATTATTTTAAAATGTAACCACATAAACGGAAAACAATGACTAAATATGAAGAAAACACAAATTTGAAAATTCTGTGATAATGATCATCGACAACGAAATTCAAAATTGCTATCACTATACTATTATACGTAAACAATTAAAAGGCGACAATACTAAGTCAACTAGTTAATAATAATTGTTGTTATATATACGCTGTGTGAATGGTCTCTATGGCCATGGTAGAAATGTGGAAATGTGGTGGAAATGTATTGTTTGAACGTTGGAGAGAGTCGGAAGATTGAACCAATTTTACAAACAGCATAGTCAAAATAGTGCCATGTATCATAGGACGGCATTTTTAAAGCCGAATAACACTTGTGTGACTTTTTTATTATTTATCGTCTTTGAAAGGAGTTAATGAGAACCGTTTTGTAATTTTGATACCAATTTTGGCCAATTAAGGTTATCTTGGATTCTTTTTAGAGACGTTAAACAAATAAAGTTTTACATAGAAATTATTTATATAGTCTATAATATATTATATATTAAAGCTCTATGCAGTACCTAAGCGGTGTCAGGTGTATGGACATGAGTTCGATATCAAAAGTTCAGTATACTTTATCTATATTTTACACTTATTTTTAACACCCAGTATGTTTGAGATAAACAGCTGAGCAGTGCAAAATGGTGCGAAGTACAGTAGAGCGTCGATAATCCAAACTAATTGTGACCGAAGGTCACTCGGATTATCAAATTGTTCGGATTATCAAATATTGCAACTAAAGAGCAGAAAATAAGATTGGATAGAAGTTCAATCTTAATTACACCAACACCATTCGATTCCGTTCTTCATAAACTATAAGTATGTCAAAAAGTCAAAATGGAAGGGATATCGAAGGGATATCGAAACGATATCGAAGGGAAACCGAAGTGATATCGAAGGGGTATCGAAGCGATAATGAAGGGAAATCGAAGGGATTTATTTATACATACTATCGTATGTAAAACGTCAGTAGGATTTTTTTTAAATTCAGCACGGCGTGTAAGCGCCGATACATCACCCGAATAGTTTGGGTATAGTTGGGTTCAAAATCCAGGGGGTGGAGCTGGCGCCCCCCCCCCCCTGCCCATATGTAACGGCGCCCCTGTATGTGGACAATTTCATATCTCAATTCACGCTCATACTAAGCGGGCAGATGCATTCACACTATATAACTTTTAACTTATTTTTCCGATAAAGAATCTTCGTATTCTCGAAACTGCGACGGTGAAGTTGAGTTATATTCAAAATATAAGTTTCATTATTCATTTAATCATTTCCTATTACTGTTATAATATGTCACCTGAAACAGAGAAAGTGCCCTAGTTCTATCGCTTTCTCAATGTTCCGCTGCGGTGTCATATTGCGTCAAATTAGGGTTGCCAGAAACCTTAAAACAGCAATACATTTATAGTTTGTCTATCCGGCTTAAAATATGACTTTGGTGCAATCCATACAATTACAGGGTATAGTAAAACATATTATAAATTTGATGATGAAGATTTTTCTTGTGGGAGAAGAAGATATTGATACGTTTACTTTACACCTTGACCATAATATTATATAATAATATGAACAAATCCGATACAATAAAAATCCATGAAATTCAAGTCACTTTTTTGAAATTTTTCAGTACATATCGGATTAAAACTGAAAATAAATAGATGCGTTACACTCATGGGACACACTGTAAAAGACTTCTATTAAATACGAATGGTACTTCCGTGTGCAATATAGCCCCAGATTAGTCGAATCTAGTCCATGTAGTTAATTTTTTTAAATCTAATGTTGTTGTTGAACGTACATAATTACTTAATATTAATCTCTTAATAATAAAATTATAAACCCCTAACCACAACAAGTGTTTTAGAAACCTAAATACGTATTTCAGCAACTATGTTGCCATCTTCAGTAGAACCTAAAAAAAGAAAAAGAGAGATTAGCACTTCATAGTATCTTTACTGGATATTGTCCAAGCAAATCACTAGTGGAAGTGACACTAGTGACCACTTCCACTAGTGATTTGCTTGGACAATATCCAGTAAAGATACTATGAAGTGCTAATCTCTCTTTTTCTTTTTTTAGGTTCTACTGAAGATGGCAACATAGTTGCTGAAATACGTATTTAGGTTTCTAAAACACTTGTTGTGGTTAGGGGTTTATAATTTTATTATTAAGTTCGCCACAGTCTCCAAAATATTGTTATTAATCTCTTATTTGATCCGACATCTTCTCGTACACGAAAATACTAATTAACTCCATCGGGAATTAATAATAGACTATTATTTGCGGTTGACAGTTCGCTAATTATAACAGTGATGTTATCTCATACCATGAACATAGCATGAAGAAGAGATAACCGTCAGGGCTAAAATTACAGCATGTATATTTATATACATAAGTTGATATTAATACAGTACGACATGAGAAATTTGAATTATTAATTTGAGGATCTACGGCTGTAGGCAATACCCGCGACACTTTGTTCATATACATATTATACATGGATTAACATCAAAGAACATGAGTTTCATCAACATTGGGGAACTTGAAATGGCGGTATCGTTAACTTTGTTATGCGTAGTTAAGATAAACAGTTATCTGAGAATTTCAAAACACTCAAAACTTAAGGCTTGGTAATCATAGAAGTTTTCATATTATTGCACAGTGTCGTTTTGACAACCCTTGATGTTTTATTCAACGTCAGAGTTAAAACAACCTCACAAAGTCTCCCTAAAATATATGGTGAAAAATGGGGCGATTTACTTGGAAAACTATCAGTTTCTCGGCAAAGTTTCCATAAAACAAAATTGGCGCTCGTAAAATTTGCTATAAAAAAATTATTAAAACGTTTCTAAACACACAATTGGTGGATTCAGTTATTAATATTACACAAACCATAAGTTTATTGAAATATTTAATATTCGATATTTGAAAAACATAGTAAACTTGAGAAAATGTATTTTTTCTATCTAAAACTTCCAGTTTAGGTTCTAGGAAACCGATGAGGAGAATAAATGGTGTAGGCATTTGTTAGAAACCGACGTAAAACGGAAAAGAATGACAGAAATAAAATCTAAAATGGCTCTAAATCCTTTTTCTGGAATTGGTAAAATACAGATTTACAACATCAATAACTTATCAATAGAATGAAACACTAAGATCTATGTCTTCCTACTGACACTTAATAGTAGGTATTACTCTAGTAACCGACCTAATGGGGCAATTTTCTCTGTTGTAAATATATACTTTGTTCGTAACAAGAGAGACGTGCCAGAGATTCGACGTAGAGATTTGTTGGTTCTCCAGGATAAATTGCTACTTTTAGCGTTATTTACTGGCAGTGTATTCTGGCCGAAGCTTACGTCAATATATTACCGGTTGCTGTCGTACCAGAGGTGCCAACCTGGCACAATTCCCTATACATTTCGCCAGCGTCGCTGAAAAGGTACTTCCGTGTCTTTCGTTTTCTTGTTGTGTCCACCGGAACCACTCAACCAATTCCAATTTATTTACGTGGGCGTATATTTCAAAATTTCAATCAATTAAGTTAAGAATTCTTCCCCTCGCCTTTAGTCGCCATTTTCCAGTACAAAGCAGATGCAAATGGAAGAGTGAAAAGAAACGTTGATTTATTGGCATGAAGCTTTTCGACGCTAGTAATTTGCATTGCCGCGCAAAAAGCTACGCCGCTATATAAACTTCAGCAACTAAAATTTATTAGTCTACCCGGAGACAATTTTCGTACAAGCTGGTACCACGCATAATAGTTAGTTTCAATGCTTGTATGTGAATCTTGATTGAATATTGGTTCGGGGTTGAGTTAACTTAATATGCAAGAATTATTCATGAGTTAATTGAGATTGTATTTTTATGAAAAATCATTCGTCTCAACGACGACGCAAAATACGAAGGTGGACGTAATAGATACCAAAATTTTCTTTAAAAAACTCACCTAGTAATTGCTTTCAGTAATTGATACGTAATAGATACCAAAATTTTCTTTAAAAAACTCACATAGTAATTGCTTTCAGTAAAAAGGTTTGCTTTCAGGTTTTCAGTAAAAAGATCTGATGTGGCCAGGCACATGACGTTATCATAGAATATATAACATTAATACTTTAGCTGCATGGGATTCTAGTTGATCGAGATCGATCGTGTCTGCATTAAAATAAAACAAGTTAGCCAGGATTTGACAGATATTTTGATAATATCATATAAAAGCAAAATGATATAAAAAATGTTGGTAACAGCAGGCTGTTCCAACACTAGCATTGCGACATATATCTCTATCTCATCCAACGTAGTGCCACTGGACACACTACGCACGCGTCAAGATCGTGGATTCGATTGGCTGGATTGGATCCATAGGCTGCCACAGTGCTACCACCAGCTGCCACATGTATAAGGTTATCTATGGGCTGTCAGTGGTTTGGCGTTAGTGAGCTGCCACATGTATTAGGTTATCTATGAGCTGTCACTGGTTTGGCGTTAGTGATGGCGAATATTACCGGCTAACGGCCGCAGTAATACCGACCGCGCACTTTAAGCTAAAATAGCGCCATCTGTCGACGGTCCTAATAACTACTGGCCACCGCAACCGCAGTTTGATCCTGGGTATCACAGCGATAGACAAAATATATAGGTATCTCCGTCTCACATTGTTGGAACCCAGACTACACTTTGGCGCTATGCGCTATAGAACAAGCTCCGTATAATCCCTAATACGTATATGGGAAATGAGTAACATATAAAAATTATCTTGTAAAAGTGTAACAACGTATTTATGTGCTGGATAAACGCTACTCAAGTCTTTGGAACCATGATATTTTTACAATGGGAACAGTATCATGCTGCTTGACCATTGCCGAGACATGTCCGTCAGTAGGTTATGTAATACCTGCCTTTTTTGCGGAAATGGACTAAATATAGTGTTCTGAAATCTACGCTAATAAAGGATACTAGTTTAGGATGAATTCCATAAGAACAAGACAGGTTTTTATAAAACACCTCATTTGTTCTGAAGAACATATATCGCAAACAATCTTTTGAAAACATTTGACTACAAAGTACTGTAAAACTGCAGTTTAAGAACCACAATATAAAAATAATATAATTATCATTTCAGTATTTTAAACTCATAATATGCCAGCGCCGTCATTTACAGGCCCCATGATAAAGGATAACAACATTTACTTCATTTTTAAACTGCTGTTTGAAAACTGCTGTATACAAGTAAAACTGGTAAATGCCTTTTTTGAGCAGAATTTTACAGCATTATTTTTATATAGGAGCTAGAATCCGAAATTGTGAATATTTTGTGGTAAAATACAAAACCACGTGCACGTCAGGCACGTTAAACCTGCATGTTAGGCCAAGGGCAACTGTACTGGATTTATTTCCCTTCTCTTTGCTAATTTCACTGTACTAAAATATCTATAGGATTTTTTATCATAAAATAAGATGCCTCTTAAAATACCCCTGTATGTTTTAGAGACGCGGATTGCTAATTTCCCGTATAATATGTATAATGTGGTCGTTACTACTTGCATCATAATATTGAAATATGTAGTTAAGAATCAATGACTTAAAAAATCTGGTTATTGTGTCAACAATGATAAATATCTATTGTGTCCAGTCATCTGATATCATATTGTTCATTCATCATATTCCTTAAGGACTTATTTGTAATTAAACATTGCATGAAATTCCTGCGAATAATCAGTGATTACAAAATTTCTCATGACATGATTGCATCTCTGAAAGTATTAAGCTTAACCGAACAAATTATGCACTATATTAGATGAACGAAGCTGAACGATATGTACATGTTGAAAGATGTAGGTCTCAACTATTCTGTCGTCAGAAAACTTTTATATTTTTTAACCGAATAGACCTAGTATCTCGGTTCTGCAAACACGGTCATTTACATATTTTCAAACCTACACCTTTCAATATTTGTATGTAATTCTTTGTTTAGCATGCACACAACGAAACGTTAACTCAATTCAAAGCAAGCTTTGTTAATCCAAAACAACGGGTGTTTTATATATACACATGAATATTATATCGTTCATTGATGAAAACCGTTGCTTTACCCGGTTGTCTTATTTTAAGGTTGTACAATTTTAAGTGGATACCATACTTATTGTACTTAAGAATTTGTTCTTTTAAATTAAAAGGCTGAGTGGTTAGATTAATAAGCTCACATTCACCTACTTCTTTTAAATATGAACATGCTATTATGAAAGCAATAATACGACTTTCTTTAATTAAAACAATCGTTTTCTTCAAGTAAATATTTCAGTTGTTTTATATTAAAGAAATATTCTTATACAAGTATGTGTTGTCTTAAAACAAACAAATTATCTTAAGACTGTCACTTTCTTAACATTAGACAACCATTTGTCTTTGTGTGTACCCACCTCCTTCGTCTTTAATAGGGTAAAAAATTTGTTCTACTAAGCTTAATCCTTTCGGAGACATTGATGCAAACATAAGTGGACAGATTTTATACCGAATTTTCTAATCACTGATAGTTTTTAAATAATTTCAATAATAATGTCATCAAATATTCAGTATGATGTTCAAGATATTTTTCTGAATCTAGTGGTATTATTGTCACAGGCGAGCGAACTATTTGTGTACCCAACTCTAAAATCACTAGATTAATATCTATAAAATATATACGATTAACATTAACTTTCGTTCTATTTTAAACAAATTGACGCTTTAATCAAATTGAATCGCCTATCGGATTATCAGTTACGCTATTAATCGAAGTTTACTTTTCAAGCCTACAAGCCCAACTCCGGCTTATTTGGAACCAGCTTAGAATACCTACTTATCTATTTAATGTAAATTTAAAAAAAAATATGTAAAAAATAGCCTTCAAACTTTCCAAAATTTATGTGCTGTTTAACAAGAAAATGTAGATGGCAATTGAAGACGATAACCATGAATATTGCTTAAATTTCCAAGAACTCGGACATATCAAGATAAATTGTATTTGTCCCGATTGTGAGCTTCGAGAACTTCTGACTTCCTAAACTGAAATTCAATTTGTTAGCTACCTAGAGGGATGCAAACGTGTTTTCAATGTAAATTCAATTTGCGAAGAAGAGAAGTTTTGCGAACATGAGGAAAGGTTGGAGTTATTAGAGCGGTAGTAGGAGACTACGGTCAAACGACTAGAAATAATAGCACTCATTCAGAATTAATTCTTAAGAAACTGGGTCAACCCGTTTCCAAGCAGGAAGTAGCTACTAAATCAAACTGAAACTTGTAATCTTATTTATCTTAAGCCGGCTCGCAAACACGATATAGAAATTACTTAGAAATTACTTTCCGATCAGTTCATGTTATTTATAATGCTGAAGTGTACAATTTATGTAATCGACTATTGATTGTCGAGTAAAAAGGTTACGTTTTAGTTATTCGATATGAATGCTATAATAGTATATTATAATACAAGTTTTATAAGACAAAAATTGGCGCACGAGTAGTTTTGGGCACGACGAGCATAGCGAGGAGTGCCCAAATGGCACGAGTGCGCCAATACGTCTTATAAAACGAGTGTTATATACTATTTTTTCTACTTTGCGACTTTAAATTCACATACATTTCGAAAATTGCGGTTGTCATCTTACAATCTAGAGTAGTTTCATATTCAACAGTTGGTAGTTGTACTAAAATTCACAAATACGATTGACGCGAGCCAATAGCGATTGAGATGTCAGCCAGATGCCAGCCTTATTTGACACTTAACGTCAATATCATCAGTCGTGGAAAACTAAAAGTTACCAAATGTTTGTGACCTAGTGTTTTCATAACGACACCGAAACCGGTTTCGTTATGAGTTCATAACGAACGCAAAGTAGAAAAACATATTTTACAGTAATATCTCTTTTTTTGTTATCAAACGTAGGAAATGAAATGTTACTCATCTGTAAATAATACCTAAATAAATAAATGTATCTACAATATAATTTGAGATTTTAACTTCATCATAAACCAAAGTAAACCAAGGTTTGTTTATTTAACAATTAGTATAACGTCCCACTGATATCGCTAAAATAAAATTAATCGTCGAATAGTATGAAACCGTTCAATGCTGATGTATAAACGTTTGCAAAAGATAAACAAGCACGGCTGAATAACTAACAATAGCACTGTTGCGCCGGTCGTTGTTGAAGTGCCCGGGCAAATTTGCATATTGATTTTCCGCATTTTAAATAATAAATTGCACGTGCATTAAATTTTATAACTTTAGCATTTTGCCTGTTGGCTGGCATTTGGTTACCGAGCTTTACATCGAAAGGTCATTAGAAACTACTGGCGTGTTCAGCACCAATTAAAGTTCACTGAAACGAATAATTCTCATTGAAAGTTTGTATCTTTCAGGCACGTTATTGGCTTTTCAAAGAAAGGTGTTAAAGAAGTAAGGCATTCAAGTGTTCTTATCGCGCGAAACGACTGCTTTCATTGTTATGGAGCCAGGTAGTTGAATTTATATAATGGACAAAGACTTTATAAATAAAAATAGACCTGAAGTGTGTTGCATATGTACCTAACATATCAGTGGAAACCCCTAGTGCAAACCTTTTTGCGCATATTGTTAAGATTTGTCCGTACTCATGATAATACGTTTTTACGTAGGTGGAATCTACGGAGTTACTCTGTAGATATGTGGTAGATTTTCATTAACCTACTTTTTCCCCATTATTACAATTAAAATTAGAGTCTGGTAAGTAACAACAATTAAAACAAAAATAAGACAAAGATAACAGTAATCTATGTTACTTTTAAAGCTTTCACAATTGACAAAAGAATTTTTGTCACAGAAGGGTAGATAGTTTGATAGATTGGCGATAGATATAAAACAAAATATTATATGTTAACTATTTGTAGAACAATATTAATAAAACACAACCACTTCAATTATACAACCTGTCCAAAAGTTATAACAAATAAAAAATATTTTATTATTAATATCTCAAAAGTATGACCTCATTACAACAAGCTCTGAGTCAATTTGAACACAAACTGTCCCCTATACATGTGTCTGTATTTCAATGATGGACATTTTCTAGTCGAATAAATGATTGAAGGCTATTGGCTAATATTGGATAAGTATTCTAAGCTCTTTGACTCGCTATATAGGTATTCCACGTCATTGTATTTGGTGACCAACTAGCTAATTTGCCGGTTACACGACTTCGTCACTGGGCCGGTTACACGACCCGCCAATGGACTGATCTACCAGTTGAAGATTGTCTATTTCCAGTTATCAAACAGTGAAGAAACTGTTTTGAAACACCGTAGAGATACTAGGTTGAGTCCGTTATTAGTTTTTTCCGCTGCATACCACGGGGTATTTGTTAGATCTGGTGGTTGGACAGGATGTTGTAAATGGGAAGATTCTCTACTCAACATGTAATTTTTCTTCTAATACAAAATTAACTGATAAAAAAGGCGGTAAAGGCAAGTTTAAGTTTCTGCTGGCGGATTTTTATTATTTTTTGTTATTGGTAATTTGATGGAAAATTGCGGGATGGACTTTAGTATCAAAAAGCACTATTGGCTTTCTACGTAAAGCGATTGGTAATGATCTTTAGTTTGCAAATTTCTGATACTAATGGATTTTGAGTTTCAATTTTGAAATTTTAAGTGTATCTTTAAAACTCGATGTTGTGAAAGTACAAAATAAATAGTTTGTCCCAAATACTAATAAAAGAGTAACGTCTAAGAGAGTTCATAAAAACGTGTTGCTAAATTACTTGACAACAAAAGTCATATGCCTTAATTTGCAAAAAAAGCGAATAAACACAAATCTGCTTAGTAAATAGGGTATTTAAATTACAAGAAATAAACACTTTTATTGGTGGTTTTATTGTGCCATTAAATTATATTTTTATATTATTAAATTTAATAATAGGTCTATATAAGTTCTTTGGTCTTCAGGTTTGTAAGTTCTCACCAATGATTATGATGGCACCAGCTTCGTATAATAATGACAGTTCGTTTGAATAATGACTTCATTATTCAAAGCAACTGTCATCATAATACAAAAGGACTGTCAAGTCTGTCAAAATGTACGTTGTTGGCAGTTATTTGACAGTTTGCCTCGCCACCATTGACAAACACATTTAAAATGTTTTATATAAAATAGAATTTATTAGTCGTACATAACGTCGTATTAAACACGTATATAACGGATATAAATCGCTCGCGTATAAACTTTATACACGCGATTTATATCCTTAAATTATGCGCTCGTCAAATAATATAATATTATCTACGACTCACATATAATAAGTTCATTGCATACGTATCTATGACTATATAATCCCCATTATTATACGCGCCAATGATTATAATGACACTAGTGTTGTATAATAATGACAGTTCGTTCAAATAATGACCCCATTATTTGAACGAACTGTCATCATTATACAACGCTAGTGTCAAGTCGGCCAAAACCTACGTGGATGACAGTTAATTGACAGTTCGCCTCGCCATCATTGACAAATACATTTAAATATTTTGCATAAAATGGAATTTATGACTCTTAGATAAAGCGTCGCATTTGACTCGCACATAACGGATATAAATCGCTCGGGTGTAAACTGCATGCTCGCGATTTATATCCTTAATTATGTGCTAGTCAAATAATATACTAATTTTCACTCACTGTCTTCAACGTATTATTATTTTTCAGGTTCCTTAAATAACCTATGAGTGGATTATTCGCAAGCATTACCTTGATAAGTATAGTTTTTCATCTATCATATCGCCAGTTTGCTATATAGTTTGTATTGGCACAAGTCAAAAGCCAAAAGATTTCTTACCTTCTTACACATAATTAATTCTAAACACCTCATACTCGCAGTTGTTTACCCAATTCTCCACAAATAGGTCCGATATGAAGACTAAGCACCAATAATGCACTCAGACAAAACTATCCTCAAAAGGTGCGCAAATAAGTTTCAAATTCATCCCACAAGAAAAATACATCCAATACCAGATAATATCTCGATTGTTCACGCTAAACAATCACAATAGCGTTCATATGTATGCAGCCGATGATAATTACAATGCTTGCCAGGAAACTGCCCGACTATTGATTGATTCATCTGGTGCAAATCGCAAACATGGCCGAAACAATACAGCAGTACAATCGCGGCTCGTACCATTGTTCTTATTGATTTTTGCGTTCTAATGGTTGAGAACAGTAGACGGAAAAAGTTAAAATTGAATGACACGAATAAGGGAAAACTGTTACTGTATATACAACGCTGAAGTTGGATCGTATAGATAAACATTCGCAGGAATTGGTAAATATTTGCTTTGGAATTTCTTTGTTCAACAGAAAATCGATTACAATATCTAAGCCGCGGTTGCTGAACTACTTAGGTATATGTGAGACATGTTATTGTCTTCAGTTATGTTTTCATCTACGGGATTAAAAGGAATTCAGTCAAAAAACATTTTAGATACAGGACTGCATATTATTAAAAAGCTGTCAAACAGCAATTTTATTAAAAGGTATTCACGTATTCATTACGTAGATTGTATTAAACAATAACTAATAAAAAATAACTTGTTACCTGTTTTTCTATGGCGGGGAGCTTAGCGCTAAAGCGGTGACCCGGCAGGGTAGAAGATTCCGGTTCTATTCCAGGCTGAGTCAATAATTTTGTATTTATTATTAAATTAACTTCTCAATTGAGCTCTTTTCACCCATAACGCGAATGATACACCCTGTATAAGTCAACATTAAACGATACTGTGATATTTTCCTTAATTAAATAACAAAGTTATTATTTGCTAATGTAAAAGCTGAAATTATTAGTAGCTTGACGTACTGTTCATTAGTTAAAACGGTCACAAAAGCCACAGTGATAAAAGTATTTCCCACTGCGAAATTCATAGGAAGTTTGTCACGATAAACCCATAAAACTTACATAATTAATTACGCTTTGCATGCTTTGTAGTACTAAGCATATGTATTCTTGTGCCAAATTTTTACTTTACTACCCATTCTCATACACTTTTATTAAACAAAACTTTAAGGAATTAATGTGATTTCCGCTGGTAGTGTATTTTACATCTTAGCAATTTCGATAAAGCGCAAAAAGCGGTTTTGGAGATATGAAAAAGAAGATAAAGATACAAAACTGGGTCCAACTCCGAACCGAATTATATAGGGGCGGACCAGTTGACGTAAATTTGGACGCATAATATATCAGGCGGTTGCACTGTAAAAGGAAGCGAAAAAGGACGTCTGTGACCCTTATTCGGGATTTTATTCCTCATGAATTTTTTGACAAGACAATGAATTATTGATTTGTAAATTTCACGCTGGCTGCAGAGATATACTCCTCATACATTATTCATGATGCTTGAAAGCGAAACAAGTTATGATAAAAATATTCATAATATTGTGTATATTTATTTATACTAATATTATTTTTAAAGAATCCATTATTCGATACAAAATGTACTTCTTTGAAAATAATTAATGGTAATGTTTGTACTTTTATTACAAAATCTTTTTAATTGTTTTGTTAATATAGAAAATGCATTGGGCTTGCAAAATAATATATATGTGTGCATAGATTTTTGAATAGCCAAAAAAAGCATGTCATAGATTTAGTTTTTAGTTGTTGTGCATCAGATTTATTATTAGAGATGATATGGATGTAAAAAATAGTTATTCACTACAAAACAAACTAAACTAAATTGGTCATATTATAAGAGATGCACATGACATAATATTATTTACTTTTCCGATATTAAGAAAGTACGAATAAAACCAGTTGTGCTGGCGGCGCCTGAGAAAACCTAAATTTATATTTATCGTAAAATGCCAATCTTTATAAAGGTGTCTTAAAAATGACACAGCCATAGTACGAATCGTGATTTAACAAAAACTGTTAAATTTGCTCTACAGTAAAGGGTAAAAATTGTAAAACTAAATTTAAAATGACAATCCGGATATGTTGTTATAAATGTAATTTAATGCCGAAATTGCAAACTCGAGTAATTGTTCACAATTAAAAATTTGTGTCTTTTCTATTCATTGCTTGTTTTTACGTTATTTACGTTATATTTTTATTGTTTGGTTTTACGTTATTTCTAGTGTTACCTGCGCCAATAATAATTATAACCTACATTTTCAGTAAAAAAGAAATTGTAAAATCCTTTAAAATATATTGTAAGATTTGTTTCCTAATTTTTCAAAATCCGTCGAAAATGAAAAAATTTACCACAAGATGAAAAATTGTACGTTCCTTGTCTTTAACTTTATTTTTACCTGAGATAACCTATCGGATTTCTACATGTTTTGAACCGTGTGCTAAAGAAAGTTTCGTATTTTAATAGTGAACGTAAAAACTATTCCTGATTGCAAAATTTCAGATCTCTATCATTTTTAAATACGGTGCTGAAGTGCTGAACTGAACCGATATCAGAGATGTGACAATTGATCGACCATAAACTTACATTTAAAACACTGCCTATAATATCTTAAAACATTTTTAATTTCAATGTAAAAATGAGAGTTTACAATGTAAATAAGTGACAGTTTACAATATCCATAGACTTTTTAATAACACCGGAAGCTCCTTACAAAGAAAAACTTTTGTCAAGGAATAAAATGTAGGTTCATTATAGGTATACTTATGCCAGCTACACACGTAACGGTAAATTGTAGCGATTTAACTGTGCAGACCGAACTGCGCAGATTTATACCATGTGTGTATGGCAAATCCTTCAGATAAATCGTTACTATCTGCCATACAACGTTGGATAAATCTGCGCAGTTCGGTCGGTACAGTAAAATAGCTACGATTTATCGTTACGTGTATAACTGGCTTTAGGTCCATGGGCGTATTCGGGGGGCGGCAAGGAGGGAGGCGGGGTTCTTTCGTAATTTGTTATTATTTTTATTACATAGCACTCTCTCCCTTAAGGTCACAAATTCCCCAAGCTTACGGTGACTAGACAACCCGCTTTTGGCGGGACAGTCCCGCTTTCTCACATTTTGTCCTGCGTCCCGCGATGTGTAAAAAATGTCCTGTTTTTTAGGAAGATTTTAAAATTTTTAAAGCATTACAATTCGTACAATTTAGCAGGTTTCAGTAACGCACGTTAATAATTTAAAAAAATAATGTTTCTTTTTGCAATTTACGGGATGATTTCTCACAAAAAAAAAAACACATCTGGCGCCGTTGCTTTTCACGGCTTTGCTTTGATAGTATGTATTTATGAAATAGATAACCGTCAGTGGTAAATAAATTTCAATTTTGATTAGTTATTAAGTTGAATATGGTCTACAGTTATAATATTGTACCCATGAAAAAACAATTTATTTTTATAGTTTTCCTGTCATAGATGAAATCCCAATTAAAATTGCAGTGATAAGTAGATTTTTTTACGTTTTTTCTAGATTTTATATTTACATTTTTGTTTTGTATTTTTTTACAGCAACCTAAATTTAGAAAACTGGCCCCCCTCCCCCCGAATTTTGATTTGGGTTGGATACGCACATGTTTAGGTCCAACACACACTGAGAACACACTAAACATACAAACATAATGTAAACAAAGAACAACATTATGTAATAGTTAACGTGACGCGCGGTAATGCGTCGCATGTGAGCGATTGGCGCAGTTTTTTGTGCTGATTTTTGAGTAAATATGTATTTTTTTTATTTCAAAATTGATTATTTTTCTTTATAGAAAATGTTAGGTTGCTACCACTTCGATGAAAGATTTATATTTGTTCATTACAATGTAGGTGTCATATGCGTACAAACATACTAAAATATTATATATACTTTATTTACTATTTTCTCAATTTATCGTTTTTAGAATTTGATATAACAACGGGTTGATATTCCTTATCAACAAATAATCAAACTGGTGATATTAATTTACGTTAAATTTGTATTTTTTACGTTCCATAGCGGCACTCCAACCTCGAAAGAAATCAGCTGTATTCGAGTGTGACAGCACAAAAAAATAAAAAATTTTATTATTTACAGAAAATATCTGCCACAAGCTCTACTATAAGCTTGACAACACAAAATACGTGTATAGTTGACTATCGTGTCTAGCCCGTTTTGAATATAGAACGAATTATCTATTATTCAGTCGAGTAATTGTGATTCATAGGTAATTTCTTTGATATTCACATTTATTCAAATATAATTAATAATAAATAATTGATGATAAAATGAATTCTACCTACCTTTCTTATTGTATATTCATTTAGGCATAAGTTAGACAGTGCAAAATATTGGAATCTGTCCAGAAAGTAAATAAAACAGCTATGCAGAAAATAAGTCATCTCATAGTTTTTACTTAGAATGAGATGTTAAATCTCATTGCCTTTATCAATTTCTTGGCATTGTTGAGTACAGTTGTATTTAAATAGTAGTACATAATTGAGTTATGTTATCTTTCACTTAGTTCTTAACTTGCTCCAAAAACTGTATATTTGTCTTACTTCAAACTTAATAGAACAGTATCAAGATGACAAACTCGAAACTTAAAAATAGACTGAACCCACAGTTAGCTATTTCTTTGCATGCTCCGATCCCGTTATTTACTTTTGAAACAAAATAACTTATGTCTGGGCACCAAGGTCACTGAGAAAGGTCATAGCTATTGAAAATCCAACAGAAAACTCAGTTATTACTTTTTCGGATACAATCTTCAGATAGAATAATGTTTAGTTGATTAAAAAAAGCGAAGTAATATTAGCACATCACAAAGAATTTTAACCATTTTAAAACCATTTTACATCTATTCACAAAGGTATGTACGTGCTCTATGTTATACGCCACTCTAATCCCATTAAATATTGACAGAGATAACAATTGCTACAACAGTATTAAATAACAACAATGTTATTTTAGAGATAGATATTTGTAATATACGGTAAGATACTGTTTGGCAATGAGCAGAGCTGTAGCCTAACAGCGTAAGAGTGTGATACATGTCCAGGTAGTGATTCAGCAGTGCGAGAGGCTGACAGGTTCCTGGCCCATTTTTCCGAGTATGACTGATTGCTTTGTAATATGTATAGGCGTGCGAATTATATTACTATGATATATTTATGCTATAATATAGTTACAAGTTATGCTTAACACTTACCACTATTGTAAAAAGCGAACACATACGATATTTTATTACCAACATCCCAGTATCCATAAAATATTCGATCGCAGCATATTAGTGGTAATGATACCATGCAGACGGCGAAATAAACAGCCCGTGCCTTTAATAGACCTGCTAGATCGCGTGTTTCTCGAAAATCATCCTTCTCGGGGCTGCGTACCATCCGAAAGGGTCGATATCGACATGTAGGGCTCTATTAAAAATACACCTCGCTTCGAGCAGCCTACCAATTTCCGGTACCTTCCCTGCGAATTCCGCGAATTTCACCGGACAGATTAAAGCAGGAACACCTTGCCCTGAATACAAAAATGCACATCGGAAATGCCTGTAAAATTCTATCAGATTCCATCTATGTACATTATCTACAAATCACAAAAGCACGGGTGAGAATCTATAAAATTTCTCGGAATCGTTTACGTAACACGAGACGATTGACATCGAGCGAAACAAGTATACATGTATCACAAAAATCGAGTTTTCTACATGGTTCGTGTGTCGGTTTTTTGTTAAAGCGGGAAATAATACGTATCACTTTGGATCAGCTTTGAGTGAAGTGCCTTCGTGTGCGTCACGGAAGGGCTAAAGCGAGACCGAAATCGAACATACAAATTCCACTTTTCAATGTGACGGACGGACGTGCTATTTGAGTCAGACGCCAGTTACACAGTTGTCAGGTATGTGTTTCCAGTAAACACATACTTTATATGTAGGTATAATTCTATCGATAAGTGATTTACGACATATTTATGATTAATAGTGTTTTTGGCTTAGAAATGGATGTACTAGAGGTAAATAATAATTCCGTCTAATGGGTTGTGAATTTAATATTGTACTTAATTATGTACCTATGTATTCTTGAAACACATGAATAGTGCTCATGTGTCACACTAAAGACTGTAGATCATATTGTCACATAAGGTCACTTAGAGCATAAAACATAATCAGTCGCGAGGTGAGTTTGTGTTTTGGGAACCTTGTTCTACGAATGTGCAGCGATAAAGCAACAAACATAAGTCGACACCAGGAAGGTCGGCTACAACCCAATACATTGGAGAGCTACTATAAAAGATTAAACTATTTTGTATACCAGTCAGTTATTAAGTAGTTATCATCCAGTTATAAAGAACCATACCATTGTGACATTAACAGAAGTGGTTACCCCTTTGTGGGTAATCACATTAACGTTTTTGCATCTTCTTGTGGGGCTGCAGCGGAGATGGTAGCTTCCCCCAGGGGATAAATACGCTCACAACAATCGATTACAAGTCTGATTACAATACAAAATGTTTTAATCCTTTATAGCTCTCCAAGGGCTATTGGGTTGTAGCCGACCGTCCTGGTGTCGACTTATGTTGTCGACATAAGTTTTGTTTTATCGCTGCACATTCTTACAACAAGGTTCAAAAACACAAACTAACCTCGCGACTGATTATGTTTTATGCTCTGAATGACCTTATGTGACAATATAACACACGACAGTCGAAAAAGAAACCACGTTCCGAGAGTGAAATAGTGGGTAAACCAATTTAAATAATTTATTGAAAAATTTGAAGTCGATGCGTGAATCAGTAAATCATATTAATTGTTTTATTTTTGAAAAATGCAGTTGTTGGTCGGTACAATACATATTTCTATCTCTGATGTCAGCAGTTGGAAACATTTTTAGAAATGTACAAAGGCGTAAAGTTATATTTTCTTTGTCAAGGAAACTGCCCTCATACGACTTCTTTGAGAGTGAGAGTAGTTAAGAGCACATTTCAAACTGTCACAAAAATCACAATAATTTGTATCGAGTAACTTTGTACGTACATAGACAGTTTAAACAAATAGAAAAATTATTTTAGCTTTTACAAAAAATTGTCCTAAATATTTCCTTCATATATCAAGTTATAGGTATTTAATGGTAGTATTTACTCCAAAACCCTGGGTGGGTTTCGTCTTGGCAAACAACCCCTAAATTGCAAAAATTTGTGTCTCCTTCAAATTACATATCTTTGTTATAGAAAAATGTTTACAACTCTTACAAAAACTCTTCATGTCTCTTTCGTAAACCAAATTGTTGGTAATGAAGTGTGGATTTTACTTCTGAATGCTGAAGTGTCAAAAAAAAAACTGTCAAAAGCAGGCAAATGATAAAATTATGTAGAGCACCGACAGGAGAGATTTAACCTTTTGGGTGGCGGCACTAACAAAATGTATATAACTTTTTCAAAAATTCACCTTTGTGCAACGTAGAGTACTGGTTGAAATTTTTTAAACCGAGATACGTAATAGCAATAAAAAAATTATGAAAATGTTTTCAAAAAGAATGACATACTTTGGACTTTTCTAAATACCTCCGACACCATTATGAATTTAACAGTCTTTTCAAGGGGTTATTGGAGACAGCACACAAATCTACCCTACTTTTCTCACTTAACCGACTTTCTATCTCCAGAAATAACGAAAATTGCGAATTGAACTTACCTATCGCACATTCTAATTAAGATTAGGTACCTTTCTCTGTAAAATATCGGTCACAAGATTTACAAACAATAATAATACTAAATAAAAATGTGATTTACAAACAATAATAATACTAAATAAAAATGTTGCCATGTTTAAACTTTTTTTATTATGTTTTGTTTAAAGTTTATTTATGCTTTAGCAGATTTCAAACACTGCGCAGATTTTAGACCAGAAATCAAATCGAAATAGCAAAATTTGAATACCACATAACCTATTTTGATATATTTCAATTATATTCAAAACGGTTGTAATATTTATACCCCCCACATTGACTGTAGTAGGGTATATTGACTTTGTCACAACATGTGTAATACCCTTAAGCGTGGCAGGTATAGACTTGTATATATATATATATATATTTGATCAGCATTGAATAGATTTAGCTACGTTCGTCTGTCTGTGTATACGATAACTACCTTAATGTTTAAGAAATTGATCTGAAATTTGGTATACAAGCTTTTTTCTTAAAAAGTAAGAACAAGTTCGTGAATGGGCAAAATCGGTTCACTTCATTGTTGATCGGTGTGGGGTATTTTAACGGCGACCCGGTTGAAGATCATTCATACTAGTTTTAAAATAAAATTATGTTAAAATTTTAAGGATTATAGTATTTACATTTATAATTGAAAACATTTGAATCCGTTTACTAAAACCTTAGACTTCTTTTCCGAAGAATCAGAATGACCTGAGCTTTTCTTATTTCTAGAAAAATTCAAGTTCAAGAGTAAAAGATTTTAGTAGATCAAGTTCAAACTTTAACTTGACGTGACACGTATTGATACTCAAGCAGCATGTTTATCCGACTACCTTCGCTTGTTTCCACGTCACCCTAATGTACACTACGTAGGTGCTGTGCTCCGGATGACTGACTCTGGATGTATTTATACAAGGTTTGCGTATACTTCACTTCTCGCACGCCAATCACAAATCAGAGTTTACCTTGAAAATCTTATTTGTGATTGGCGTGCGCCTTCCATGCTAATTTTATCATAAAAATCTGATTTGTGATGGCATGCAGAAAGGGAAACATTAATAGCCTGAATAAATAAGGACATTTCCCTATGAAATGCATTTTATACAGTTGCCTGTTAGTAACGGTGACTAACGTTACCTGTTCAACAAAATTGCCATAATTTGACTTAATGTAATTTTCTGTACGTAATATGTCATGTCCAACGCTTGATTGTGTATAAAAACAAAACTAATAAACACAGCTTTATTTAAGTGAAATATTTTCAGCATTATCAATAATATTTTCAACAAAAATGACATTCTCGTATAATTTCATTTATGAGCAATTTTGGTGTTTGCCGCCCTCTGAGAGGGAGGATTCACAGGATGGTTAAACAAATGGCGGAAGATATATTTGTAGAGTTTTGTTGTTTGGGTCCCTCCAGAAACTGAAATAAAAGTAAAACGTCTGAAAATATTTAGACTTTTGCGTATTTTATGACTTCATTGTTTATAACTTTTGTCTCAGGCGGAGACAAACCTCAAAACTACTCAAGATAGTTAGACAAATGGTGGAATATAGAGTTTTGTGGTTTGGGTCCCTCCAGAAAGTGAGAAAAATATAAAACATCAGAAAAACATCTTGAGATTTTGCCGCATATCATAAATTCTATTGCTTATAACTTTTGTCTCAGAGGGAGGCAAACGCCAAAAATGCTGAGGATGGTTAAACAAATGGTAGAAGATATATTTGTAGGGTTTTGTTGTTAGGGTCCCTCTTGAAACGGAGATAAAAAAAATCTGAAGATATTTAGATTTTTGCACATTTTATAAGTTCGATTGTTTATAACTTTTGCCTCAGAGGGAGGCAAACGCCAATATTCCACAGGATGGTTAAACAAATGGTGGAAGATATATTTGTAGAGTTTTGATGTTTGGGCCCCTCTAGAAATTAAGATAAAAAATAAAATATCTGAAAATATTTAGATTTTTCCGTATTTCATAAATTTAATTGTTTATAATTTTTGTGTCAGAAGGAGGAAAGCGACATATTTGCTCAGGGTGATTAAACAAATAATAGTAGCAATGTTAGGAGATTTTTGCTGTTTTATGTTGCCTATAAATTAGTATATTGAAATATAAATTTGTTAGCGTATCAGAGTTCTACGACTGTGATGAAAAGTCAATTTGCGGGAAAACTATTAGGAAAAAAGCAAAAATATGAAATGGCAATTGGGGGCAAACGATGAGAAATCGATTCAACGTTGTTACTTTCCATTTGGACTGAATTGATCACTTCACACCAGATTTCGGAAAAAAATCATTAATTTGTTTATGATAGGAAATTCTACTAATTTCAAGTATTTGAATTTCTGAAAATTAAAAATTGATGGGTGTGGGGGCTGGGTCAGCGTGAAGTTCGCTGGAATTTTATACGGCGGTAATTTTTAAGGATCTGCCAAAACAAGTAAGTTCTTATAAAAATTGTGTGCAATATGACTTCTCCAAACTGATATGGTATATGTAAATGATTTATTGACACACAGTAATACAACCGAGTCATCATTAAATTTGCTATTAAAACAAAAGAACAAAAGAAAAACAACAAATTTAATACATTAAATTACTTGAAAAAGACCTGAATAGATATGAATAGATATGAATAGTTTTATTTGTTTGCTATCTATTTGAGACAACGGATCATCTCGGTTTTTTTACCGAGTTACTTTAAACATATTTTTTTATAAACATCTAGAAACAAACAGAGTAACTACATAAAATAATGTGCAATAATAATAAATATGTAGGTATTATAAATAAACCTAAATGTGTGGAAAACGAACGAAACAAGACAAACAGAAACAAAATTGCAATAATAGTGGTCCGGACATTGTCTGATAATAAATAAGGGGTCTATCTATGAACTTAAATATATAGAGAAAAAAAATCCTAAATCCTCTACCAAGACAATCAAATAAACAAATTTTGGTTCTATGTTATTGCAGAACGACGGATATAGAATTAAAGGACATCATGAAATTGACTGTAAAAAATGGATATATAACAGTCTGGTACTCTAAACACGGCTTAAAAAAGTGATGGCAATAAGAGGTTATTGTGAGAAATACGAATCCAGCTTTACAATAACAAGAAACATGATAGTTCAGTGTGCATTAAGAAAGTAAAGGCACTGCCACTTTTGGTGGAGGCGCCGGTATTTATATACATACTTTCATATTTGCGTAGACCAAAACGATGTCGTTACAATTACAAATATATATCTTACTTCCGTATAACAAAATAATAATTTGTGTTGCAGTTGTCATCTCCAGGACATCTAAATCGGACGCCATCAGCACGGAATATAGCATATCGTCGTCGATCGACGGAACACCCATGGGCACCTTTGAGGTTAACGATAGGTCGAATCCCCGTTGCGGCGACCATGTATACAAAGGTCACCTGTCCCCGTCCTCGACTAATATCGTCCTGAATTGGACCGCAGAGGAAAATCGCCAGTTCAACAGGAGCAACGTAACGTTCACGTGAGTACCCACCAAACCCCGTCCCAACTATATAAAACTTGAGCATTTACAGCGTCTGTCAACTTTACCTCTTCACTTCATATTTTTGACTGTAAACTTTTCCGACATGGCTTTTCCCTTACCTAACTTTATGGCGGGTCGTCATATTTACATTTTTAAGTGAATTCTTTGTTGTTGCTTTTTTGTTTATTTTCTGCAGTAAAGGGTTATTCAGGGCATTGCATCTTTGTTAAAGTATTGTACGACAGTGTGATCGATACAATTTCTTAAAGGGCTTAGTTTGTCTTGGAAGTGCGCCATTAAAGTAGTACCTTTAGTTACGTTTTACGAATATTATATGTCACAACATTTATTCCTAACATACTACCATGAGAATTAATTACTTTGTTTTGTAGATTATCTATAGGTGTGGGATTAAGGTGACATTAAGAAAAAACGTGGAGAATCACTGGAAAATAATTTAAAAAAAAGTAAAAATTAATAACCAATAATAATTAATAACTAATAAATATTACCGGATAACCATTGCTTGCAAATCGTATGTTTGGTTCCAATAATGATATGTTACGTCACACCGAATGCTATTAAAGAGTATTATGTAAAATACAACAGCATTTCGTAATAACCATCGATTTTTTTGCCAGCTGGATTACCGACGTAACCACTGAATTTTACGTTTTGTCGCGCCAGTCCTACTGAATAAAATATCCCGAGACATCAGACCGCAGTTAAATTTCAGAGTGTATAACCGTTCATAAAATATTTATACTTCGAAAGGTGGCAGCCACATATTTCACTGGGTACATGAAAATAGTAATAAAAAGGAATGTCGCCCGGGCTTTATTACGGATGCGTATACAAACGATGTGGTTCTTATGAAAACAGCTTGACACATTTGAGTTCGACGAAAAACTTTCTCCAACCAGCATAGTTGCAGCTGTGCTGCGAACGAGACATTTCCTTGAGGAGATAGGTACCCACCCTTGAAGAAATACATTCGTACCGAGTTCTTGTATATTTAAGTTGGCGTTCTCGCAATAACTTCGACTCCAGGAGTAGACTAGTATTTGTGCTAACGTAAACATTTGCTTGCCTGGCTTCGTTTGGTTGCTGCTGAATTTCAAATATGCAACCTTTGTTTGTTGGAGAGGGATATTATGATATATCTTCAAAGTTACTGCATCCCTTTAGAACTGCCGCCTAACATCCGGACTTTGCTTGGTTTCTTTTTTAAGGAAACTTTAATCATAAATCATAATAAATATGCTGCGATAATTTCAAGATGATAAAGATGATCGGCCTATGAGTTAGGACCCTCCACGTCCAAGAAAGTACAATAAGTACCGAGAAACACCAATTAGCCCATAATCTCATCCAAACTCATTGAGATAAAACTTCCAATTCTGTTTTTTTACTGTTGTAATAAATCTCTTATATTTCCTATCCCTTTTTCCTAATTTATTCTGGAACACAAAGAACTGGGGTTTACGCTACCCTATACCTACTCCGTATGCGTATGGATGTTTTTATTATCTTCCCGGAAACTGGATTATCGATGCTAATATGAAATTTTGGAATTTATAATTCGGCAAATAACACTATGTATAAAGCTATAAAATTCAAACCCAGCGGGACTTTTGCATACACATTTCGTTGTACATTACAAGTAACAACCAAAATGTAGGTACGATTTTTATTTGGGTAATTGGGCAAGTGCTAAACGCCTTGTTTAATTGACTTTGTTTATTAGTGTAATATGTCGCCCGTTGTATTTAGATGTTCGTGTATTCACGGATTCTTCAACGTAAGGTCAATCCTAAAAATTTTCGTACACCACACGAAAATGAAAAATTCAAGAAATTACTAATTAAAATTATAGCAACATATGGATAAAAAATTCATCTGTTGATAAATGATATCTACTTACGAAAAAAAGATGTTTTTTTCAGGAATTTCAATATAAGATTATCAAATCCGTATAGCTCCAATAAATAATCTCTCATAAGTGTTCATACTAGCGTTGTTTTTTTGCTGCTAATTGCCTGTGTCGCTATGTTCCTTAATACTATGTGACGTCACGGGAGACTGAGTACTGGAACCCCGTTCCTTCAATTCAATAGTACTATACTCATTTCATGTTGAGTACAATACTCAGTACTCATATAAATAATATCAGTATTGTGTTTAGTCCTCAGTACTCACCGACATTTTTTTGAGTACCTGCTCAGTACTCATTTTGTCGATGTGTATTGAGTATCTATCTATACTATTTTTTTTAAATTTTAAGAACCCAGTGAGTAGATACTCAATACTCTTTTTTGCGGCTAGTATTGAGTATCTACTCAGTACTCAAAATTTTTAAATTTTAATTTAATATTGTTAATGCAACTCTCCTAACAAAAAAGCTGTCCCTAGGAAGCTGACGCTGTTGAAAAGAAACGCTCCCACAGGGTCTCCCACGACGAGCTGCCATTAGAAGATATGGAGAACCAAACGAAATTAGAGAGTAGATAGAAAATAGATAGAAAATAGAAAATTTGTGGACTTATATTGTTTGACACAATCGTCTCTACTATTTTCAGTTTTCGGTTACTTCCGGTTACACCGGAAATGATGTCAACTTTTATATTTCAAATGGAACACACTATACTTTATCGCATTTTTGAAATCTTCATTAAATTTTAGATAAATTTTATGTTACATTCCCTATACCTAACATGTGCCATTTTTGAGATATTCATTTCTTTCATTAAAAAATGACAGCTGCACGGTTACTTTCAATTAATAAACAAAATTGTTGTGAAGGTAACATATTATCGACACATCGGTAGAATTCTTCTAAAAGTTGTACAAATTATAAGATCAAAGTTGAATTCAAGAAAAGTACTAAAAGTCGATTTGTTCAAATTGCAACCCTAACATATGAATACATTTCTCAATTTTATAGAAAATTTGAGATCAACTTTGTGTACAAAGTCCTATACCTAAAATGTACTTGTATCTATTGAAACCGATTTTTAAACATCACAGTAGAAAAAGCAAACATTGCCAAATCTAGATTGCATTTGAGAACAACTGAACAATTTGGAATACACAGAACATTATTAAACAAGTTTTTTAGGTCATTTTTCATTATAATTGCCAGCCAGATTATTGGACGGAGCCAAGAATACACAGGTAAAAGTCGAAGGAAACAACTTTAACTGTATGCCATAATAATGGCTCTTCTGGAATCGGCCGAGATCGCCTTTGTCTATAGATTCTACGATTTAATCAAAAGATTCAAAGCTTCGTCGAGTTCTTTCAGGAGGCAAAGTAATTTCGGTGCTTTCTTTGGCATTCACACTGCGTTGCACAATATCGCCAGGTTTGTATTCGAAATATGCGCATATTTTTGACGACTACGATACCGCGATTGAATTGATATTCATATTTTTTCTTGCTTGAGACTTTCGAAGTAGACAGAATGGACTCAATGGAGCGATGAATTTGGAATTGCTAATATAAAAGTATTTGTAGTTTAAAGGGACTTACAACTGCTACCATTTTTTGTGTTTCATTAAAATTTAAATTAAAAACTGTAATTTCAGACTTCATAATTCTTTTTAGGGTTTTTGGAATCACTTGTTTGTCCATCTGTCACATACTCATATCTCTGGACTGTATACAAGTAATTTAAATTGTGAGTTAGATAAATTACTAAACATATGAAGGGGTTAGAGTTTGACACCAACACAACATTCGTTCATTTGAGATATTGTTAGAAGGGCTACAAAATCGTTCGAGATTCAAAACTACTTTTTTTAAAATTGTTTTTAAGAGTTTTCCAACCATTTCACAATAGCACAATAACTGATGCTGCATAGAAATGCCTGCGGGTATATCAGAGTGGGGCCAGTTCTACTCATGATTAGACTATTTATTAAGACTAGTCAATACTCAATTCTTTTTAAAATATTTCAGTACTGAGTACATACTCAAAGCTCACTGAAAAAAAATTTAATTGAATACCTCAGTACTTAAAATTATAAAATTGGGAATTGTGTTGATACTGAATACTAATAACACTAATACTAATACTAAGAAATAATAACAGTGTACTAATTGAAAACTGGATTATTTTTTCTTGACAATGTATATGTTGCTCTTTAAGGATTTTCTTATATAAATAGCTACAGTTAAAGAATTCCATTAATTTGTTTGTACTACTAATCCATTGGTTATAGAATGAGATATCAGTATTATATTGATATCTTGAAATCCGAGAAATGATTTTTATATCACCTAGCCAAACAAACCAGTTCAACACAGTAATTTATGCTAGACGTAAACATACCGATGACAATTTTTAGTATGTTCGCTTCTTTTCCACGAACCGAACGAAGTTAAACGGAATTTACTAAAACTTAAATTAGTTTTCCAAACGCCAACGATGTAGTAGAAGCCCCAAAGTACCCCGTTGTACAAACTGAAAACTTCGGCTTATTTTTATGTCATTTTTGTGCGAATTAAATTTTAATTTCGCGAACATCTCCCGCAGCATTAATATTGCAATCCGGAATTTATGTATTCGGATTGCGGTAAACAGGGAATTTCGAAAGCACGCGTGCGTTTTAGTGTATTTCCGGCCCCGCGGCCAAAGGGTTGGTTGTGACCCATTTCTATCCCTGCATGTTTTTAGGGCTGTGCTTTTTTTTTTTCGTTGTTGGACGACGCGTAGAAGAGGGTTGGAAATGTAGTAGTGTTCAAATAATCGATATTCTTTGGGCTCGGACTATGCTGCTAAAATGTCCCGAATCAGTAATGAGGCAACGCGGAAGTGATCAATAAAGACACAACTTCGCCTACTGATCCACATTAAAATCGGGTAAAAGGACAGGCTCTGGTTAACAGGGTACTGGGGATTTATTAGGCAACTGAAATTCTAATTAAACTGCATATTAAAAGGATATATCCTAAAGTTAGAAGTCGTAAATATAATAGTAGTAAATAATATTTTGTTCTGCTGCCGCCAAACTGTTTAAACTTTAATAATTTGATTTCCGGGTAGAAAGGCGTTGATGACTTTAAAGCAGTCGACGTTTCGTACTCTGTCGCAAGAGACATCTTCAGGGCTCAGTATGTAACGAAGTGCTAACAAAAGTGCTTCTCCAAGTGCTTCTTCTCACTTGGTGTAATACTTAGTCCTGAAGATGCCTCTTGCAATACATTACGAAACGGCGACTGCTTTAAAGTCATCAACGTGGTTACCAAACCGAAATCAACCGCGGAAGACTTCAATCTAGATATACAAACCCTTTTTAAAAAAGTATTTACTACTAACGCCATCCTTAAAGTCGTAAAATAATAGTAGTATTCAAATCATAAAAATTATTGTAGTTCATTATCACGTACATGCAAGACATACAAAATCCAAAATGGCGGCGCACCAGTATTTCCCTTCTTGTGTTGTTCAGAAGCGCAGCTAATTCCAGCTAATTCCCCCCCAAATTGGTTTAAAATTTTGAGACAATGTTCTATGATACATAAACCAGTCCAAACTTTTTTGGTTACTGCAACCAGTTTACAAAATTGTCGACGAAAAAGTGTGCCAATAACGTGCCAAAATAAAAAAAAATCTGATGTGGCCAGGCACATGACTTTATCATACAATATATAAAATTAATAGTTTAGCTGCATGAGATTCTATCGAGATCGATTGTGTTTGCATTCAAATAAAACGAATTAGCCAGGTTTTGACAGATATTGACAGTAGGTATTGTAAAAAAATCAGCCTTTAACACTGCCTACTGTCATTAGAATAAAAATATCTGGCAAATCCTATATTAATGCAGACACGATCTCGATCAAATAGAATTTGCTCCTACAGCTAAACTATTAATTTGACCAAAAAATGTCATAGACAAATTATACAAAATTTCCTCTACTTTAATTTATTATTTAAATATTTTGACGAAATTACAGAAATGGCGGCTCATTTGCAAAATCCTTGAAAAATGCATAAAAATATTGCTATCCGCAATCCGCACTTGAAATACACATTGACTTTCTAAACACAATGGAAACACCAAGCTGTTTCAATATTGTTTCACATAGCGTACGTGTGCGCGTGTTTCTCCTCCTCATCACATTCTCCATGCATTTGCGTGTTGAATTGACGTTTTGCAACCGCTGACGTTCTGAATACTGTCAAAAGTTTCAAAATTTCCTGGCTACCTACTATTAATATAGACACGATTTCGATCAAATAGAATTTGCTCCTGCAGCTAAACTATTAATTTTACCAAAAAATGATATAGACATAAATGATACAAAATTTGCTCTGCTTTAATTTATTATTTATCTATTTTGACGAAATTACAGAAATGACGGTTCATTT
Source organism: Melinopterus prodromus (assembly GCA_964023965.1). Lineage (NCBI taxonomy): Eukaryota > Metazoa > Arthropoda > Insecta > Coleoptera > Scarabaeidae > Melinopterus > Melinopterus prodromus. Next base: position 84,550,066 of record OZ030390.1, read on the forward strand.
GCAAAATCGTTGAAAAATGCTAAAAGTAAATAGCCAGTTCCTTTGGATCTTTTTGAACCAAAAGCTTTTGCTGAAAAAGTTTGGTCATAAAACTTCTAAATATGAACTTTCGTCCAGATACATTTAGTAGTTTCTCCGGAATCGTTGCTACAAAAATCGTTTACACACACACACATACACACACACAGACATTATTTTGTACCTTGGTCAAAAATGTTCAGGGGACCCATAAAAAGCTATTTCCGCTAAAATCTCAATTTATCTTTTCGGCACGATTTCAATACTTCATCATACTGCGTATGATAAAGTAAAAATTCACCTGAGTAGAAATACACGACCAATTTAATTTTTCTTTTAACTTTAAGTACGTTATTGTGCAGCTAGAGACTTGTGTAAAACAGAGGTATATTGATTTTTTTATAAAATTGATTTATCCTTAAATTTCAGGAATTATTTTTCGACCCTCTAGGACTAGCGGTACTCCTTAATATATTTAGGAAAAGTATTTTCTTATTTGACCTTTATGTTCAAATACTCGGAAACACTGAATACATAATTTCCCTGCTTCTTAGTTTTTTTGTTCTTCGAAATCCATAAATTAGCTACTACAGGCAAACACACAAAAAGGCAGACACATGCTAATATCCAACAAATAAACCTTGCGCTTGTACTACATTCCTTTATTCTTGTTCCATATTCCGAATATGATGAGTGTTATCAGTACAGAATTTACCAACTTAACCGCCAGAGAAAAAATTCACAATAAAAATCATTCTGTTTATTAATATTGGCAGCAGAAAATATTACCATAATTCAAAAACTTTTATTGCCGCTATAATTGCAAGTTAGGAGAATCTGTTTAAGGGAGTTGACCAAGAAATAAATTGTAAACAGGCAACTTCATAAGCCACATGGTTTTGTAACAGCAAAACCGACGCAAGGCCTGAGGACGAAATGAATGTTTCAAAACATGGCGTGAAATAGATAAATAAATCCACTAATAAAATAACATCAGTTACTCTCATTGAGTTACAATAAGAAGAAACCTGATCCCTGCCTCGTTAAACTCTCTGGCAAGTCAATTGTGACAATGCACTCAATGGCACATACAAAAGCTCAAAACGACTGGTTTTTGGATAAATATGGTTACTGGCGACCAGCACAGAAGAATTATAAATTATTAATTATCTTGATATCATCATTCATCAGCTATTATATTCAACTGTTTGTGGTGTGTTTATTGATATAGATTACTGGTTATTGTATATAACAAATTGTTTCATTATTATATAACAGTGTTTCTTATTAAGTATCTTATCAAACCTAATTCGTGCAATTTTTCGATAATTACAACTGCTCGTAAGAAAATACTTTGTGCAGGTGAGATATCGGCATATTTCTTTGTAAACCGTAAAATCTGGTTATTAAATAATCATACTTTTTTTCAGTTCTAAGAACTTTAAGAACTCTGCTGACTCTAAATATGAAAAGGATGTATCGGAAAAGCAACATGCATCTCTTAAAAAATGAACATGCAATATACACTAGCAACTAACGAAAAACACTGGTGCAACCTTATATTGAAAAACAATCTCTACAATTCTACGTTTACTTATGTCTATGATTCACGATTTCATGATAGATACTGATTTCACAAAATTTCTCGTTCCGGGTAAATGTTTAATGACTATAATTTCCGGCTGTTGCTACAGTAAACGCGTACCAACAGTAATGCGCAGATTGGGTTTAATTTCCATAAAGTACTTTGGCGAGCGTGTTTAAAGTGTAAGGAGTAACTTTAATTAGAGTTCGAATTAAAACCGGCCCTTCTTGAATTCAATTAAATCTCTGGCGGTACAGTTTGTTAATTTGGTATTTGCATATTCCAGTACCCGTAACGCTAAGGTGTTACAGCCTTTATTCGTGGACCATGAATAAAGGCGTGGGAATACCACGAATCGTGGTATCAAATCTATACTGATTTACCAAGCAAAAATACCTATCACAACAGGCATTAGACGAAAATACGTCCACATGTAATGCACTCCTGATATGTTTTACACAGGTTATAAGACTCCCACTTATAATCTCGATATACAATTTTCTATTTCATAATAGTCATAGTTAATTTATTTGATAAACTGTTTATGATGTCGAGGTTTCCATGTTTTTTGTTTACTTGTACATAAACTTTCACCATTACATCTTAAAGTTCGTACACAATTTAGTTTACCTGGGTAATTACTTTAGGTTTGCAAAGTAAATTGAAAAAAGACAAATTTAGGCATTGAGCCATTTTTTTCTTCAATAGCTTTTTGCATTCAGCGCAAATAAATATTAGCGAAAACCATTTCGATTCATAACGAATTGCTATTCAGAACAAACTCACACACATACACACACTCCATCAAAAACGTATTGTGCACCCCAAGCATAAATGAATTCATGAGATACATTGGGAATCAAAAATGTTCCCCAATGTAATGATGAATAGTGCTGAAAGAAAAATGTTCCCCAATGCATCATAAATTCAGTCCAGCGAAATTAAGTTTTTACGAAAATAAATAAATAAGTTAAAGGCTGTGTAGTGTGTAGTTAAAGTATTTGTGTACCTTTTTTGCACATAAGCAAACACAAACAATCCAATCATGAAAGTTAATCCTTGTAAAATTTCTTTCAAATTGTTTGCATGAATTATCGCCACCAGTTCCCCTCCCATTTCTGAATCCAACGTAATCCAGAGAAATCTAGCCGTCTTTGTCACCGAAGACCTACAACCGCTGTAAACATTTTTATTGCTCGTGAAAGTTGGCTTTTTGTTGAGTTTTCCTTCATCTACCTCGGAAACTAAAACTTTCTCGTCATCAACTGTGCTCAACTTCCTTCTGACCTTCTGGTCTGGATTGGTTTGGCATGCATTTTGTTTGAAACCGATTGGCTTTAGAAAAAAAGTAGAATAACATTTATATAATAAAATAATACGAGCTGTAATTTTGGAAATTTATCATTTTTACTATAATACTTAGTTTTTTTTCGCTTTATCAAAAAAAATTAAATAAATACATGATACCATTTCAATAGAATATTTTTGGTGGTGATGTTGATTGGGAAATATTATTAAAAACATTAAAATAAAGCTGTAGGATTTGGTGACTTTTTATATATTACATCAAACGTCTAAATAAAGGTATATAGAAAAATCCAACATTTTTGTCTTTCTGATTTAAAAGCTCTACTTATGTCATAGAAAGCAACTTGGGTGTAGCATTAAGTGACTCTTCTCTTACACCTGTTTTAAGACTTAGTTCTTTATTACTACTTCAAGGTCTGTTAGCTATATGATACGCTGCTAGCTGTTTACGATAAATTATTCTATTTATTTAATCAACTTGATTACTGATATTCCGGATGTATCCTTTTTTGTGTATTATACTGCTTATTAATTGTTCAATTTGGCTTAGATGTACGACGCTTTTTGTACTTATTTTCGTCAGATACAGGATGAACTGTGCCTACATGAATATATGTTTATAGTCACGTGGCAAACTCTTATAAAGTACTCATTCAGATCTTGTTGAGTTGTTTATAAACCTTTCTCAGATTTCTTACGGTTTTCATTTCCAGACATGTTATTTTCTTAGTTGTTCATGAATTTTCCATTTGCCTCCATATTTGCTTGATCAAGTTGTTTTCTGTATTCCGTTTTTAAGTTCTTCAACTTATATTTATTTCTTGGTTATTTTTATTATGGTGCACAAGACATTCATTGTTGGTTTCTTAGTACCACTAAGTCTTCGGTTTTTACAGACAGGGTCTCCCACGGAGAGCAATTGGCACGATGGCAATTAGAAGTATATAGAGAACCAAATGAAATAAGAGATTAAAAAATTGTTGTCTTATATGGTTGGACACGATCGTTTCAACTAAAATAATTTGATTTTGAATGATGTCAACTTTTATATTTCGAATGGAGCACCCTGTAGTTTATAGCAGTTTTGAAATCTTCATTAAATTTTAGATCAATTTTTAATTTCATTCCCTATGACCTTGAAAAACTTGTTTAATAAAGTTCTGTTTATTCCAAATTGTTCAGTTGTTTTCAAACGCAATCTAGGTTTGGCAATGTTTGGAATTTCTACTGTGATGTTTAAAAATCGATTGCAGTAGGTACAAGTATATTTTATGTATAGCGCATTGTACACAAAGTTGATTTAGAATTTTCCATAGAATTGAGAAATGAATTGATATGTTGCGGTTGCCATTTGAAAAAATCGACTTTTAGTATTTTTCTCGAATTCAACTTTGATCTTATAATTTGAACACCCTGCATTTAGAAGAATTCTACCGACAACTTTTTCCAACGGTCACAAAAGGATAATTTATAAGTAATTGAAAGTAACCGTGCAGCTGTCAATTTTTAATGAAAAAAATTAATATCTCAAAAATGACACACTTTCGGTATAGGTAATGTAACATAAAATAAATATGGTAAAGATAAGCAAATAAAATTCCAACGTATGTTCTTCTTGTTTATTCGTGGTTACATGTTGCGAGACCAACGCAACTAGAGACCAACAAGACCAACGAAAAGATACATCACAGTACATCTCAAACGAACAATACAAAAAAATGACTTGGTATTTACCGTCAAATAATATACAATGAGGGTTTATCACGTGTCATAGGTTGAGGGTTTTCAGTCAGGTTGCAGTAGTTCGCGAGCTGTAAAAACCACACAGTATGCAAACAGTATAATGTTGATGTTACAATATCTACATAAACAATTAAATAACGAGTCGTAATTACACAAGTAATTAGTGTAATTACACACCTCGTGCAAATAAAGACGTGGTAAAAGCCTTGTTGTAGGCTTTGGTGTGAAGTATGCCAATGATTCACTTACAGTGGTGCACTCTGTATGGCGGGAGTTTTCAAAAGTTTGGTCAACTTGTGATATTGGTTTGTTTCCACAATCTGGTTAATTAGCAGATTTGGTGCTCTTACGTAGTGTCTATGTATCTCCCATTCTTCATACAAATCTAGTCTCTTTGACTTGCCAATATTATGCAGTAGTCTAAGGTTGTCTATCTCTATTTTATGAGTTCTTTCCAGGATTTCAAAGTTTACATCACTTCCGGTGTAGCCGGAAGTTACCGAAAACAAAAGATATTTATAAGACAATATAAGTCCACAAATTTTCAATCTCTCCTTTCATTTGGTTCTCCATATACTTCTAATGGCAGCTCGACGTGGGAGACCCTGTATACTAGTTACATTTAATCACATTCAAGAACCAGAACAAAAGTTGCAAGTTGGGCCAGAGAGTCTCCTAAATGCAAGTTTACTGTTTCGGCTGCAATACTTTTACTTGCAAATATATTACCTTCGCATCTTCTTCCACCGACCCCTCTTGGTTGATTAAAAATATCAAAAATAGTATGAAGAAATAGTGTAAGACCCTAATTTACTGTCACGGAAAAACAAATACGAGGTAGTAGCTTAAACGATTGCAGAAACTCTTGATACGTAAGAGACTAATTTATGGTTCTACTACACGAGAGGGTGAGATATACACGAGCAAGGACCGGGCGACAGGATTAAGGACGCCGATCTCGGGATCAGCGGTTTAGTTGTAGAATTAGTTTCATTTGGTAAATGCGGGCGAATGAATAATGAACGCCTATGTTAATTTTGCACAGTGGAAATTGATGAGTCTACTTAGTTAGGGTCCGTCTAGCGCGAGCCGACCCGACGTTCGCTTGTTCGACGCGGTGTCGGCGAGATTGTTTGCGTAAATTATCGCCACCAGGTCCCCTCCCATGTCAAACTCCAACTTAGTCCGGAGAAATGTAGCCGTCTTTGTCATGAATGCCACCGAAGACCTACAACGGATACAGGTCATTCCTTGATCCTTCGTTCCATTTCCTTTGAGATGGCGGACTTGGTGATGTGAGGATGTAATGGAATAAGGGATTAAAGGCCGTTTTGGGGATTACTTAAGTGAAACGTGGGAGAACATACTGTGGTATTATTAAAAGAGCAGAGTAGTGTTTTTTTTTTTGGGCTACTTAATAACACTTTTGCTAAACTAGGTCTGCCAACGACCTCCCACAGATTTGAAGTTTCAGGTCCTAACGAAGTCAATGAGTACCATAAAAAATTTAGAGGAATGTTTTCAAGTAGCCTACTTGGAGGCAGTGGCGCGTTATCGAATGGTCAAAATGGGCATTTGCCCAAGAGACTGTAAAATAAAAATTCCGACCTGCAAAATGCTGTACATTTTTCAAAGTCCTTCTTATTACACAGTGTGTATAAAAAGAAACATAACCACTCAATATATTTCTTCCTAAAAATTAAGGAAGAAAAGATTCCAATAAAAGTTTTAGGAAATTGCTTAAGCTACAAATTTGCAACGCTAAGAAATGAAACACACATTTTTATGTATTTTTTATTATGTGTTTTGTGTTCATAACTTAATGCATTTTCAAAAACGAGGAGCTATTGACACGGTTAACATTGTTTAATTCCTTTCTTTTAATATTTAACCATCTTGTGTCATTTATACCACTGACCTCAGGGACGAGCGGGTTTCACTGTTCAATTTGTAATTCAAAAAAGTAAAAATATACAGGAGGTATATTAAAAATGGAAGTTGGTGTGCTTCTTACTAATATGTGACCTGGTCTACGAAAAAGGGGTTTATGTGTCAAGGGTTCGATTTTGAGGTTTTGGGTGATTCGAATAGAGAAAAGTCCCCTCTTTCTAAGGAACCCAAACCCAGCTTGGTAGCTTTCTTAACGGCCGAGTTATTCGTATTTGAAGTTAGAGTACAAAATAAAAACATAAAATGTAAAAAAAATTTTAGCTATTTTTTCATGTACGTAGCAAAATAAATTAGAGAAATGATATTTCTTATAAAATACAAACCAAATGGTAATTTACAAAATAATAAATAATCTATTCTTATAGGAAATAATATTTATATTAAATTCAACCTCTCTAATTTTTCGTCTTCTTGGTGTCTTTAGCATCTACTTTTTCACTCCGCTTCTTTTTATGATTTGTTTGGTCAGTTTTGACCTGTGATGTACCTACATGAGGACTTGTTTCGCAGTTACCTTTACTTTTCTTTTTCTTCAACTTTTTCAGCTGTTCTGGCGCTACGTAGCCCTTTTTCTGGCATCAGTTTGCTAAGTTACAAACGGGGTTGAAGGTGTAACACTGCCTTTCGAGTTACAATCCAACTGGTTAGAAAATGTAACCTGCTCAAATTCTTCACTATTCGCAATTTTTTTCATCTTCACCATTCAATTTTCACAAATTATAAAATAGTTGTATTGCGTTATACCTTCCAAGGGTCGCAGGGCCGCTTAGCCGGAACTGGTTTGTAATTGCCGTGGAAGATAGGTACCTTGTGATACATGTACAATATTATATTTTTCAACAAATCGCAATCCTTCCAACGTCCATACTTCTTTCGTCCAGATAATTCAGAATACCCTGTTCTAACTCATTGTTAGAGGTTTTTCTACTTTCAATAGTTCTAAAAAATCCATTCTGGATATCTCTTGTATCCCACGAGGAATTTTGGAAATACATTCCCGGGTGCAACAGAGCTTTCATTAAAGAATTTGGACACAATTTTTAAATCATTATCATCCGTATAACTTAAGCCGAAACCCGCGTCTGTATCTCCAGTAGATAGAACCATCTACTGGTTCCACCAGTAGTTCCACCAGAACCGGTTCGTCTATTTCGATGTCGCTGTTCATTACTTTTGCCTAAATACATAGCGTTGACAAATTATAACGCGTCTTCTAAACACATCACTACACTTGTACTTTACGTATAAATATGACAAAAATACTTAAGATAGGCACGTTCAAAATCTTTAACATATTAGACACATTGGCGGCGGGGGGGGGGTCAACATTCGTCATCCAAAGTGACAACAACACAGCTGATCACCAAGTGTCTAGATTTGTGGAAGAAAACGAGCGCACAGTTGTTCAACACTTTACCAGCGCTTATCTCGGTAACCGGTTTTCGCACATAAACCCCCTTTCCGTAGACCAGGTCACATATATTACTTCAAAAGTCATTCAAGTTTCTAGCTTAAGTCTTTTCCTAAACGTCTTATTTAGTTACTTTTTTCTAAACTTTGATGGCCATAAAGTTAGAAAAAGAAATAGGAAGTTACATTTGATTAAAAGTAACACCTCAAAATAGCTATAAAACTGCACAACAATTTTAATAAATACATATTCAGAGGACATATGCATGTATTGGTGATGGCCTATTTAAGAATAAACTATCGCAGTTTAAAATATTTAAAATATTAAAAACATATTTATTAGTTAACAATATCCTTTATTTATTAAGATAATATATCTTACTTGCTACAAATTGTGATTTTTAAATTTTTAAGCTATTTATTAAATATTTTGTAATTGTTAAGAATAATCTATTGTTACTTTAAATAATTATGTAGTCACTTATATTAAATGTTGTTGCAACAACATAAAAGTAATTGTTCCTAATTCAACATTGGGGGCCCACATATACACATTCAAAATTGCTCTGTGCCCCATGATGGGATAACGCGCCGCTGCTTGGAGGTTGTTACTCCAACATACTATGTGTGCTTCAGGTTCAACCATACAATGTTGCTCTACTGACTAGGATTTCGGAAAAGCCTGAAATCTGCGTCCGCCGTGCTTTGCAAGATTGTATTTGCAATATTATAGCTCGATGAGTAAAAGTTTGAAGGGTTTGCCTGTTATCCTGAGCCAAAAGTACAACAGGCCTAATGGTTCGAAGGTGCTGCCTGAGAGCAAATTTTATTTTATTCTTTATTATATATTTTATTAATTTTCAATGGTTTTTTTTTACTTTAGTCTATCTTTTTTATTTCCTTTTATGCCTCACTTTGGAACTCTTTATGAAAATGTATTCTGCATTATATTTTATTTTTTTATTATTATGCTTGGGTACAATTTGATTTTTTTCGTTTCCTTTTAGGACATTATCATTTTGTTACCTTTCATGTTTTAGATTATATTAATAAATTTATTAAAATATCGAACAAATTGTTTTTTTTCACCTCAAATCGATCTTTTCCTTGTTCTTGTATGTTCCTTATTTTCAAGTAGACCCAGAAATATCATTAAAAATAAAATTGGGCAAAATTTAGCTTGGGCAACAGCTTTCGACTCGGTCTGGATCGAGAGACTAAAATATAGGTAAATATCAAAAAAAGTGGCGCGTTAAGCTATTTAACAGCAATAAGCGTCCGCTGTCATACTAATGGAACACTTGCTGAACACTTGTCAACAATTAGATCCATTCGAGCTAATCACCAACTCTGTATAATATCTACTGTCAGGACGTACCAATTAGGGTAGTTTGTTTGCTGATGATATAAAGATGCTAACATGAAGTGATAGCTTAGAACTGATACCAAAAAATGCCAAAAAGAAAACTATAAAAATTATCGATCCAACAAAAATACTGATCAACGATAACGAAATACAATGGAACCCGACAATCGTGGTGATCCAATAATGCATCATGTGCACTTAGGTCAAAGACTAACCTAGAAACTACATATCAACCAAGACGCCTTTTTGAAAAAGACAGCGTACATTATCCAGTAGCCCAGCTATTTTCAAGAAGTCCCGTTTTACGGTAACATATTTTTTGAATCAAGCAAGTATGAATGTGGTATTATCAGGGATGTTAATTTACGGTAATTAACTTTTTTTTTCGGAATATCCGTTGAAATTAAAATTATTAATTTCATATGTTATATCACCACGTAAATAAAAATTTTAATTAAATTTATTAATTTAATTTTTTGAATGAAATTAAATTACCGAGTAATTCAAAATTCAAAATGGTCAATTACGCTGGTTTCAATTACCAGGTAATTAAAAATTCAAAATGTTAAATTAAACCGTCGTTAATACCGATCACTGTAGATTATGAATACTACATAAGTAGTATTAGCATAAGGTAATAAAAATGTTTGGTAAATAAACGCCATGATTTTGTAGATAACTAGCAATCTGACTAAGGATGGTATATTTCCCTAATTATTTTTTTCAATAAATTACCGCTGAAATTAAAATTATTACTTTCAAATTTAAATTACCACATAACTAAAAATTGCAATTGCTAAATTATATTTTCTTAAACTATCGGTGACATTTACCGAAGATACTAAGTTACGTTAAAAAAATTGTGTACAGTCTTATAATCCACTAATTATATTGTAGATGACCACCAATCGCTGATGCTTTTCCAGATTTAATAGTAGTAATTCATTATTAAAATGAAAGCAGGGACTACAATAAAAATAATCTTATACCAGCAATTTACAAAATGGACAGTCTAAAGCAGCGTTTCCCAACCGGAAATTATGTCGGTCTCATTCATAGAAAATCAATAAATATGCAGAGTGGTTTGCAATTCGAGACGAAAATTTATGCGGACATGAAACGTAAAGTGTAATTTTGAAATCGTGACTGCATTGAATTAAGCAAAAAACAATTAATTTAAATTGAAGTAAGTATTAAATTTGTCAATGAAACAAATTTAAAGTTTCTTCACATATTTTTATTTATAATTTGCTAAGTTTTTGCATTTAATTTTCACCTCAAGTTATAAAATACTTTGTATCAGTTCAGTTATCAACATTCTGTATGTATGAGAAAGGTTTTCTGATTTAACAAACTTATGAGAAAATATATAGGTCATCGTTATAGATGAAATTAGTGTGTACAAATACCTTCTAGTTGGGTGTATATTCCCACTTTTTTTTTTCTCAGGACGTAAGTATCGTTCTGATTAAAATGTTTCTTAAGGTCTTATTTATCTTTCAATGCCTTAAAATATAAAAAAAATATTAATAAAACAGTATTTTAAGTCGCTCTAACTACTTAAGGAATATTAGCTTGTTATCAATAAGTCCATATGAAACTTTTTACTCAAAATAATTGTTATATAAACTACAAAAAAAATAATAAACTACCAAAAAATCTGTAAAAGAAGAATTAACTATAACATCGCTGGTTATTGAATACCAGCGATATTTCTGTATTGTTTTTAAAAATTCATATACTCCACATACATTTTCCTGTGAAATTATAACAGTACCACCGTAATATTACAAGGTATTGTTAAAATTTTACAGGAAAAGTACTTTAATTTCACAGTAGTAAGTAATATTCAATCATTGAACTGCGTTTCTTTACAGACTTGTATCTGGTTACTTGAACAACGGCGATACACATTTTTGTATTCGCAAAAAAAACTCGAAATGCATTGGAAAGGACATGATATGTGTTTTTTGTTGGGGTTACGCCAGGTTTTAACCCAATTTAAAGAGTTCCGCAAGAGTAAAAAGGTTGGGAAACGCTGGTCTAAAGCAATTATAGTATAAAATACTGTAATTTATTACCGGCTTACGAAACGACAACGCCGGGTTTCACAAACAATACTCACATTTAATCCGGATCACCAAAACATTTCTTTAAAACATGAATTTGATAGTAGGAATAGTAGAAATACCATCAATTACGGTAATTTATTTAGTAATATAGCCGATAAATTACGCTCTTACATCCCTAAGTACCTCCCAGGCAAAACACAAACAACAGTGCAATTGTCGACTGCTAAAGAATGGTGGGATACATTCACGCATTCAAGTACTGATGGAACGTTTAAGAAATTAATTTATAAATTCCGGTGAATTAATAACGGTACATTTCTAGTAAATTACCAACGGTAATTTAAATTAACGATAAATTACCACCAAATGACTGTAAATTACTGTAATTAAAATCGGTAAATTTCCATTAATTACGGTAATTCATTTGGTAATTTACGCGGCAAATTACGCGTTTACATGGCTGGGTATTATATTTTTGATTCAGTTTTTGCGCTGAATACGAATCGTTGCCTCAAAATTTCCTTGCCACGTTAGGTTTTTGCGTTTTGCTTTTGTTGTAAAGGCGAACACATGTGAAGAAATCTAGTCTAGTTCCCTCGTAAAGGAGCGTATAAAAACCTAAAATATACGTATAAAGGGGACCTTTTTCTACCAGAATTAGGTACTTATTCCTAAGCTAATGTGTAATGCATCAAAATTTGAAACACATATTAATGGTTTCCAAACATGCAACATCGATTTCCGGAATTTATAATTAGCAGTTAAAGGTAAGAGTTCATGCTATACCATGAAACTATTGACAACTACAGAAGGCATATTATAGTTAAAATAATTATTGTATTTATTAGTTACAACACAATATTAGCTACAACATTAATAATCCAATGTAAATAAAGGCGACAAGTCAGAAAGTATAGAACGTAACACAATCCATCCTCTACAAAACATATATAAATCTAATGCAACTACAAATAATTTCTCTTTTCTTTCAGGTTATCATATAAGACTGAAACCGAACCGTTCATCGACCAGAGAACGCTAGAAATACCAATAAGCCAAGGTGAGTAGCCGAGAATAACGAATAGATTACCTGGCCTCTCCATTGTTAGGAGATTCAATTTAGGTCCAGATAAGTTGAAATCGGTCCGGCGGTTTGCCCCGGGTGGCAAACCCGGGGCGTAACCGTAATGCACTTTATTAAATCCTGATTAGCACGTCCGGCGTTCTTGGGCGACCCACTGAATGGGGCTTTTAATCAAGGCAACGATTGTCGGCCGCGGCCCAATAGAAATTGAACACCGCTTTTGTGCTCCCAAACGGCTAACCCCGATTTTCAAGACAATTAAGTCCGTTTTATTAATGGACGAGGAATGTAATTTTATAGATCATTTGTTTATTTGAACATTTATTAGGACTCTTTAGTAGAAAACATGAAGCATGATATTATCTCATTAAAATAAGCGAGTAAATGTATATTCCCAAATAATTTCTGTATACAGCTTTTGTTGTCGTATGGTACATAGTTCTTGCAAGTTAGTTATTAGTAAATTTACTCAAATCAAAGGAAAAAATACGCAAACTGGGCAAATTATAAACAAATAGGACCGCCTATGCATTAAAGAATCGTGTTTCAAGTCATAAATTTCGCGAAATCGTCGTACGTAGATTTTTCGCGAAGAATTAAGAGAAATTGGCGCTAAATCCGCGATTCGCGAGTCCACGCAGTAGCGAAACGGCATTTTGAAGGCAAAACCGCGGCCGCGTCCGTGGTTTCGCGGTTTTCGCGAATAAAGAAGCGAAACTCCCGCGAAGAGTACCTCTATCATTTGTCTTTTAGTTATATAGACAATGGTAAAAGAAACGTACTACAATAAAAATTGTAATAACATATGACAATCTTGATTATCAGTATGTTTCAAACATGTGATCTCTTTCTTTTTGGCAGTCTAATCTGACGGCAGAAATACTGCTGTTTAAGAGTAGTTCTAAAGTTCTTTTTTTAATCTTCCACAATTAAGTTGTCAACTTGTTAAACAATTAAAAAAGTTTTTAACACAGCTTATTTGATTGTGCCAAATGATGTTTGTGGTACATATCTGATGGAAGTCTAAATAGTGTACTGTTTTATATGATAAACCTACAGGTAATTCCAGGAAATATGTCATTTTGCTCAAACCAATCAGACAAAAGTTCGTTTCCATTATATTAGATGCCAACAAGGATAAAATGACACATCAAAATTGTCCTACTAGAAGAAAACTTATGGCGAAAAATAAACAATCTTTCCATACAAGAGATCGAATAATATGCATAATCTTGTAGATTCTAGACTTGTGAATGTTAATATGGTGACGTTTTAATGATATATAACATTATGAACTCAATAAAGTTGTAGATATGCCACGTGACGCTTGTAGTTTAGTAGTGTTTAAAATAAAAATAAAGGTATAACTAGTATTTTCATGTTTTTTATATTGAAGCAATCGATATAACATTATGTTTTACATGTAAATTCTGGCATTAAATTTTAGAATTGGTTTTAAAATATTCCAAAAAACGGCTTTAGAATTTTTTTAAAAACAAAACAAACCCTAACATTTTGTCTTTATTAAGAGTAACTTAAAAAAATAGTTTCTGATTATTAATAAAGAATAAAAAAGTTCATATTTAAATTAGTTCATAGAGGCAGCTTTAGTATTGTGTAGATAGCGCTCTTAATCTTAATGATAAGTAAAAGCAAAGACAAATTTAAGTTTAAGAGTTTTAAGATACTACCTATCAGATTTTGAACAGCTTGTATCTACCCTTTAAGAAATAGTAGCAAGAAAATCTGATTTAAAAAAATATAATTTTTCTCATTCTTAGTAATGCATACAAACACTTATTCAATTATGAGTATTATGACACATTAAAAAATCCTTAATTAACTAAAATGAATTATAGCGTTCAAGAAATGGCCAAACAGTTTGAAAGTTTGCAGTTCTCTTTGCAGACAATGCCAAACAATTTTGCCCAGTTTCCAACGGGAACGTAACATTTAGTAATTTTGCTGTAACTGCTATGCTAGATGGTTATTACCGAGAAATGTTTACTGCGTGTTTACGAACTCAGAGGCAATTTCCGTCGACATTGCGTGAATGTGCTGCTATTTTGAAACAATTACGTTCCTAATAAAATTAATACTTAAATACATTATCAGACTTTCCGCCAGAGACGAATATAAGTATACCAACAGTTGTTACCAAAATTAATACGCTGCAATCCTTCACGCAATCAAAGCTAACTGACGAATAATTTTACCTGTTACTAATGATCTGATAATAATGCTTGTAAGATCGATAAGAAGAAAAAAAACGGAAAAATATAAAACAAGAAGCAATTTTACTTTGATATACTAATTATACCAATTATAATTCACCGACATCTATGGCGGTACCTAAACAACATTATATTATACGAATTGTAATATAGCCATTTATCAAAGCTTCATAATTGTTCGTGCTGTATAATGAACAATTGTCGGGAGTAAAATATGCGTTTGAATTTAAATTGATTGATGACTCAATTCAGATTTCTATTTTTGGATTTCATTGCGAGGGTGTATTTATAAATTCCACGCGAGCGTTTATGAATCTGTCAAATGTCAGCAGTGAACAATTGGTGAAATTGATTAATTTACTGGATTTGACCGTACCTACTTTTAATTATTTCTTATAACAATACTTAGTTATTTGTAGGTATTGTAGTAATTCTCTCCATGGTACTTTGGTTATAATCACTTAAACATAAAATGCAAGCTTGCAGTAATTCCAAAGTATATTTAAATAAGATTTTCCGGCTACCGGTTTCGAGATTAACTCGCCTTCAGGCCCCAACGTCAAAAGCTATACGATGGCGTAACTTTGTAGGTTAGAGTTTATATCTCGATACATCATCCAAAATACAATCGTTTACAGCTTTGTTCATGAGATCTTCGTGCACACATGTGTGCACGGGGATCTCAACCTACAAAGTTACGCCATCGTATAGGTTTTGACGTTGGGGCCTGAAGACCAGTTAATCTCGAAACCGGTAGCCAGAAAATCTTATTTAAATATACTTTGGAATTACTGCAACCTTGAATTTTATTTTTAACCTATTTGTAGGTATGTACCTAAATAAAAGCAATGATAACTCAAGTGGTACTCATTGCTCACGTGCTCAATAATGTCAAATGACTAAATAGGCATGTATGATCTGAAATAAATTGAACAGACAAAAAAATATATGGTTACGGAATACCATTAGTATTTAGACTGCAAGAGAAATATTTTCAATATAATATTGTAGATAGTTACTAGGAATCGTAAAAACAATAGAAAATAATGAAAAAATAACAAGCGAAAAATTACGGAAAAGTTAATTATAGTTCTGTCAACGTTTTATGCCAATGCGCCAATAGTTTCAGTACTGGCGGATGCGCCGGAAGTGTATGATTCAGAAGCACACTTTGGTTTTGGCATCCATGCGCACTGCAAATTTTATTCATAATTTACGTCTTATAGATATATTACAAATACGACATACAAACATGCAAGTGCATTAGATTAATTACTTCAAATTATCCGTGTTTCTTAATTTCTTTTCCGAGAAAACCCAAATTCAATTATTCCAATATGGAACTACAAAGTTGTTGGGTCAATCTTTGGAGAAGATATATACAAGATATTATGGTCGATATTAACGTCGGCAATGTTTATGAATTAAATAAATAAAAATTCCCCAAGACAGCGTAGCGTTAAAGTATAATTTAAAAAATATTCAATTACAGTAGTTTTTTTATAATTTTTACTAATGAAAACATCGCAGCCAGGAAAAAAAAAATAAAATACGGATAAAAACCTAAATAAATCGAATAAAAACAAAAAGAAATGTTTAGTTGCAAGTTGCAAGTTTTTCTGTCACGGAGCCCTTCAACGTTCCTCCAGCAGCAATACGGCAATTTTTATTAATTTCTGGTGATTATCGCATTTTTCGGATAGAGTTATAAAAGTTATAAAGTTTGGGTATTTGAACTTTAGTTTTCTTTACTAACTAAAAATTATTTTCGTTATAACAAACAAATTATTAACAATTACTGACTTTATTTGAAACCTTTTTTTTCTGAGAGGAGGAGCTGGGACTAAAAGAAAATTAATTAAATTTATATTTTAAGGAAATCATTATTGCTTTAACTACAATATATTTGCACGCCACGACTATTATTTTAATAAAAAATAGTCGATGATACATTTGTACCTTTTTGTAGTTTTTAGCTTGGATATCAGAGCAGATATTTCCAATTACATACTTAATTTGTCAAAAATACAATACTCATAAACTAAATAAACAACAAAGAAATCGGACATGTTACAACCAACTCTGGTATGATATACAAGTCAGAAATGTTTAAAGTTTATGCATTATTTCTTTTATTAAGCTAATATTTGTGGTAAGTTTACGATCGACAGTGAAAACACACTTTTTTAAACAAAGTTAATACACTTTTCTTAACTTTGACAGCCGATAGCGACCCGTATTTTTTAATGACATATTTATCTTTTAAATTGATTGACCATTGCTTTTATAAATTATGAAAGCATTTTAAAGGGCTGAGCCGATTATAAAATTTATTTTTATATACATAAGAAGCTTGTATCTTGTACCTTCTGCTGATGTTGATTTATGCAGTAATAACAGTATAAATTAAGCATGGCAAAATCTAAGAGTGCCATTGCTTCCAATGTTCCAATATGTTTTCCAGTATTAACATCAGATTATTGTCCATACTCCTTAATGAACTTTAAAATATTAACTCTCACAAGATTATTTATATCATTATTATTACTTTACTTCTTTTTCCTCCATTGCGATTCTCAGTAAGATAAATATGTGCAAAGATAATAAAGTTTTACTATCGAATAAAACAAGAAACTACTAAGAAATTTCTTGTCCATATCTAGTTTCAGAACATTGTTACACAACGTAGACTCTCATCAAGTTAACTTGATAAATTTACTGTAATTAATTACACAGAACACGTACAATCGAGTTTCCAAGCTTTCAGACAATTCTGGCCTTGTACGAAGTACAACACCCCCAATTACGACTTAACAAAGTTTCCTGCGCCACCATTGCCCATGTTGCACTTACAATCGTACTCCAACGGAACAATCAAAAAGCCGATTCGCGCGCAGCAATTCTCCCCAATCCCCCGACTCTATTATTGCCCCCGAGGGGTAACTTACCCCCGTTACAACACACATGAACTGTATTTTCTTTTCTGTTTACTTTCAGATTGCCAGCTGTGGCTCAGGAACGAGAGCGACTCACTGCACTGGCAGCACTTTCCCTTAAGGGACTGCACCTGTTGGTTTCCTGGTCCCAGCTCAGAACACGGTCTCGTAATAGACGTCACGAGATTAAACGTACCTTGCTTCAGAGGTTATCTACACTTCAGCGGCCTAAATACCACACAACACCAGCACATCCGAGGCCACAAGCAGTCACGCCTCTGCGGCAAACTCGAGGAACTTTCAGAGTCCGATCGTCATATCTATTTTCCGCCCTCCCATACGCCACCGTTCTTGCATATATTCGGAAATCCAGTGTTTAATCTAAATTACCATCTGGTAGATTATTGCTATAACGTCACGTTCACAGCTAGAAATGGTACGTTCGAACTGAAACCAACCGGCGAGCTGCAATGCACGTTCAAAATTTATCTTCCATACGGAAATCGAATTGCTTTGACTTTAAACATTGGCGACAGCAGCTCCACTGGGGTACCAGAGACCGGAACAGACATGGATAACTCCCTAACCTCAAACTGCGATGGACTGTATACTGAACTAATTGATGGGGAGAACACGTGGAGTCATTGTACGAGAATTGGTGATGCCGAAAGGCAGATTCAAGTGGTTTCCAGGGAGAATAAAGTGGTTCTGAAGATATTTCAAAGGTCTGGCGTTGAAGGTGGAACGTTGGGGTTAAAGATGAAGTATAGGGCGGAACCGATTGAAGAAATTGTTGGTACGTGCGATTTCGGTTGGGTGGCATACAGGCAATTTTGTATTGCCTCGAATGAGGATAGTAAATTGCCTTGGATACAAGCTGAGATGGAATGTGTACGTCGTGGTGGACATCTCGCTAGTATTAGAAGTTTAGAAGCCCAGGATGTGGTTGATAAGCTGCTGTTTAACAGGTAAGTCTTTATTTTGTCTCATACTTGTGTGATAATTGGCATTATTTTTGTTTGTGGGATCAACTTTCCATGTGAGAGACATTCAACACAAGTATTCTTATTGCATATCGCATATTCTATACCATACTTGACGATCGATTACGCGGCTGTAATCTGTATTTTTTTGTACGACATAAATTAGATATTCTACACGAGGTCCCTGTGAAACTTTTTAATGGTGTTTATTCCCATGTATTTAAGGGCTTTCCTTGGTAATAAATTTATGACTTTTGTCAAAAACTGTATAATATACTGCTGAGCGAGATATTTATGCGTTTAGGGCAACTGGCTTGCCATCTACACATTTCGTAATGTGTTTGGTATAATCTGACTACTCCTCAAAAAGATGTGGTAGATTTAGAGTTTCAGTTCATTGTTTTAATTCTTTTGTTTTAATTGTAAATAAATATTTGTTATTCTTTTATTGAGATTTGAGTTTTACTTAAGAGTAAGTTTCTTATAGTATTTAAAGTGAGCAAGCCAGCTACAATTTAATGGTAGAGATTTTGTTTACATTTTTATTGAGTTCAAATAGTGATTATCATAGTAAGAGTGATGAGCTTTGTCTGACAAAATACTGTATTGGTCCTATTGCAAGAAATTACGTACTGAGCATGTTTAGGGAGATAAATTTCATAATGGTTAAGGTTGTGGTACTTAGATAAAGTTTTCAAAACTAAAATTATGGTTACTTAATTACCAGATTATACCCAACCGACGAACTATTACACTTGATTAATAATTATTTATCATTAATTTTGTGTTTGTCGAGTAAATAAGTGTGCGGAATTATGAAGTAAATATGCAATAAGACTCTGATTATGCATGCAGGTTTATCGTTGCAACTGCAGTCGTAACCATCTTAAAACTGAGATTTATGGCACTGAATGATGTATATATCACTGCTATATGGCGATGTTTCAAGGTTTATCGCATAATATCTTCGCTTCTATAACGACCGCGGTATGGAGAAGTATATTGTTCATTAAAGTTCGGAGCGAGCGCGAGCGTTGGAATTATTCATTTTTGTCGATAAAACCGACGGGATAGTCAATCTTGAAATGTATGGACGGACAACATTAAACGTGTATATCGCCCAACCAAAAGCTAATTAGAAAGCACACGCAGATGGACACGCGACAGTTTTCTTTTTTATTTTGTACAAGCAATTGTACTGTAATAATTATAATTATTGCCCAAGAGACTCAAAATCAGAAGCAAATTTAATTTAATAATATTAATCATTTTAGTCGACATTTATGAAAGATAGTAGAAATAGAAATAGTAGAAGTAAAATTAAACAAGTGAAAGCTGTTTCTGGTAGGTATGCTTATTCCCATAGAATCTGAATTGAGTCTAGTTTTTGAAAAAATCAGTGATAGAAAACTGAAAGAACAAAAATGCGTTTTTTTCTTAAAAGCTAGATACAATTCAGAATTTCTGAACATTACACAAATAGTTTTCACTTATTCGAGTTTGTTCCTTAGCTTCGATTATAGTTTGTATTTATTATGAGTATTTTGGACAAATTAAGTTCTTTTAAATATGTCTGATATCTTGATTCAAAAGGTAAAAGTTTTTTTTTAAATTAAGCTCGTTACTGCGGTACATATGTAAATTTATTGTAGTTAAACAAAATAAAAATGTTTTCTAATCGTTGTTTAATATGACTAAATTACATTATTTATTTTGATTTTAAGCCCCTTTGAGAACGGCTTAATATGTCTTGACAGATCTCCAATTTCAGGATTTTAGGATGGATGTAAAGAAAACAACAATAGACAGCCTTGCATTTAAAAAAAAAATCTTCAAAATAAACACACCACAAATACTTATGTACCAAAAACAGCTTATTCCCGTGAGAAGGAAAGCTATGGAAGTGCAAAAAGACGTAAATTTTATTGAAATTATCCCAATAAGACTCATTAAGATCCAGCAGAGTGATTCAGGATTAATGTTGTTTAAAAGTTGCATATGATTTTATGAACAAATCTAACCAAAGCAACACATCTATTAAACGAGATATTCCACAAAAGAAACTCGCTTGCGTGATTCAGTGAGTTTACTTATATATGACATTTTTACGAGCTTATACTTCTTTTATGATGGCGTGAGCTCGAGAAGCATTTTAGAAAACAATTATTCTTATGGAGAGAAATAATGGTAATTTATCCAAAGACTCCATATCGTACGAGTCATAAACGTTAAATACGTGAAATTGGAGATATAAACATGCGGTAAAAATAAACGAACTTGGATTATTCACCTTTATAGAGAAGAAAAAAGGCATAAATTTTGTTTCCATGTAATTCTTATAAAAAAAGTCCGAAAGATTTGTAAATATGTTTCTTCTAATTTACTAAACGCCAACTAATTTTTACATATCAGAGTAATAGTTCAATCAGTTAAGCGACAAAATAAAGAAATACAAACTAATGTCTTGCATGTTGCCATTTCATGTGGCGGGGCTGCACGCTGTAAATCAATCACTGGATTTTCTGGTTGAAATGACCAGAATACATTTATTAACACATTAAGGAATAATAATTGTTATTATACCGTTCCTGCAACACGTTTTGTCACCACTTACGTTTTGATGAGACAAATTAATTTTTTATTATTATTTAATTATGATTAGATCATTTTTGTAGAGGATTATCTGATCTAACATTATTACATTTATTACAACTTCTTCTACTTTATGCTACTATTTTAGCCAAATATTTGAGACATAATCTCAACATCATAACAACTAAATGAAGGCGTACTCGAAAATCCTCCATGCTACAAATCAGCAGAGAAAATTCTTTTCTCTCAAGTTACTCAAGTCGATTATAAATAAACCGTCGTATAGGGGATAGTAACATCAACATTTCCTATACTGTATGGCGTGGATGTGAATTCATTTGCAGGTTCGAACTAGGTCGAAGCAAACAACGGAAGTTAGATATAAATTATGGTCGCTTGAATACATATATAAATCAATCACTGTAATCTCCCAGTTTTGTGATTAATACCTGGCATGTTTTAAGGCCAATATTTGAACGAAACAAAAATCCGCCGCGAATGGCCAAAACCGTCAAAACTCATCAAATCCCGCGCCATATTAGCTAAAATTACAACCAATGCTGAAAAGCTGCAAATATTTAAACGCATGTCCGCTCAAATCCGTTAAAACAACCAGTCCCAAATATATAGGGTATGCAAAATGAACGGAAAATATTTACTTTTCATAAAAATGATCATCCTAAACTGCACCGCTTGAAAGCTGCAGAAACTTTGAATGAGAAGGTTATCACAGGTTAGCTATTTTAGCTAATCTAGCTATTTTACTATTTTATTTAAGTTTTATAATTTTGGTAAATAACAGATCTAATGAAAAAAGTAGTATCTACTGTCTGATACCTACCACGACTTACTCCCCCTGTGCTGTTTCTAAACAGTACACATCTCCCAACTCTGTTTAGCGCATTACCAAGAAACTATCTTGTCTTGTAGTCGTTCTCTTTGTGATCTTTCTTCTTCTTATTATTATGCAGGATAATAATGTTTAAGCATATACAGGCTCCTTTCTTTCACCAGTCACAGTCTTTTCTTAGAATTAGTGCATTACCAAGAAACTATCTTGTCTTGTAGTCGTTCTCTTTGTGATCTTTCTTCTTCTTATTATTATGCAGGATAATAATGTTTAAGCATATACAGGCTCCTTTCTTTCACCAGTCACAGTCTTTTCTTAGAATTAGTATTTAAATAAAATACAGGAAGTGCTCCCATTAAACGCGGACCACGCGTGAGGGAAAATCACTCGTAGACACACATTAATTATTATCGGGGAAAATGGAGTAACCTCCAGTCACGGTATTTATGATATTTTGAAAAAAAAAATAAAAGCGTTTGAGTGGAATTTATAGAACCGCGGCGGCACACGTATGTGCGCCGTAACTTCGTAATGCGTATCAACTTCTTCAGACGCGACGCGTACTGACGCGGCCACAGTCAAACTAATTGTTTTGTAACCTGTTAAGTGGAATATTTCATCTAAAGCTAAAAGATAGCATTTATCATAATATTGCAGTAAAAGAACACCTGAAATAATAATATCTTTTGCGGTGACTTAATTGGATGTCGATAAGATTTTGCCTTTAATCATAATTAAGGAATAGGTTTACTACGAACCGATCAATTATTACGTCCCCAGGCCTCTTCAACGTCGAGCGGAAAATTAATAACGCAAATTAGTAGCGAACAATACCGCCTGGAGTACCCCACTAATTTGAGAACGTAAATTATAAGCTTTTCCTTTTTTCCTTTTGAAAATCGTCGATTGCTTCAAAGGAAAGCTAATAACTCTTGACGTTAGTTACCCATAAAGTGTGAGCATCCACTCAAACACCCGAGTAGCACTAAGGATGATTAAAACAATCACATACAAATCAAAAGAGGGTTGGAGTTTCATCAAGCAATCCTTACGTCAACTGCCAAAAAAACAACAGGGTCCACCTGCTGTGGGTCCCGGGATAATAAGGAATAAAAAATAAAATAGCCGATACACTTGCAAAGCAAGTTACGCAAATGTTTCGGAGTTGTGAAAAATGAATAAAAAATGATAAAAGTTTAACGGCTCTTTTTCCACAAGGATGTATAGTATGTGCGGAGCACATACTATGTTACTAGTACAGTGACTCCACACTAGAACGTAGTACCTGGGCATAGACACATTAGACTCTAGAGTAGAGCAGTGGCTCTTAACCGGTGCTTCGCGGAACACTGGAGCTCCGCGAGCTTGTTGCAAGTGCTCCGCAAAATTATGAAAGCCGAAATTGAAAACCGTATGTGATTGAAATAATAATATATATATTTAAATGATTAAACGAACTTACCTTAGTGAAGTTCTATCATAATTATATGATCTTTCCATCCGGAATATGACAATCTGTAGTCTCTTTATTTCCACAATAAGCCACGTGTCTTTAAAGCCATGGTATCGAAGAAATGTCCAGTATGACAGGTATGGGTAAGCCGGCCTTGGTATATATCAGTATATATCTGACATTCTCTTGAAAGCATAGGGTCTCTAAATTGGTCAGGGTTCGGGAAAGTCTAAACAAAGGAAGGGTGGGTTATGTCATATTCCGGATGGAAAGATCATATAATTATGATAGAACTTCACTAAGGTAAGTTCGTTTAATCATTTAATTATATTTCCTTTCCATCCGTTCATATGACAATCTGTAGATGTTTAAAGCACAGAGCAATTTAGAGCCAAAACAGCATTATCGTCTGTTTATGAATAAGAAACAACAAAATGCACTTGAGAGAACATGTTAACATTTTGTTAACATGTTATTGCAACAATATATCGTTATCATGTTATTCAAAGTTAAAGAGTCAAATGTAAAAACTTTCATCAAACTTCTTTTCATGCATGCAGTTGTAAAATTGAAGAACAATTGCAAAATTGTGGGTATTTCAACCAATTTAGGCAAACTGCCAACACAAGACTAGATGCCAATGCTTGCATGACTTGTGACAAGTGCATGAAATACATATGGAGAAAGGTAATTATCGGGTAATTCCGTCATCGAAGAAAGCAACCATAGGCACGTGTTTCGGACTATTAGTCGTCATCAGTACGGAATACATATGAATCAACTTTTAATAATTCCAATGTACTAATTAGTATAAATGCTTTAATATACCTGTCTATGTGGCCCTTTTAAGGCTATAAACAATAAGAAGGTATATATCATGATGTAGACCTTTGTAAATAATCGGTAAATGTACTTTGTAAAAAGGATTAATATTATAGATAAACAATCGTACCTACAGCAACAGATAACACACATAGATGTATATAAATAAAGACTGGAATTAATTGCATATGGTTATGAATAAAATTAGACGTTTAATAACCATTGGGAAAATCTTTGAACGCGATGAGCAGCGGACAAAGGCAAAAGTATAATTAATTAGATCTTTTAATTAGGCTTTTCTTTATTTCAATAAGTCTAATGGTGTCCCATATTTGATATGCATATTGTTTCTTACTGCCTCGAAAAGTAATATAATTCAATACAATTGCTGAGTACCAAGTAAAAACTTAAGCTTAGTTGGACGGGACTTGACAACACCGTTTACCGGTAGTTTCATATAACATGAGCGGTCTAAACTTTATCCACAAATAATAAAGAAAGGGTATCCAATAAATTCCTTAGTGTTTTGATGGTTCAGCATCTAATTTACATATGATTGACTATAAAGACAACTCTAGACTGTTTTGACTGTAGTCATGGTGAACTGTCACTTAAAGAACTAACCCAGCAGCGGCTGCGCGGTTATTATTGTCCAGAAGTAAAAACACAAATTATTGGTAACGGTTCACAGGAACGTATCAACAATGAGCCGACCTCCGTATCCAAATGGTTAATATAAACCAGCGATCGCCAACTTAGGGGTCCGCGTACCCCCAGGACTGGAGCAGACTTATGGGACTGCCCGTGAGCGGGAGAAGGACCGCAGATATAAACGGTCCATTTAGCTGCTCCAAGTTCACGCCCTTGGTCGATCCAACGCAACAAACAAAGTAATTGCCCCGTTAGCGTAACTTTTGGGATCCATCTTAGACCCAATTATTAAGTTTGTTATTGTAACAAAACAAGTGTAAAAAAAGATAAATATATCTTTCAAGGCTTATATTAACAGTCAGCTGCCTATACAGGAGTGTCAGGAATCTTTGATTTGCGCACCCAAACCGCTCAAAATATCTGAAAAGTGCAGCAGGCATTTCTTAATGAAAGAGTAAAAACCTATTGGGCAGACTCCAAAAGGTATTAATAGTCATGGTACTAATAGTCATATAAAACATATGACACACACGCATGCAACGTTGCGATGCCGTAATGACCGAAGGAAGTAATAACTTCGTTGTGGAGGATACGCAAGTTAATAACGTTGAAAATTTTGGTCAAATAGGCAATTTAAATGAAAATTCCCTTTATCTCAGCCCAAATGTCGCTTTAATTTATGTGAATTTAAAAATTTGCAGCAGAATTATGAGCAACATCTGTTGATTCCATACCTAATCCCTAGCCGGTTTAGGGCTTGGTTGACATCTATCCTGTCAACAGGGAAAGGCTTTGTACAATAGCACAACTGCGGTTGTAACGGCCAAAGCGCACAACTGAAATTTGTTGTAGGATTACTTCTAGGAGAGTATTCTAGAGGTGCAAATATAAGAAAGAATAAAGAATGTTGTTTGCCACAAAAAAAATGGGGGACTTCAGCCGCTATGAAATTAGGTTCTTTAACCAGGAACAAACAAGCGTGCCCCGATTAAATACTTTTCGGTACAAATAAAAGTATAGAAGGCGTATCCAAACATTGAGTAATCCTTTTGGCAGCAAAATTAATTAGCTGAATTCAGTTATCAGATATTAGTCTATTTTTAATGATCTTGAAGCAAAATCGGCTCTAACTTATTTTTAGAAAACAAACAAATTTTACGTCCTAAACATCCTTGGGATGGTTTGCTTAATCTGTCAAATGCTCGACAGCAATTTTCTTGATACAAAGCAATGCGATAGGGATATCTAAAAGTTTTCATTTGAAAACATTTCAGTCTTTATACGGAGTGAACCACCTTATATAGAGTCATCTACTGACAGCACTCAAGCCAAGAATATGGTAGCTAAGGAATGTTGCTTAAAAGACAAGACACTTTCTTTAAAATAGTCTTGTATAGACCGAAATATATTTCAAATTATAAGGCAACATTAAAAATTTTGCCAATCTCCATTATTTTGAAATATTCTCTCTGAATATTTAGAGTTTGATTTTAATAATTACTAGAGTAACAGAGTAATAGAGCTATAATTCACGAACAGAATTTTGCAATTTTGGAAAGTGATGACAAATCTCAATCTCCACTAAATTTGATTTACTATTAGAGTCACCCGGTTCTTCTTTCTTAAGAAAATTTGGGGGCAGAAACTGATCAGAAGAATTGGTCCACCTTGATACAACATATCTTAGTCGGCCCTGAATAACGACCAAATATGGTCACCCAGATTCTTTGCCCAATGTACGCATTTCAATATGGTCTAAATACTGGCTTCCGATAGGAAACGTTCCTGGTTCTGACGGTTGGGATATTGTATACTGGTACCAAATATAAGGATGTCTGCCTTGAAAGGGTACTTTAGACCAGTCATCAGCGTCCCAGGATATTGCGCCAGAATTCGCAAGATACAAAAAAAGTTGACCTTTGGTCTCTGCATATTGTTGAATAGTTCGATATTCACAATTACAAAACTTCAACAATCAATAACTAATCGATTGGGGAGTTGTTGATGACCTCATTGTGAGGTTTGTCTAACTTAACGGTAAGTCGCCATAATTATTGAACACAAAGTAATAAACTGAGGAACCTCAGTTTGATCCACTAACTTTGCAAAATAGACCATAATATTTTGATGCACATACTCCTCCCCCAAAACTGAGGACTATTATTCTTTTAGTATTCAAATGCGTTGAATCTCAAAAATCTGTAAAAAATTATTTAATTTCTGGACCAGTCTACGGAAATTTTATAGTGTTTATACATCATTGAATTGTGTAATGCATTACTGAAATTACAGCTTGGCCAATGTCGGGAGGAGGCGCCGACAGCTGGGTGTCAGCAAAAGGTACACTGGCTGGGACCACTGCCAGATAGATATATCTGGCGGCACTCTAGAAGTTTACTGGGTGCTCTCGGTGTACACCAAGAGTAGCTTTCTGTCACTTGTGGTCTTCTTGAAGTGGTGAATGTGGTGAAGTGGTGAAATAGAATAACGCACCTCTGGTGTCCGTCGTCTTGCCCAACATGGATCAGATGTCAGAATGCAGCTTATTACGCACAACAACACGGCCCTCTTCTACATGCGTGTAACTGAAGCCTAGGCATGCCCGGAGGTGGCACTGACGTCTGTGTGTCAGCAAAAGGGCACTGGTTGTGGTTGTGACCACTGCCTGCCAGATGCATCTGTCGGTACTCTAGAAGAGTACGGGGCGCTCTCGGTGTTCATCAAGAGCAACTTCCTGCCACTTCCATAAGAACACGACCTTCCTCTACATGGGCTGATAGCTTGTCAATTTTGACAAAAAATCACTGTTAGTGACAGTGACAGTGAGTGCCGGGGCCATGCCATTCTCCTTGGTATCGTTGAGATCTTCAACGACTAAGCTAACTGGTTAGGTTAAGATTTTGAAGAAGCCGGACGGTAAGCGATGTTAGGCGAGCCTAAAATGTCACCATCTGGTAACTTTAGGGCAACCTCCTCTGCATCGTTCAGATCTTCATCGATGATCAATATTCCGGCAACAGATCCGGGAATAAATCAATCATGAACACTAAGCCAACTGGTTAGGTTAAGATTTTGAAGAAGATCTCGCTGTTAGATATGCTCCAGATGATGTGGGTCCAGTCCAGACTTGATTACTTCCATCTTCCGTTGGTCCCAGGATGCTCCCATGGCTAAAATTTTAAGCTCTGGTAGAGAGCTGAAAAAAAATGTGACGTGACATATCACGTGAAAAAAAAGAATGTCAGATATATACTGATATATACCAAGGCCGGCTTACCCATACCTGTCATACTGGACATTTCTTCGATACCATGGCTTTAAAGACACGTGGCTTATTGTGGAAATAAAGAGACTACAGATTGTCATATGAACGGATGGAAAGGAAATATAATTCTATATTATTAACGTACAAAACTAACGATTATAGTATATTATACTACAAGAAGACACCAAAATAAGAGATGAGGCAGGGCAGAAAGACCTAGGTCAATAGCCCGTTCGAACACCAAATGAAATTTATTAAATGAAACTAATTGTGTAATAAACCTGTACAAAGCTGGATGTTGGAATAAAGATTATTACTACTACTATAATACAAGATTTAGAAGACAAAAAATGGCGCACGAGTTGTTTTGTTATATACTATTTTTTCCAGGGTATCGAACCGGTATTTTGTTTCGTTACGGTTTCCGTTACGGTTCAATACATTAGAAATATTTCGGTTCGGTTCCGGTTTTCGATTTTCGGCTTTCGGTTTCGGTTTCGGTTCAATCATGCAGCATGATCTCCGTTTACAGAAATGGCGCAAATAGTACAAATGCAGTACAAAATTATTGTTTAAAATAATAATATGTCTTACAAAATTTCAGCCAGTCGGCAAAAACTCAACTACCTTCAATCAAATTTAGGTTGTGGTTCTTGATACAATTTTTGACGCTGATTATGACGGTATAATATGATTTTACCTATTTGGAACGGTTCGGCAGTTATTACGTTCCCAATTATCAAAAATGATGCTAAAAACACCCATTTTACTATGTTAGAAACTTTGAACGCAAACTATGTCCGATCCAATCGACCGATGTTGACGGTTCATCGGTATCGGCATCGGTATCGGATAAGGCCGAGGAATAATTGGCCGAGGAATTCATTTCTGAAAGCCGGGTTGCTCTAAGGTGCTCGGTTCGCGAGAAAAACGCGATAAACCGGGGAAATGATAGTTTCCCACTTTCTGGCCAAACCGTACAAGCTACGGGAAAACCGACTTCACCGTTGAGTTCAGCACATCCCAATGAATAAGCATGACTACATTAGAACGCTATATCTCTCAAACAGTTATAATTCTCTTTTCGGTCTAAATTTAGAACTTTTAGATAGAAAAAAATTTAACATTGCAACCGTTCGTGATAGAAAGGTTTACCCACTACCAAATGATAGCTATCGTTGAGTCTATCAAAAAAATATGTACTTTTATATGCCTAGGATTTACCATTTTCATGTTATGTGGTCAATTTCGCTTATTTTTGTATTATTTGAAAAACCATAATTTCAGCACAACTCGGTAACCAGTAGAGACAGAGACTTTTCCTATGTAAATTTATAATCAGCGCACCCATTTTAGTAAGACAGTAAAGGTTTCATGTTGATCCGGGTCCTAGTTTTAGAAATAGGAGTGCCAGTTCAAAATTATAGTTTAAAATACGTGATTTCTTAAAAAATTTTAGCCAGTCGGCAAAAACCCAAGTACCTTCAATCGAATTAAGGTTGTGGTTCTTGGTACAATTGTTGACGCTGATTACGCCGGTATAATTTGATTTTACTTATTTGGAACGGTTCGGCAGTTATTACGTTCCCAATTATCAAAAATGATGCTAAAAACACCCATTTTACTATGTAAGAAACTTTGAATGCAAACTGTGTCCGATCCAATGGACTAATGTTGACGGTTCAAACGGTATCGGATGGGAAATTGGCCGAGGAATTCATTTCTGAAAACCGCGTTGCTCTAAGGTGTGCCGTTCGCGAGAAAAACGCGATAAACCGGGGAAATTATAGTTTCCCACTTTCTGGCCAAACCGTACAAGCTACGGAAAAACCGACTTCACCGTTGAATTCAGCACATCCCAATGAATAAGCATGACTACATTAGAACGCTATATCTCTCAAACAGTTATAATTCTTTTTTCGGTCTAAATTTAGAACTTTTAGATAGAAAAAAATTGAACATTGCAACCGTTCGTGATAGAAAGGTTTACCCACTACCAAATGATAGCTATCGTTGAGTCTATCAAAAAAATATATACTTTTATATGCCTAGGACTTACCATTTTCATGTTATGTGGTCAATTTCGCTTATTTTTGTATAATCTGAAAAACCATAATTTCAGCACAACTCGGTAACCAGTAGAGACAGAGACTTTTCCTATGTAAATTTATAATCAGCGCACCCATTTTAGTAAGATAGCAAAGGTTTCATGTTGATCCGGGTCCTAGTTTTAGAAATAGGAGTGCCAGTTCAAAATTATAGTTTAAAATACGTGATTTCTAAAAAAATATTAGCCAGTCGGCAAAACCCCAACTACTTTCAATCGAATTAAGGTTGTGGTTCTTGGTACAATTTTTGACGCTGATTACGCCGGTATAATTTGATTTTACTTATTTGGAACGGTTCGGTAGTTATTACGTTCCCAATTATTAAAAATGAAGCTAAAAACACCCATTTTACTATGTAAGAAACTTTGAACGCAAACTGTATCCGATCCAATAGACCGATGTTGACGGTTCAAACGGTACCGGATGGGAAGTTGGCCGAGGAATTCATTTCTGAAAGCCGCGTTGCTCTAAGGTGCGCTGTTCGCGAGAAAAACGCGATAAACCGGGGAAATTATAGTTTCCCACTTTCTGGCCAAACCGTACAAGCTACGGGAAAACCGACTTCACCGTTGAATTCAGCACATCCCAATGAACAAGCTTGACTACATTAGAACGCTATATCTCTCAAACAGTTGTAATTCTTTTTCGGTCTAAATTTAGAACTTTTAGATAGAAAAAAATTGAACATTGCAACCGTTCGTGATAGAAAGGTTTACCCACTACCAAATGATAGCTATCGTTGAGTCTATCAAAAAAATATGTTCTTTTATATGCCTAGGATTTACCATTTTCATGTTATGTGGTCAATTTCGCTTATTTTTGTATTATTTGAAAAACCATAATTTCAGCACAACTCGGTAACCAGTAGAGACAGAGACTTTTCCTATGTAAATTTATAATCAGCGCACCCATTTTAGTAAGACAGTAAAGGTTTCATGTTGATCCGGGTCCTAGTTTTAGAAATAGGAGTGCCAGTTCAAAATTATAGTTTCAAATACGTGATTTCTTAAAAAATTTTAGCCAGTCGGCAAAAACCCAAGTACCTTCAATCGAATTAAGGTGGTGGTTCTTGGTACAATTTTTGACGCTAATTACGCCGGTATAATTTGATTTTACTTATTTGGAACGGTTCGGCAGTTATTACGTTCCCAATTATCAAAAATGATGCTAAAAACACCCATTTTACTATGTAAGAAACTTTGAATGCAAACTGTGTCCGATCCAATAGACCAATGTTGACGGTTCAAACGGTATCGGATGGGAAATTGGCCGAGGAATTCATTTCTGAAAGCCGCGTTGCTCTAGGGTGTGCCGCTCGCGAGAAAAACGCGATAAACCGGGGAAATTATAGTTTCCCACTTTCTGGCCAAACCGTACAAGCTACGGGAAAACCGACTTCACCGTTGAGTTCAGCACATCCCAATGAATAAGCATGACTACATTAGAACGCTATATCTCTCAAACAGTTATAATTCTTTTTTCGGTCTAAATTTAGAACTTTTAGATAGAAAAAAATTGAACATTGCAACCGTTCGTGATAGAAAGGTTTACCCACTACCAAACGATAGCTATCGTTGAGTCTATCAAAAAATATATACTTTTATATGCCTAGGATTTACCATTTTCATGTTATGTGGTCAATTTCGCTTATTTTTGTATTATTTGAAAAACCATAATTTCAGCACAACTCGGAAACCAGTAGAGACAGAGACTTTTCCTATGTAAATTTATAATCAGCGCACCCATTTTAGTAAGACAGTAAAGGTTTCATGTTGATCCGGGTCCTAGTTTTAGAAATAGGAGTGCCAGTTCAAAATTATAGTTTAAAATACGTGATTTCTTAAAAACTTTTAGCCAGTCGGCAAAAACCCAAGTACCTTCAATCGAATTAAGGTTGTGGTTCTTGGTACAATTTTTGACGCTGATTACGCCGGTATAATTTGATTTTACTTATTTGGAACGGTTCGGCAGTTATTACGTTCCCAATTATCAAAAATGATGCTAAAAACACCCATTTTACTATGTAAGAAACTTTGAATGCAAACTGTGTCCGATCCAATAGACCAATGTTGACGGTTCAAACGGTATCGGATGGGAAATTGGCCGAGGAATTCATTTCTGAAAGCCGCGTTGCTCTAAGGTGTGCCGTTCGCGAGAAAAACGCGATAAACCGGGGAAATTATAGCTTCCCACTTTCTGGCCAAACCGTACAAGCTACGGGAAAACCGACTTCACCGTTGAATTCAGCACATCCCAATGAATAAGCATGACTACATTAGAACGCTATATCTCTCAAACAGTTATAATTCTTTTTTCGGTCTCAATTTAGAACTTTTAGATAGAAAAAAATTGAACATTGCAACCGTTCGTGATAGAAAGGTTTACCCACTACCAAAGGATAGCTAGGATTTGCCATTTTCATGTTATGTGGTCATTTTCGCTTATTTTTGTATTATCTGAAAAACCATAATTTCAGCACAACTCGGTAACCAGTAGAGACAGAGACTTTTCCTATCTAAATTTATAATCAGCGCACCCATTTTAGTAAGATAGCAAAGGTTTCATGTTGATCCGGGTCCTAGTTTTAGAAATAGGAGTGCCAGTTCAAAATTATAGTTTAAAATACGTGATTTCTAAAAAAATATTAGCCAGTCGGCAAAACCCCAACTACCTTTAATCGAATTAAGGTTGTGGTTCTTGGTACAATTTTTGACGTTGATTACGCCGGTATAATTTGATTTTACTTATTTGGAACGGTTCGGTAGTTATTACGTTCCCAATTATCAAAAATGATGCTAAAAACACCCATTTTACTATGTAAGAAACTTTGAACGCAAACTGTATCCGATCCAATAGACCGATGTTGACGGTTCAAACGGTACCGGATGGGAAGGAAGTTGGCCGAGGAATTCATTTCTGAAAGCCGCGTTGCTCTAAGGTGCGCTGTTCGCGAGAAAACCGCGATAAACCGGGGAAATTATAGTTTCCCACTTTCTGGCCAAACCGTACAAGCTACGGGAAAACCGACTTCACCGTTGAATTCAGCACATCCCAATGAATAAGCATGACTACATTAGAACGCAAAATCTCTCAAACAGTTATAATTCTTTTTTCGGTCTAAATTTAAAACTTTTAGATAGAAAAAAATTGAACATTGCAACCGTTCGTGATAGAAAGGTTTACCCACTACCAAATGATAGCTATCGTTGAGTCTATCAAAAAAATATATACTTTTGTATGCCTAGGATTTACCATTTTCATGTTATGTGGTCAATTTCGCTTATTTTTGTATTATTTGAAAAACCATAATTTCAGCACAACTCGGTAACCAGTAGAGACAGAGACTTTTCCTATGTAAATTTATAATCAGCGC
Source organism: Melinopterus prodromus (assembly GCA_964023965.1). Taxonomy (NCBI): domain Eukaryota; kingdom Metazoa; phylum Arthropoda; class Insecta; order Coleoptera; family Scarabaeidae; genus Melinopterus; species Melinopterus prodromus. Next base: position 84,583,869 of record OZ030390.1, read on the forward strand.
ACCCATTTTAGTAAGACAGTAAAGGTTTCATGTTGATCCGGGTCCTAGTTTTAGAAATAGGAGTGCCAGTTAAAAATTATAGTTTAAAATACGTGATTTCTTAAAAAATTTTAGCCTGTCGGCAAAAACCCAAGTACCTTCAATCGAATTAAGGTTGTGGTTCTTGGTACAATTTTTGACTCTGATTACGCCGGTATAATTTGATTTTACTTATTTGGAACGGTTCGGCAGTTATTACGTTCCCAATTATCAAAAATGATGCTAAAAACACCCATTTTACTATGTAAGAAACTTTGAACGCAAACTGTGTCCGATCCAATACACCAATGTAGACGGTTCAAACGGTATCGGATGGGAAATTGGCCGAGGAATTCACTTCTGAAAGCCGCGTTGCTCTAAGGTGTGCCGTTCGCGAGAAAAACGCGATAAACCGGGGAAATTATAGTTTCCCACTTTCTGGCCAAACCGTACAAGCTACGGGAAAACCAACTTCACCGTTGAATTCAGCACATCCCAATGAATAAGCATAACTACATTAGAACGCTATATCTCTCAAACAGTTATAATTCTTTTTTCGGTCTAAATTTAGAACTTTTAGATAGAAAAAAATTGACTACCAAATGATAGCTATCGTTGAGTCTATCAAAAAAATATATACTTTTATATGCCTAGGATTTACCATTTTCATGTTATGTGGTCAATTTCGCTTATTTTTGTATTATTTGAAAAACCATAATTTCGGCACAACTCGGTAACCAGTAGAGACAGAGACTTTTCCTATGTAAATTTATAATCAGCGCACCCATTTTAGTAAGACAGTAAAGGTTTCATGTTGATCCGGGTCCTAGTTTTAGAAATAGGAGTGCCAGTTCAAAATTATAGTTTAAAATACGTGATTTCTTACAAAATTTTAGCCAGTCGGCAAAAACCGAAGTACCTTCAATCGAATTAAGGTTGTGGTTCTTGGTACAATTTTTGACGCTGATTAGGCCGGTATAATTTGATTTTACTTATTTGGAACGGTTCGGCAGTTATTACGTTCCCAATTATCAAAAATGATGCTAAAAACACCCATTTTACTATGTAAGACACTTTGAACGCAAACTATGTCCGTTCCAATAGACCGATATTGACGGCTCAAACGGTATCGGATGGGAAATTGTCCGAGGAATTCATTTCTGAAAGCCGCGTTGCTCTAAGGTGTGCCGTTCGCGAGAAAAACGCGATAAACCGGGGAAATTATAGTTTCCCACTTTCTGGCCAAACCGTACAAGCTACGGGAAAACCGACTTCACCGTTGAATTCAGCACATCCCAATGCATAAGCATGACTACATTAGAACGCTCTATCTCTCAAACAGTTATAATTGTTTTTTCGGTCTAAATTTAGAACTTTTAGATAGAAAAAAATTGAACATTGCAACCGTTCGTGATAGGAAGGTTTACCCACTACCAAATGATAGCTATCGTTGCGTCTAACAAAAAAATATATACTTTTATATGCCTAGGATTTACCATTTTCATGTTATGTGGTCAATTTCGCTTATTTTTGTATTATTTGAAAAACCATAATTTCAGCACAACTCGGTAACCAGTAGAGACAGAGACTTTTCCTATGTAAATTTATAATTAGCGCACCCATTTTAGTAAGACAGTAAAGGTTTCATGTTGATCCGGGTCCTAGATTTAGAAATAGGAGTGCCAGTTCAAAATTATAGTTTAAAATACGTGATTTCTTAAAAAATTTTAGCCAGTCGGCAAAAACCCAAGTACCTTCAATCGAATTAAGGTTGTGGTTCTTAGTACAATTTTTGACGCTGATTACGCCGGTATAATTTGATTTTACTTATTTGGAACGGTTCGGCAGTTATTACGTTCCCAATTATCAAAAATGATGCTAAAAACACCCATTTTACTATGTAAGAAACTTTGAACGCAAAGTGTGTCCGATCCAATAGACCAATGTTGACGGTTCAAACGGTATCGGATGGGAAATTGGCCGAGGAATTTATTTCTGAAAGCCGCGTTGCTCTAAGGTGTGCCGTTCGCGAGAAAAACGCGATAAACCGGGGAAATTATAGTTTCCCACTTTCTGGCCAAACCGTACAAGCTACGGGAAAACCGACTTTGCCGTTGAATTCAGCACATCCCAATGAATAAGCATGACTACATTAGAACGCTATATCTCTCAAACAGTTATAATTCTTTTTTCAGTCTAAATTTAGAACATTTAGATAGAAAAAAATTGAACATTGCAACCGTTCGTGATAGAAAGGTTTACCCACTACCAAATGATAGCTATCGTTGAGTCTATCAAAAAAATATATACTTTTATATGCCTAGGATTTACCATTTTCATGTTATGTGGTCAATTTCGCTTATTTTTGTATTATTTGAAAAACCATAATTTCAGCACAACTCGGTAACCAGTAGAGACAGAGACTTTGCCTATGTAAATTTATAATCAGCGCACCCATTGTAGTAAGACAGTAAAGGTTTCATGTTGATCCGGGTCCTAGATTTAGAAATAGGAGTGCCAGTTCAAAATTATAGTTTAAAATACGTGATTTCTTAAAAAATTTTAGCCAGTCGGCAAAAACCCAAGTACCTTCAATCGAATTAAGGTTGTGGTTCTTAGTACAATTTTTGACGCTGATTACGCCGGTATAATTTGATTTTACTTATTTGGAACGGTTCGGCAGTTATTACGTTCCCAATTATCAAAAATGATGCTAAAAACACCCATTTTACTATGTAAGAAACTTTGAACGCAAAGTGTATCCGATCCAATAGACCAATGTTGACGGTTCAAACGGTATCGGATGGGAAATTGGCCGAGGAATTCATTTCTGAAAGCCGCGTTGCTCTAAGGTGTGCCGTTCGCGAGAAAAACGCGATAAACCGGGGAAATTATAGTTTCCCACTTTCTGGCCAAACCGTACAAGCTACGGGAAAACCGACTTTGCCGTTGAATTCAGCACATCCCAATGAATAAGCATGACTACATTAGAACGCTATATCTCTCAAACAGTTATAATTCTTTTTTCAGTCTAAATTTAGAACATTTAGATAGAAAAAAATTGAACATTGCAACCGTTCGTGATAGAAAGGTTTACCCACTACCAAATGATAGCTATCGTTGAGTCTATCAAAAAAATATATACTTTTATATGCCTAGGATTTACCATTTTCATGTTATGTGGTCAATTTCGCTTATTTTTGTATTATTTGAAAAACCATAATTTCAGCACAACTCGGTAACCAGTAGAGACAGAGACTTTTCCTATGTAAATTTATAATCAGCGCACCCATTGTAGTAAGACAGTAAAGGTTTCATGTTGATCCGGGTCCTAGTTTTAGAAATAGGAGTGCCAGTTCAAAATTATAGTTTAAAATACGTGATTTCTTAAAAAATTTTAGCCTGTCGGCAAAAACCCAAGTACCTTCAATCGAATTAAGGTTGTGGTTCTTGGTACAATTTTTGACGCTGATTACGCCGGTATAATTTGATTTTACTTATTTGGAACGGTTCGGCAGTTATTACGTTCCCAATTATCAAAAATGATGCTAAAAACACCCATTTTACTATGTAAGAAACTTTGAACGCTAACTGTGTCCGATCCAATAGACTAATGTTGACGGTTTAAACGGTATCGGATGGGAAATTGGCCGAGGAATTCATTTCTGAAAGCCGCGTTGCTCTAAGGTGTGCCGTTCGCGAGAAAAACGCGATAAACCGGGGAAATTATAGTTTCCCACTTTCTGGCCAAACCGTACAAGCTACGGGAAAACCAACTTCACCGTTGAATTCAGCACATCCCAATGATTATTCATTGGGCATAACTACATTAGAACGCTATATCTCTCAAACAGTTATAATTCTTTTTTCGGTCTAAATTTAGAACTTTTAGATAGAAAAAAATTGAACATTGCAACCGTTGGTGATAGAAAGGTTTACCCACTACCAAATGATAGCTATCGTTGAGTCTATCAAAAAAATATATACTTTTATATGCCTAGGATTTACCATTTTCATGTTATGTGGTCAATTTCGCTTATTTTTGTATTATTTGAAAAACCATAATTTCGGCACAACTCGGTAACCAGTAGAGACAGAGACTTTTCCAATGTAAATTTATAATCAGCGCACCCATTTTAGTAAGACAGTAAAGGTTTCATGTTGATCCGGGTCCTAGTTTTAGAAATAGGAGTGCCAGTTCAAAATTATAGTTTAAAATACGTGATTTCTTACAAAATTTTAGCCAGTCGGCAAAAACCGAAGTACCTTCAATCGAATTAAGGTTGTGGTTCTTGGTACAATTTTTGACGCTGATTAGGCCGGTATAATTTGATTTCACTTATTTGGAACGGTTCGGCAGTTATTACGTTCCCAATTATCAAAAATGATGCTAAAAACACCCATTTTACTATCTAAGAAACTTTGAATGCAAACTGTGTCCGATCCAATAGACCAATGTTGACGGTTCAAACGGTATCGGATGGGAAATTGGCCGAGGAATTCATTTCTGAAAGCCGCGTTGCTCTAAGGTGTGCCGTCCGCGAGAAAAACGCGATAAACCGGGGAAATTATAGCTTCCCACTTTCTGGCCAAACCGTACAAGCTACGGGAAAACCGACTTCACCGTTGAATTCAGCACATCCCAATGAATAAGCATGACTACATTAGAACGCTATATCTCTCAAACAGTTATAATTCTTTTTTCGGTCTAAATTTCGATCTTTTAGATACAAAAAAATTGAACATTGCAACCGTTCGTGATAGAAAGGTTTACCCACTACCAAATGTTAGCTATCGTTGAGTCTATCAAAAAAATATATACTTTTATATGCCTAGGATTTACCATTTTCATGTTATGTGGTCAATTTCGCTTATTTTTGTATTATTTGAAAAACCATAATTTCAGCACAACTCGGTAACCAGTAGAGACAGAGACTTTTCCTATCTAAATTTATAATCAGCGCACCCATTTTAGTAAGATAGCAAAGGTTTCATGTTGATCCGGGTCCTAGTTTTAGAAATAGGAGTGCCAGTTCAAAATTATAGTTTAAAATACGTGATTTCTAAAAAAATATTAGCCAGTCGGCAAAACCCCAACTACCTTCAATCGAATTAAGGTTGTGGTTCTTGGTACAATTTTTGACGCTGATTACGCCGGTATAATTTGATTTTACTTATTTGGAACGGTTCGGTAGTTATTACGTTCCCAATTATCAAAAATGATGCTAAAAACACCCATTTTACTATGTAAGAAACTTTGAACGCAAACTGTATCCGATCCAATAGACCGATGTTGACGGTTCAAACGGTACCGGATGGGAAGGAAGTTGGCCGAGGAATTCATTTCTGAAAGCCGCGTTGCTCTAAGGTGCGCTGTTCGCGAGAAAACCGCGATAAACCGGGGAAATTATAGTTTCCCACTTTCTGGCCAAACCGTACAAGCTACGGGAAAACCGACTTCACCGTTGAATTCAGCACATCCCAATGAATAAGCATGACTACATTAGAACGCTATATCTCTCAAACAGTTATAATTCTTTTTTCGGTCTAAATTTAGAACTTTTAGATAGAAAAAAATTGAACATTGCAACCGTTCGTGATAGAAAGGTTTACCCACTACCAAATGTTAGCTATCGTTGAGTCTATCAAAAAAATATATACTTTTATATGCCTAGGATTTACCATTTTCATGTTATGTGGTCAATTTCGCTTATTTTTGTATTATTTGAAAAACCATAATTTCAGCACAACTCGGTAACCAGTAGAGACAGAGACTTTTCCTATGTAAATTTATAGTCAGCGCACCCATTTTAGTAAGATAGCAAAGGTTTCATGTTGATCCGGGTCCTAAATTTAGAAATACTAGTGCCAGTTCAAAATTACAGTTTAAAATACGTGATTTCTAAAAAAAATTTAGCCAGTCGGCAAAAACCCAACTACCTTCAATCGAATTAAGGTTGTGGTTCTTGGTACAATTTTTGACTCTGATTACGCCGGTATAATTTGATTTTACTTATTTGGAACGGTTCGGCAGTTATTACGTTCCCAATTATCAAAAATGATGCTAAAAACACCCATTTGACTATGTAAGAAACTTTGAACGCAAACTGTGTCCGTTCCAATAGACCGATATTGACGGCTCAAACGGTATCGGATGGGAAATTGTCCGAGGAATTCATTTCTGAAAGCCGCGTTGCTCTAAGGTGTGCCGTTCGCGAGAAAAGCGCGATAAACCGGGGAAATTATAGTTTCCCACTTTCTGGCCAAACCGTACAAGCTACGGGAAAACCGACTTCACCGTTGAATTCAGCACATCCCAATGCATAAGCATGACTACATTAGAACGCTCTATCTCTCAAACAGTTATAATTGTTTTTTCGGTCTAAATTTAGAACTTTTAGATAGAAAAAAATTGAACATTGCAACCGTTCGTGATAGAAAGGTTTACCCACTACCAAATGATAGCTATCGTTGCGTCTAACAAAAAAATATATACTTTTATATGCCTAGGATTTACCATTTTCATGTTATGTGGTCAATTTCGCTTATTTTTGTATTATTTGAAAAACCATAATTTCAGCACAACTCGGTAACCAGTAGAGACAGAGACTTTTCCTATGTAAATTTATAATTAGCGCACCCATTTTAGTAAGACAGTAAAGGTTTCATGTTGATCCGGGTCCTAGATTTAGAAATAGGAGTGCCAGTTCAAAATTATAGTTTAAAATACGTGATTTCTTAAAAAATTTTAGCCAGTCGGCAAAAACCCAAGTACCTTCAATCGAATTAAGGTTGTGGTTCTTGGTACAATTTTTGACGCTGATTACGCCGGTATAATTTGATTTTACTTATTTGGAACGGTTCGGCAGTTATTACGTTCCCAATTATCAAAAATGATGCTAAAAACACCCATTTTACTATGTAAGAAACTTTGAACGCAAAGTGTGTCCGATCCAATAGACCAATGTTGACGGTTCAAACGGTATCGGATGGAAAATTGGCCGAGGAATTCATTTCTGAAAGCCGCGTTGCTCTAAGGTGTGCCGTTCGCGAGAAAAACGCGATAAACCGGGGAAATTATAGTTTCCCACTTTCTGGCCAAACCGTACAAGCTACGGGAAAACCGACTTTGCCGTTGAATTCAGCACATCCCAATGAATAAGCATGACTACATTAGAACGCTATATCTCTCAAACAGTTATAATTCTTTTTTCGGTCTAAATTTAGAACTTTTAGATAGAAAAAAATTGAACATTGCAACCGTTCGTGATAGAAAGGTTTACCCACTACCAAATGATAGCTATCGTTGACTCTATCAAAAAAATATATAGTTTTATATGCCTAGGATTTACCATTTTCATGTTATGTGGTCAATTTCGGTTATTTTTGTATTATTTGAAAAACCATAATTTCAGCACAACTCGGTAACCAGTAGAGACAGAGACTTTTCCTATGTAAATTTATAATTAGCGCACCCATTTTAGTAAGACAGTAAAGGTTTCATGTTGATCCGGGTCCTAGATTTAGAAATAGGAGTGCCAGTTCAAAATTATAGTTTAAAATACGTGATTTCTTAAAAAATTTTAGCCAGTCGGCAAAAACCCAAGTACCTTCAATCGAATTAAGGTTGTGGTTCTTGGTACAATTTTTGACGCTGATTACGCCGGTATAATTTGATTTTACTTATTTGGAACGGTTCGGCAGTTATTACGTTCCCAATTATCAAAAATGATGCTAAAAACACCCATTTTACTATGTAAGAAACTTTGAACGCAAAGTGTGTCCGATCCAATAGACCAATGTTGACGGTTCAAACGGTATCGGATGGAAAATTGGCCGAGGAATTCATTTCTGAAAGCCGCGTTGCTCTAAGGTGTGCCGTTCGCGAGAAAAACGCGATAAACCGGGGAAATTATAGTTTCCCACTTTCTGGCCAAACCGTACAAGCTACGGGAAAACCGACTTTGCCGTTGAATTCAGCACATCCCAATGAATAAGCATGACTACATTAGAACGCTATATCTCTCAAACAGTTATAATTCTTTTTTCGGTCTAAATTTAGAACTTTTAGATAGAAAAAAATTGAACATTGCAACCGTTCGTGATAGAAAGGTTTACCCACTACCAAATGATAGCTATCGTTGAGTCTATCAAAAAAATATATAGTTTTATATGCCTAGGATTTACCATTTTCATGTTATGTGGTCAATTTCGGTTATTTTTGTATTATTTGAAAAACCATAATTTCAGCACAACTCGGTAACCAGTAGAGACAGAGACTTTTCCTATGTAAATTTATAATCAGCGCACCCATTGTAGTAAGACAGTAAAGGTTTCATGTTGATCCGGGTCCTAGTTTTAGAAATAGGAGTGCCAGTTCAAAATTATAGTTTAAAATACGTGATTTCTTAAAAAATTTTAGCCTGTCGGCAAAAACCCAAGTACCTTCAATCGAATTAAGGTTGTGGTTCTTGGTACAATTTTTGACGCTGATTACGCCGGTATAATTTGATTTTACTTATTTGGAACGGTTCGGCAGTTATTACGTTCCCAATTATCAAAAATGATGCTAAAAACACCCATTTTACTATGTGAGAAACTTTGAACGCAAACTGTGTCCGATCCAATAGACTAATGTTGACGGTTTAAACGGTATCGGATGGGAAATTGGCCGAGGAATTCATTTCTGAAAGCCGCGTTGCTCTAAGGTGTGCCGTTCGCGAGAAAAACGCGATAAACCGGGGAAATTATAGTTTTCCACTTTCTGGCCAAACCGTACAAGCTACGGGAAAACCGACTTCACCGTTGAATTCAGCACATCCCAATGAATAAGCATAACTACATTAGAACGCTCTATCTCTCAAACAGTTATAATTCTTTTTTCGGTCTAAATTTAGAACTTTTAGATAGAAAAAAATTGAACATTGCAACCGTTCGTGATAGAAAGGTTTACCCACTACCAAATGATAGCTATCGTTGAGTCTATCAAAAAAATATATACTTTTATATGCCTAGGAATTACCATTTTCATGTTATGTGGTCAACTTCGCTTATTTTTGTATTATTTGAAAAACCATAATTTCAGCACAACTCGGTAACCAGTAGAGACAGAGACCGTACAAGGCCAAACCGTACAAGCTACGGGAAAACCGACTTCACCGTTGAATTCAGCACATCCCAATGAATAAGCATAACTACATTAGAACGCTCTATCTCTCAAACAGTTATAATTCTTTTTTCGGTCTAAATTTAGAACTTTTAGATAGAAAAAAATTGAACATTGCAACCGTTCGTGATAGAAAGGTTTACCCACTACCAAATGATAGCTATCGTTGAGTCTATCAAAAAAATATATACTTTTATATGCCTAGGATTTACCATTTTCATGTTATGTGGTCAATTTCGCTTATTTTTGTATTATTTGAAAAACCATAATTTCAGCACAACTCGGTAACCAGTAGAGACAGAGACTTTTCCTATGTAAATTTATAATCAGCGCACCCATTTTAGTAAGACAGTAAAGGTTTCATGTTGATCCGGGTCCTAGTTTTAGAAATAGGACTGCCAGTTCAAAATTATAGTTTAAAATACGTGATTTCTTAAAAAATTTTAGCCTGTCGGCAAAAACCCAAGTACCTTCAATCGAATTGAGGTTGTGGTTCTTGGTACAATTTTTGACGCTGATTACGCCGGTATAATTTGATTTTACTTATTTGGAACGGTTCGGCAGTTATTACGTTCCCAATTATCAAAAATGATGCTAAAAACACCCATTTTACTATGTAAGAAACTTTGAACGCAAAGTGTGTCCGATCCAATAGACCAATGTTGACGGTTCAAACGGTATCGGATGGAAAATTGGCCGAGGAATTCATTTCTGAAAGCCGCGTTGCTCTAAGGTGTGCCGTTCGCGAGAAAAACGCGATAAACCGGGGAAATTATAGTTTCCCACTTTCTGGCCAAACCGTACAAGCTACGGGAAAACCGACTTTGCCGTTGAATTCAGCACATCCCAATGAATAAGCATGACTACATTAGAACGCTATATCTCTCAAACAGTTATAATTCTTTTTTCGGTCTAAATTTAGAACTTTTAGATAGAAAAAAATTGAACATTGCAACCGTTCGTGATAGAAAGGTTTACCCACTACCAAATGATAGCTATCGTTGAGTCTATCAAAAAAATATATAGTTTTATATGCCTAGGATTTACCATTTTCATGTTATGTGGTCAATTTCGGTTATTTTTGTATTATTTGAAAAACCATAATTTCAGCACAACTCGGTAACCAGTAGAGACAGAGACTTTTCCTATGTAAATTTATAATCAGCGCACCCATTTTAGTAAGACAGTAAAGGTTTCATGTTGATCCGGGTCCTAGTTTTAGAAATAGGACTGCCAGTTCAAAATTATAGTTTAAAATACGTGATTTCTTAAAAAATTTTAGCCTGTCGGCAAAAACCCAAGTACCTTCAATCGAATTAAGGTTGTGGTTCTTGGTACAATTTTTGACGCTGATTACGCCGGTATAATTTGATTTTACTTATTTGGAACGGTTCGGCAGTTATTACGTTCCCAATTATCAAAAATGATGCTAAAAACACCCATTTTACTATGTAAGAAACTTTGAACGCAAACTGTGTCCGATCCAATAGACCAATGTTGACGGTTCAAACGGTATCGGATGGAAAATTGGCCGAGGAATTCATTTCTGAAAGCCGCGTTGCTCTAAGGTGTGCCGTTCGCGAGAAAAACGCGATAAACCGGGGAAATTATAGTTTCCCACTTTCTGGCCAAACCGTACAAGCTACGGGAAAACCGACTTCACCGTTGAATTCAGCACATCCTAATGAATAAGCATGACTACATTAGAACGCTATATCTCTCAAACAGTTATAATTCTTTTTTCGGTCTAAATTTAGAACTTTTAGATAGAAAAAAATTGAACATTGCAACCGTTCGTGATAGAAAGGTTTACCCACTACCAAATGATAGCTATCGTTGAGTCTATCAAAAAAATATATAGTTTTATATGCCTAGGATTTACCATTTTCATGTTATGTGGTCAATTTCGGTTATTTTTGTATTATTTGAAAAACCATAATTTCAGCACAACTCGGTAACCAGTAGAGACAGAGACTTTTCCTATGTAAATTTATAATCAGCGCACCCATTGTAGTAAGACAGTAAAGGTTTCATGTTGATCCGGGTCCTAGTTTTAGAAATAGGAGTGCCAGTTCAAAATTATAGTTTAAAATACGTGATTTCTTAAAAAATTTTAGCCTGTCGGCAAAAACCCAAGTACCTTCAATCGAATTAAGGTTGTGGTTCTTGGTACAATTTTTGACGCTGATTACGCCGGTATAATTTGATTTTACTTATTTGGAACGGTTCGGCAGTTATTACGTTCCCAATTATCAAAAATGATGCTAAAAACACCCATTTTACTATGTGAGAAACTTTGAACGCAAACTGTGTCCGATCCAATAGACTAATGTTGACGGTTTAAACGGTATCGGATGGGAAATTGGCCGAGGAATTCATTTCTGAAAGCCGCGTTGCTCTAAGGTGTGCCGTTCGCGAGAAAAACGCGATAAACCGGGGAAATTATAGTTTTCCACTTTCTGGCCAAACCGTACAAGCTACGGGAAAACCGACTTCACCGTTGAATTCAGCACATCCCAATGAATAAGCATAACTACATTAGAACGCTCTATCTCTCAAACAGTTATAATTCTTTTTTCGGTCTAAATTTAGAACTTTTAGATAGAAAAAAATTGAACATTGCAACCGTTCGTGATAGAAAGGTTTACCCACTACCAAATGATAGCTATCGTTGAGTCTATCAAAAAAATATATACTTTTATATGCCTAGGAATTACCATTTTCATGTTATGTGGTCAACTTCGCTTATTTTTGTATTATTTGAAAAACCATAATTTCAGCACAACTCGGTAACCAGTAGAGACAGAGACCGTACAAGGCCAAACCGTACAAGCTACGGGAAAACCGACTTCACCGTTGAATTCAGCACATCCCAATGAATAAGCATAACTACATTAGAACGCTCTATCTCTCAAACAGTTATAATTCTTTTTTCGGTCTAAATTTAGAACTTTTAGATAGAAAAAAATTGAACATTGCAACCGTTCGTGATAGAAAGGTTTACCCACTACCAAATGATAGCTATCGTTGAGTCTATCAAAAAAATATATACTTTTATATGCCTAGGATTTACCATTTTCATGTTATGTGGTCAATTTCGCTTATTTTTGTATTATTTGAAAAACCATAATTTCAGCACAACTCGGTAACCAGTAGAGACAGAGACTTTTCCTATGTAAATTTATAATCAGCGCACCCATTTTAGTAAGACAGTAAAGGTTTCATGTTGATCCGGGTCCTAGTTTTAGAAATAGGACTGCCAGTTCAAAATTATAGTTTAAAATACGTGATTTCTTAAAAAATTTTAGCCTGTCGGCAAAAACCCAAGTACCTTCAATCGAATTGAGGTTGTGGTTCTTGGTACAATTTTTGACGCTGATTACGCCGGTATAATTTGATTTTACTTATTTGGAACGGTTCGGCAGTTATTACGTTCCCAATTATCAAAAATGATGCTAAAAACACCCATTTTACTATGTAAGAAACTTTGAACGCAAAGTGTGTCCGATCCAATAGACCAATGTTGACGGTTCAAACGGTATCGGATGGAAAATTGGCCGAGGAATTCATTTCTGAAAGCCGCGTTGCTCTAAGGTGTGCCGTTCGCGAGAAAAACGCGATAAACCGGGGAAATTATAGTTTCCCACTTTCTGGCCAAACCGTACAAGCTACGGGAAAACCGACTTTGCCGTTGAATTCAGCACATCCCAATGAATAAGCATGACTACATTAGAACGCTATATCTCTCAAACAGTTATAATTCTTTTTTCGGTCTAAATTTAGAACTTTTAGATAGAAAAAAATTGAACATTGCAACCGTTCGTGATAGAAAGGTTTACCCACTACCAAATGATAGCTATCGTTGAGTCTATCAAAAAAATATATAGTTTTATATGCCTAGGATTTACCATTTTCATGTTATGTGGTCAATTTCGGTTATTTTTGTATTATTTGAAAAACCATAATTTCAGCACAACTCGGTAACCAGTAGAGACAGAGACTTTTCCTATGTAAATTTATAATCAGCGCACCCATTTTAGTAAGACAGTAAAGGTTTCATGTTGATCCGGGTCCTAGTTTTAGAAATAGGACTGCCAGTTCAAAATTATAGTTTAAAATACGTGATTTCTTAAAAAATTTTAGCCTGTCGGCAAAAACCCAAGTACCTTCAATCGAATTAAGGTTGTGGTTCTTGGTACAATTTTTGACGCTGATTACGCCGGTATAATTTGATTTTACTTATTTGGAACGGTTCGGCAGTTATTACGTTCCCAATTATCAAAAATGATGCTAAAAACACCCATTTTACTATGTAAGAAACTTTGAACGCAAACTGTGTCCGATCCAATAGACCAATGTTGACGGTTCAAACGGTATCGGATGGAAAATTGGCCGAGGAATTCATTTCTGAAAGCCGCGTTGCTCTAAGGTGTGCCGTTCGCGAGAAAAACGCGATAAACCGGGGAAATTATAGTTTCCCACTTTCTGGCCAAACCGTACAAGCTACGGGAAAACCGACTTCACCGTTGAATTCAGCACATCCTAATGAATAAGCATGACTACATTAGAACGCTATATCTCTCAAACAGTTATAATTCTTTTTTCGGTCTAAATTTAGAACTTTTAGATAGAAAAAAATTGAACATTGCAACCGTTCGTGATAGAAAGGTTTACCCACTACCAAATGATAGCTATCGTTGAGACTATCAAAAAAATATATACTTTTATATGCCTAGGATTTACCATTTTCATGTTATGTGGTCCATTTCGCTTATTTTTGTATTATTTGAAAAACCATAATTTCAGCACAACTCGGTAACGATCCGGGTCCTTGTTTTTGAGATAGGTGTGCTACTTCAAAATTATTGTCTAAAATATGTGATTTCTTACAAAATTTTAGCCAGTCGGCAAAGACTCAACTACCTTCAATCAAATTAAAGTTGTGGTTCTTGATGCAATTTTTGACGCTGATTACGCCGGTATAATTGGATTTTACTTATTTGGAACGGTTCGGCAGTTATTATGTTTCCATTTATAAAAAATGATGCTAAAAAGATTTTCAAAACATGCACACATACAAAATGTGGAATTATGTGAATACGGGCAAAAAGAAAACTTCGGAAGCAATTCGGTACATCGAATTGTTTTAATTTTGTGTAAAAGTTATGTCAATGTTTTTGGTGCTCCGCGAATTCATTTTTTCGTATGATCAAAAGTGCTCCCTGACTTCAAAAAGGTTAAGAACCACTGCTCTAGTGCCTACAGTCCTACAGAACTGATACAACTGCCTCCACGGAGCATCACAGACTGCTAGGAATCGAAGGACTCAAATTGCATAGGTAGTTCAATGAATTTAAAACTATTTTTCTCTGGTTAAAAATATGAATATATGAATATACAGCGTGCGCACGCTCAACACAGTCTTAACTGTGCTCAGTCGACGAGTCATAGAAATGAATAATAATAGTAAAAGCCAGCCAACGGAGAACCAGTACATATAAACTTTACGGGTTTATCTGGTTATGTGACTCCTGGAAACATCAGCCCCGACATGAAATCACTCCTGGGTGACATAAAGAAAAGAGTAAGTGCCTTTATCTGATTCGATCGACGAATGGGGCCCCGGTCAAAGTAGCGGCGACCGGCCGTACCTCCACTTCGCTCCGCCGCTAACCGAATTGACCGTCCAACCCTAAGAGTTTATAAAAACCGCTGAAACGTCGCCACAAATGAGTTACGTGTCCAGTATAAAGTCGTAAAATCAAGGAAACCCTTCAACCCGCACGATTGAAGAAAAATAAAATCTATTTTTAGGTCTAATATGGATGGTTTTTCTGTTTAATATTTAATGGTAATATTTAATGGTTTCATACCATTGCTTTAATGCTGGCGAGTGCATGCCAATTCACTGAGTATTGTAAGGCACTTTACAAATTTTGTATAAAGTTTTATAATTTAAATTTAAAGCATTGTTTGTGTCATATTGAGGCACAGTGTTCAAAAACAAACAACTTGAAATTTGAGCCGGAGAGCGTTCGGTTACTGGTAAAGGTTTTTATTTCCCACACATGTTTGATTGGAGACAAACCAGAATTGCTTGGTGAAAATTGCAAAATGTTGTTTATTCTTGAAAGTTTAAAGAAGCAGTGGGAAAACAAAGTTGCCAAAGAAAAGTGTAAATTTCTTAATCAAATGCCTATTCTGCATACAAATAGCATCAAATTTTGCCCATCTTGTACTACATGGCAATTCGAACAGAGGAAAACTGACATATAAATGCTAATTAAATTCAGCAGATTAATCGTTTATTTCACATGAGTCTAGTTACCACATATTTTAACTGATGTATATCATCTTTTTTTCAAATGAATCGTTTTATTTTCCAAATAAAATAAACATTTTTTTCTGAATTTAATGAATTTACTGTTTAAATTGTTTGTCTAAAATTAAATTTTAAATTATTTAAGCTTGGAGCTACAGGGAAAAGAAGCATTGCGATAACGTTAGGCTCTGGAAACTCATGCAAGGCTAAAATGGCATGCATTTTAAAAATTTGAAGAATCTAATCGACAAGTTATAGTCAGTTTGACGTCATTATCATCACCCGAACTGAAAATGCTTCAAGCACACTTTGAAGATTTCGGCAGTGCGTTAAAATTGAGCCAATAGTTTTACCTATTTTATCAATCCTTTTACTTGCCAAGTAATTACGTAAAAAATAAATACATACGCGTAAAGTATGGAATCATGAGAAAATTTCTTAAACGGATAATTTTTTCCTCGAACACGTTGTATTTTTTAAAACCAAAGTGGCCATGTCTGTGTAAAATTCAATTTTAAACCTTCAATTGTTAGTGACTTATGACGTCGTTAATCAAAGTTTTAGCGGTAAGACTATATTTTTCTTACTTATTTGATTAGATTTTTTACTCGTCCTTAATGTAAGTGTAAATTCGGTATGCTCTCACATTAGAAAATTTTTGATAACCGGGCTGTTAAACGTATATATGATAACTCTGGGGAATATGGATTTTCTAAATGAATATGAAAATGTGCTTTGGATAGAATTATTTGCCCTGAACAAGAGTACAGAGTAAGAATAAATTTCTCGAGTAAGGTCTTCGCAAAAATTGGCAATGTTTTTCAAACGTAGGCCAGCTGAACTCAATATCCTAAAAGCTTCAAAATGATCTCTCATAGCAAATGTTCAACTTTGTATTTTCAGTGTGCTCAATGTTTGTTCACAAATGTTTTTGAATCATTTAGACTTATTCTTTAAGAGGTGTGCGAGCGTTTTCATAAAAGTAACAACAAAAACCGCAATAGAATCAGAATAAGAAGAACTAAGACTATAAATTTTGACTATGATTCAGAAACCAAATTATACCATAAAAAAAAGAAAAATTCGCTTTCTGAAAAACACTGCATACAAGATTATAAAAAAAGAAATAAATTGTTTTGTCAATTCAACATAATTGTGATAATATTGTTTTTGATTTTCATTCATGAATATTATGCAAATGAGCATCTTGACTCACAAATGAGCATCTGTTTGATTGTTTACCAACAGGAATGTACTGGCCACACAAATGCTATCCGAAAAATCACACGTTGTCCCAATGGATCCACAGATACCACAAAAAAATGGGACCAATTAAAATATATTTAGGTCTACCTCAGGAGGCCTAACGTTTCTAATTTCGTTTAAAAATAGAATCTGTTTTTTAATAAAAAAAAGTGCTTTTGCTGTAAATAGAAAAAAATTTACAACAAGGTGTGAAATTAACGTATACAAAAATATATTACTCTAGTACAACATTTAGATCGCCTGTAGTTTATTTAGATGTTGATGCCTAACTGTTGATAAAAGTTAATTTATTATTAAATATTTTATTATTTGCGTCCATGTGGCAATTTTTAAAGAAAATTATAAACTTTAGGCCTTTAGACCTAAATATTTTTCAATTGGGCCAATTTTCTTATTGTATATGTGGGTCCATAGGGACAAATTTTGAATTTTGAAAAAAAACGTTTTTTGGTACACCCTAATTTGTAAGTATTATTATTTGACCAATACCCTGCTTTGAAAAAGATATGCCGGAAGCCCACAGAAAACAAAAAAAGGGTACGAGACACCTGTTGTATATTTATGACATCAGCTATTTCGTTTTCTTTTTAATTCACATCGATTGGATGATTAAGAAGAACATTATGGCCCTTTTCGTTTTTTATGCCTGAATTAAAAAAAATTGTTTAAATAATTCCGAAAGTTGAGTAGGCAATCGTTTTATAGCTAACAACCATGCCACTAGGTACATGTTATATCACATATTATGTATTTATAAAGACTTGAAACCTATTTGTTTGTTGTTCACGCACTATTCGTTATATAGGCCTTGGAAATAAACATAATTAGTTAAGTAATACTGGTTCACCTTAATTCATGCTAAAATGTTAAATGCTACATCAATGTCAATGAAAATTTAATTACGAACTGACGCAAAAACACGTCCCCAGCCTATTACCTTAACAGAATTTGGGCGATGTTATCTACATCCCAAAGATCAAGGGTCGCATACCTTTGACCTATACGGAATCCTGAATACATGAAAATTCACTTTGTACCCTTTGGAGTTTAGACCTATCTTAACTCACAGGTGCCAGGTAAATTTGTAAAGGTACACAGCCAAACTTCTTCGCTGCAATTGCTACAACGAGACCGATACAATTTAAATAGTAAAGCCGCCTGCTAGTATTAGGTACTTCAAATTTATCGAAGTAGTTTCGGAGCGAGTTCGACGAGAAGCCATAAAGCCGGTCATTAGTAAAACATTGGTGCCGCTGTCCCTTGATGATTGCAAGTTTTGTAACGGAGCGCACATTTCCATACAAATTCGATTTCCCGTGCACTTTTTAGTCCGTAAATTGTCGACAGTCTCTCAATATTTCAGCATATACGTAGTTGTGATACATCAGAGTTTATATTTTACGTTTTACGTCTACTCGAATATTTATGTGGCTTGGTTGCTAAAGGGCCAGCAATAAACTGTTTAAAACAACGGCACATTTTCTTATTGTCGAAATAAAGGTTATACAGTACCTCAGAAATAAGCACCGGAAGTATATTTTAATGATTAAGGTGGCGCTAAAAACGGTATAGACAACCAAATATACTACTTAACTTTTGATGATATTCACTCCGGAATTTTCAGGTGGTTCCATTAAAATTATAAGTTAGACTGAACTTGAAATCTTGCTAATAATATAATAAAATGTTCCGCTCAATTCTGTCGACTCTAGGTGGTGGATTTTCTGATTATCGCTGGCTATTTCGTTTTTCGTTCAATTAAAAAACACCAAAACTCCGTAATCGACAGAGCAGAGCTAGGAATTTTTTGTATTGTTTGCACAGATTCAAAGTTCAAGTTAATTTATAATTTGAATTGGAAATACCTGAAAATTCGACTGTAAATCTGATAATAATTTCCAATTATCTTAAAAGAAAAATGGGGGTTGCTACTGGCTGTCAAACTTGAAACAATACATTGAATTTCTTTTGAAAACGAAAATAAGTCATTTTAGGTAATCGATAAGCTTTTGAGTAGACTTAATTTGTCAAAAATACAATAATCGAAACTAAATCACTACCTTAGCCAAAATCGAAAAGTTTCAACTAATGGTAGTTTTGTTTCCGTAAAATCGGAATTGGAAGGAAGACTTACTTGTCGTTTGAGAAAGGAACTGATTTTCTCAAATCGCTGTATCTGTTTTCAGATCCAGAATCTTCGAAAAATTGTCGAACAGAGTAATCGTTTAGTTTAAAATATTGTATTTTTGACAAATTAAGCAATAGGTAGAAAAAAGAGATTTTCTACAAACATGTTTGAAGAAGTTTTAAGAAGTAACGTTCAGAAAATTGCTCTAACACTGATTCTGGCATAGACAATACACAAAAACGCCACACCAAAATATTTTCCTCTCTTCCAATTGTTTCACCAATCAAGAATTAATCTAGATTATTATCAGTTCTCGAGAACTTGCAGTATCTAAGCATCGTTTCTGCGTATAAGATGCAATATATTAATTTTATTTCTGCCTTTACCTATTGGAAACTGTAGGAGGGTAGATCCGACCGGAATTTTCCCGAATGATTACTAATAATGGGATTTATTTTCTTAAATTCTTTGTTCAGTGGCCATGAATGACAAAACCGCTTGTTAAAATTTGTAATGTAACAATTAAATTGTAAATTCTATCAATGAAATGTTTTCATTTTAATTAAATGTCTCATTTAAAACCAGGGTTTTCATTCAAAAACAATCATCCAATAACCAATAATATTTTAAAATTTATTTATATATTATTGACGAAGATTATTGGTTACTGTTTTTTAGAATTAATACCCAAAACGCCGAGATTGTATGGCATGGATGTAAATAACTCAAATAGTTTTGAGTCCTGGTTGTTTACGAAAATCGAATGTGGATTAGGGTAACTAAGCGTCCAGACTTGGGCGAAATTTGACAAATCATCCCGCCTAGCGAAACGATCTGGATATTGTCACGCTTTTTGATAATTTTATTCTAATGTCATCCTAATGTAGATGCAAAAAGTAGGTCACCCAAATGTAGATGCGTGTGTAATTTAAAACTTACTATTTTCAAACAGCAGGACAAAATCGGGAAACTTTAAGGAGCGTGACCAGTTATCAAAATTTGTGACTGTCCCGCCCAATTGGAGACCGTATGGTATGTGTTCGTAGATCTATACACCTATACAACATCTATACTGGCTCTTTACGGTATTGTGATTTTATTTTCAATGGGTGATTAAACATCTTATAAGAAAGTCAGTACGTAAAAATTTCTTAACTAAAGTTGCAAATTAAGAGTTTTATTACTTTGATTTCTTTGATTTAATGTTAAAGGCTGACAAAACACCTCAAAAGAACGTTATTAAACCTAAAATGATTGATCAACTACTTGTGCAAAGTAAATCTAAATGTATCGATAAGTTATCTTATAGTGAATTTTTTAGGCTGATGTCAGTAACTTAATATCTCGCTTATTATCCAAATTTTGTTTTTGTTACATGCCTTTTTTATGATGTTTAATCGCCCCTTGATCACAAGACCGTAAACACCCTGTATATTGAAAACTCCTATAAGATTTCTTACGAGCAACGGTTAGGTTAAGTTACCCAACTTAGTATTGCATTCTCGCGACAAACTCATGACGTCACACTTAACTCGAGTAACCTCGTTAGAGTTTTAAGATTTTGAGATCACGTAGCTCTTTCTAGTGGCTGAATAGGACAAAATCTCAACATAATTTTTATCACTATTACGGTTTCTCTGTTTCAGGTCACATATTATAACAATAACATGAAATAGCGAAGAAACGAAATGATTAATTGAAACATTTATTTTGAGTGTAACTCCACTTTAGCGTAGTTAGACATAACGTAACCAAGAATAATTAATATTACAGACCAAGTATTCCCTGTACCTATATACACAATGTGCAATAAAGGTACTATTCTGAACTAGGGCATGCAATTTGCTTGATAAATGGTATGAAAAGCAATAAATTAACTGGATTAGGTTCAGCCCGGGCGGTGGGCTCGTGAAAATAGTTGTCTGTCCAGAAATAAACTTGTCCGTTTCGGAATTGATGTACCTACTGGAAGAAAGACGTCGGGTTCATCCGGCAATGGGTGCTATTGTGACACCCACCTTCTTTTTTAACACGAAACCTCACGTAATTTGTCTCTCGCTTCGTGTCAACCACCGAAATGAACCTTTTACCAACGCACGCGTGTACACCAGTGGTTAGTATGTAATCTATACCGGTGTGCAGATCATATGTTACCGGGTCCGAAAGAAGGGTGTTGATACTAAATTTAAAATTTTTGTTTTGATATTTTGTCAGGTTTGTGTTCCTGGAATCTTATCTTTAAGATGTCATTTGTCCGATACTAATCTGGCAAAATTTGTCGAAGTTATAGGGCATTCAAAGTCAAATCAATTTGCTTACTACTTTTAT
The DNA here is from genome assembly GCA_964023965.1 of Melinopterus prodromus. Taxonomy (NCBI): domain Eukaryota; kingdom Metazoa; phylum Arthropoda; class Insecta; order Coleoptera; family Scarabaeidae; genus Melinopterus; species Melinopterus prodromus. Next base: position 84,605,097 of record OZ030390.1, read on the forward strand.
TGCGTTATTGGACATTTTGGGTAACTAATTATTAAGTACTAACTGATTCCCAGCTACTTAATGATTCTTAAACTACCCATTTGATAGTTTTTATTTTTATTTATGAAAATTGCTTGTTCTGCGGGTTTGTGCAACTTTCCCCCGTTTAATACTAAATAGGAAGAGAATTGGCGTAGTAGTGAAAAATATTCATATTTATTACGTAAGTAATTTATATTAAATTTATAATTTTGTAGTGCACCCACAACAGCGGACACGTGTTTCACAGCAGGAATTGTGATTAAAAGAATGCAAATATGACAAACATGCTTATATCTCTGAAATTACTTAACAGAAAATGATTAAAATTAAAGTGCGTTATGCTCCAGAATCATTCTATACAATTATATAACCTAAATAAATGTTAAACTATCTACTTTGTCCTGCCTTAGGTTCAAAATAGGACAAGAATTCTATTCAACCTTTGTTCAGTTGATTTTAAGTGTGTGATAGAGTATATAGGATCTCCAGAAGTACTTTGTAATTTATTTGGAATGGACAGAAGAAGATATCCATATTTTATTATTGGTCTGCACATGGCTTTGTAGATGTGGTAAGTTATTTTCACGTTGGGCAAACTTCTATTATGCGCAAAAACATTAGACTATTACGCTTTGATAGAATCAGCTCTGGCGCCTCCACCAGAAACGGAGCTTATTATTCTTCAACATTCATTAGTAACGCTCGGCAAAACTTTGACTGTCAAGACTCGTACGCACACGGCTAGTTGTTTTGTACAGTAGCTGGTAAGTTAGTGATGTTCCGTGTGCGGACATGAACATTTAGTCGAGTGGTTCGTAAGACGATTTAGGCAAAATGATAGGCTTGTACGCACGCGGCTAGTAGTTTTGTACAGTAACAAGTAATTTAGTGAATTTCCATGTGCGGACATGAAAATTGAGTCGAGTGGTTCGTAAAACGATTTAGGCAAGAAGACAGAAATTATTCTATTCTACTGGCAGGTAGGTCTCACCACCACGTACCACTAAACAACTAAGCAGCTACAGTGGTGCGGGCACGTTTGTTTTTGTCGAGTTGGATAGTACTGTAGGGCCTGTTGTGGCGTATACCACGGCCCACGGTTGTTCCAATTGCACATTTAACATGAATAAATTGATAATTTGGAAAATCCTTGACTAATTATTCACAAATTTAGACACAGTGTGCATTTTTAGGAGTGAATTACCTGTGGCTATACTTGATTTTGATAACTCAACCACTTCCGGAGATATGGTCCCGGAAGTCCAAAAAGTTTCAATTACCGTCAAAGTATTAAATGATATACCAAAATCAGTATCAAACGAAAGCAGAGTTATCCAAAATATCATCACACTTTTATTTAATTGATTGGTTTAATTGAATATTTATTTAATATTTATTTAATTAAATTGATTTTCTTTGCAAACTTAATTCTGATACAATCGGATCTGATCAGCTGAAGCGTGTTAGGTATTAATTACTTTATCCTAGGCTAAACTAGTTTAACCTGTTATGTAAACGCATACTTCATGGCAAACTAGTATGATCTAGGCCAAACTGATTTCGATTAACGGTTTAGAAATTTACTACAATATGCATCCAGAGGATGTTTTCTGATGCGCGTGTTTTTGGACGGCGTGTCTTATATCGCTCGAGTTTTCTGAAGCGCGTCTTCTGACGAGCGTGTGTTTTTGGATAAAAATGATAAAATCTCTTCAAAAATCACCCGCATCAGAAAACGCGCTTAAAAAACACGGCTGTAAAAAAAACGCGCGTAAAAGACACGCGCGTTGCAAAGCGAACGTTTCATAAAACACTCTTGTCAGAAAACACGCGACATAGAAAACGAGCGTAAAAAAACACGGCTTCATTATACTTCAGAAAAACACGAGCGTCAGAAAACACGCGCTTCAGATAACACGCGAGTCATAACACACGCGCAACATAAAACACGAGTTTCAAAAAACATGATACTTAGAAAACTCGCGCGTCAGAAAACACGCTCTACAGAAAACGCTCGTAAAAATTATCGTACACATCAAACCGTTAATTAAAATCAGTTTGGCCTAGGCCACACCAGTTTGACCTGAAGTATGCCTTTACATACCACGATAAACTAGTTTGGTTTAGGATAAACTAGTTGTGCTTACCGCTCTTCGGCCGAACTAGCTTGGCCTAGGTAAAACTGGTGCTGTCTGAAAACTGGTTTTACCAGTTACATTTGAATCACATGATACTATCACTGATATTAAGTGACATTTTAGCGCTGCGAAGTAGGCAAGGCCACTTCAAGGACTAGTGCCAGTGACAAAGCTGTTATACGATCCTCTTCTACTGTAGATACCAAAGCTGAATGTAATGCTTATGCCTAGGCAAATCGTTAGTTATATGAAAAGGTACATACAGAACCCTTTCTATAGAAAATCTTGCCAGCTATATTTATGTAATTATTACTAAACATTCCTGAACGTGCGTTACAAATCCATAACTTTCCGAACCCGGATCACGTGTTTTTGGACTCGAGTCACTACCTCCCGGTCTATAATGGTATGTATCCATATGCTTTACCCTAGTTTAGCTTATGCTCTTCACATGCGCACAATTGATAAAAGAATCAACCGTATGCCACTGGCAAACACCGCAAAACTCATACCTTTAAATTTACATCAAACGCAAACACGTTGTTTGTTCAAATTAACACGTGGACCAATTTACGTCCGTCCAACATATCGATTCCCGGCCCGTGTTCTCAACCACATTAACAACATTGGCAAAATTTAGCAGCACATAAAGTACACAACACTATGTCAACCATGTATGTGCAACGGTAAAGTTAGCCAAGCAATTAATAAAGCGCAGATGGGCGAGCGCTCTCTAATATAATAGTGCTGGATTATCTTTATTACTTATCGCCACATGGGAAATTACATCGCCTCTACAGACACTCCTACATGCATTGTCGGTGTAATTGTGCTGCAAAGCTAGGAGCACTGCGCAAGCCAAGGTCGATATTAACGGCAAATGGTGCAGAATTTATAATAGTTAACAGAGGAAGAAATATCAGCTCTTCTTCCAAAATAACATGTGTGCTATAGTGCGATATTGCTCATATTCTAACATTTCCCTGTTAATGTGTTCTCGTATCTGTGAAAATAAACTTTGAAGGAGTTACCCCGCAAAATGTTGGCTATAGTAATTCAAGAAATTCAAGTTTTAGAAAGTACAAGTATCTTGAGAAAGATTTCTTATTTTAGCTGTATTCGTCATCATTTATTTACCACTGTCCACAAAAAATAACATAAACGTATTCGCCAATTTTTAAACCTTGTCGAAGAGATAAGTGAAACGACCTAAGGGCACATAGGAGAGGAACTGGAAGAATACAGGAAGGAATAGCACATGCAACAATTACATGTAATAATATAAATTTGCATAGATCACTTTCATACACAGATAACCATTACTTCCAGTAGAGAACCGCGCAATGCACGCCACCGTACAGTGAAGCGCCTATAATAATCTAGATGGACAAACGTCATTTCAAAGAATTGATTAATGGTCACATATTATAAACAAACCCCACGAGGTGACAATTTTAGGTAATAAGTGTGAAAAACATTCCACATGGAGGAGTCTTTCGAAAACAATGTTTTATTTAAAATTGAGTATAAATTATGAATATTCCTCAAGCTTTTTATCTTTATATTTTTTATTTAATGTCAAGGATTTTTTGTTGTTTTTGTTGATATTGAGTAAATATTTACTATAATCAATAAAAAGTCGAAGAAAGTCGAATATCTCTATGTGTCTTCAGATTTGTATATAAAACGTTCATTATAAGTTACTTATTTACGACCTTCTTTACTACATTATCTCTGAACCACTGCAATAACAAAGAAACATACTTTATTTATCAACCCCCTCCAAAACCACCCGATTATCAAATGATTTAAAAAATATTTTTAACTAGTTCCCAGATGTAATATTAAGACATTTGCAAAGTTAGAGAATTTTTCATTATACTTTACTTTTCAACCCCCTCCAACTCTTTGTGGGTACAATACTATCACATTTAGAAGAATTCAAATTATTAAATGAAAATTTAGCGTTTCAACCCCATAAAAAGAACCCCTTAAGGTTGATATTTTATTCACTATGTTTCTAGTTACCAAATTATTAATTTAAGTTCATCTAAAAGAAAAAAATAATTTTGTCCGGCTAAAAGTTGGACAAATGTATCACTGTGCACCGGCTACACGCGGTTGCGTTAAGCATTCGGCCGAATTCCTGTAATCTAGTCCATCGGCTATAGCTCACAACCTATCTGAGACTGTTTACTGTTTTTTTCTGTTTTGTTCGGACTTTTACCAGTATTCAAAGCGAGCGCGCACAAGTACGTATGTCCAAAACCAGTAGCAGCAGTGATGAGTAAGATGTCTACACTGCCGTGCTAAGAAAGAAGGGCGTATCTGACAATTTGTTAGCATTTTACTTTTCCGATCAAATCTAAAGATGGAATGATTTGTTGTTGATCTATTACAGCGTAATTATAGAAGAACATCAACAGCAACGAATTAAAAAATTATATCAGAACGCTTCTATCTGCAAAGCAAAACCAGACTCTTAAACTCGGACTTTTCACAGATGCACAGATGTAGCTACGTCCTTTCAGCTTAGCACGGCAGTACAGATGTCATATTTCTAGTTCATAAAACTACAGAAACTCGCGTTCATCGACCGGTATGTTATAACTCATAGGTCCCAAGAATATGTATTAGATATGAGTTTATTTGTGTTTGTACCGACAGATAAAAACAGTGACTTTTGTTGCATAATGTGTAAGTACGTTTTGTATGTGAAAAGTATCAGCATATCAAAAATGTAACCATAATTATATTGTCTGATATATGTAGTTCAAAATTATGAACACCCTGTATGTAAACACGTTGTGCTGTCTTAAAAAACATAAACAACTTAAAAATGTCTTGTAGCTGAGATACAAATTGTTTCATTAAAAGATGTTTTTAGAAAAATAAGGCGATAACGCAAACCTGTAAGGATAGTACTAAATTGTTGCAAAATTAACACAAAAATAAGTCTATTCCATTAAAGAAAAAATTAGTTTACCCTGATTCTCGCGACACCACGTCTACAACAAAACTAATAACACGTCCTAGTTGCCCCTTTTGCACAAGAAAGTATATTTGTATATTTGTATTATATTTTCTATTTGCAGGAGGTTTACTTTTTGAGATAATCTAACGATAAAATTAAAAAAAAAGTAATATTTACCTACTTCAACCGAAGTATCGAACTGGAAGTAATCAACTTTAACTTCGACATTGAATTTACAATACAAAACCACATACAAAAAACTACTCGAAATATTTTGCAATATTTTCTAATGTGAACATCGTCAAATTATACAACTATACTCCTAAGAGGTAGCCCAAAGTTGTTATTAGTTATTGAAATTAGTTTAACAACATTAGATTCTTATATGTTTGTCTTATTATCGCTTGCCTTTTAGTGTTTTACTAACCAGGACACTATCAAGCTACGACTTTGAGGTATTCATTAATCAATTTTTGTTTGCCCGACACATAATGGTATTAAATGGTATAAATAAACAATTACAAACTAATTATGATTTGCATGATTAATTATGGTGATCAGTTTTTCTCCCCCATTACGTTTTATCTAAGCGGACCTAAGGGGTTCTTGCAATGGACCCTTCGTTGAGGTTAATTTTAGTGCATAGATTAAATTCAAACATTTTTAATTTTCGAAAACAAACAAAATCGTCAGACGGACCTGGTAATACTTTTAAGTTACATTTTCATAAAACTTTCACATCATTTCCTATCGTTATCAATAATGACCGGGCAGTATGAATACTGCCTAATATTCAGTAGGCCCACAACATACATACAAATGTGGAATCTCTATCCGTTTTTGTTTACTGTTTTACTAAATTTCAGATTTTAGGGTCCTTTCTAACGATGTTCTAAGAAAATATCATAACAATCAGAATCTACACTCAAAAATACCAAGAGAACATGATATATTTGGTTAATTACTTTCCAAAATCATTCACTCCATACCAAAGATAATCGCCGCGTATTTTGTGAAACTCACTTTATTCTTCAGAACTATAAAAAGCCTCCATTATTAATACTCATTCAAAAAGCAAAAAATATCACTTACCCACTTAACCGTCGAAAATCTACGAAAACTCTTCCTCCATGACAAAAACACAACACACGGATCTAGTTCCATATTTACATCTGTACATCACACCTCTATATAAAATAACTATGAATTTGATAGCAAATAATCCAAATTTTTACGAGTTTTGATACCGTGGTATACGCGCAATAACATTTTTCGTGATACTGCCTGTCGACGCCGCCCGCACATGTGGCCTGAGCAAGGCATGCTCCGCCAAAAAAACTGGTTTTCAAGACGCTGCTAGGTGATAACGGGCTAGCGACGCTAACAATCACACTATATTCCACTCATTATAGATTTTTGATGTACAGTGTATTAACAAGATCAAATGCTGCAGCTGAGACTGATATCAATCGATGGCTTATGGTCGCTTGACATTAGCACGGGCATTTCTAATGTCAACTGACCGTTTGACGTGTAATGCAAAAACAATACTTCAATCAATTACACTAAATTAACTGGTCATTTTCTCGTAGAGGTTCCGGAATCCTTTTGATGATAATATTTGTCCGCTACAGTGTGGTATTTTCATTTTCGCGAAAGGGAGTGAGAAGCGAGGAATGAAGGATTAAAGTCTGACAGGAATAATTTTTCTTCAGCCGTTAATTAAAAATTATGTTTATATAATTATAAACATTTTAATATGTTGCTACGGTAACATAATCTATCGATTGATATCAGTTTCATCAACTGCAATTGATCTTCACCTCACAATTTTGACAACGGTGATGTACCCCAGGCAAGGGTATCGGTAGAGGCATTATGGATAAAATAGTGGCTATGAAGGGTACTAAAGTGGCGTTTAGTTTATTTGTCTTTATAATTTTATTATAAAAATTGTTGTGTTGCTACTACAACACGATCGTGCAATTCTAAATTGGATATAAGTATTCTGTAATGAGAAGCAGCATCGAAACAAGATTATGACGGGTTATGCGCATCTTACAACATTTCTTTGCTAATTGCAAAATCGGGAATCCACAAACCATTTTATGCCTTAAATTATCAAGACTTCCTTTGAGCAACAATACAGTGCAAGCACAGTTCTCTCTTCGATGAGTTTACGATGCCAGACAATGAATTCTACTTTTAGCATACATTCGCGTTTGTAAAGGATGTTTAAATTTGCCAAAAACTATTATTTGCACAAACTGTGATATCCGATACTAAAGAAGAACCAATATTTCATGAATTGGAACAGTTCTTTATAGAAAAAGAAAGTAATTTGACTAATATAATGGCAGTTGTTACGAACGGCGCTCCTGCAATGGTAGGGCGCTATTATGGGTTTGTAGCATTTCTGAAAAAGTCAGTATACCTAATATACTGGTGTGATACATTGGGTGATGTATCGAGAACATTTAGTAGTAATAAATGAGTGACCGCTTGCATAAGTCATTACATACGTAATTACATCAATTAACAATATCAGAATCCATTCCCTCAACGCTGATTTAAACGAATTAACAGAGAAAATGATGGAGCTTTTACTCGTTTATTACTTCATACTGAAGTACGGTTGCTATCAAAGCGTGTCTGTTTAAATCGCTTTGAAAAACTCTTTGATTAAGTTTTTTAAGTTTTTTTTTTCAGGCAAAGAATTCACTACGAGACAACTTAAGAAAATATAAAGCAGACATTGCTTATTTGACAAACATAATATTTAACAGGTTCAATGAAATAAATTTACAATTGCAAGAAGACGAGCTGAAATTTATAAAGGCAAAGTGGATTATACTGGTTGCAAAAGCAGATGCTCGAACTTTATCCCGAATTGCTGTCAATCGTCAAATTTTTTTTAATAGATTTGCATCATCATATTTAGTTCAACGAGTATTTACTCCAGTGATAAAGGAGATATAAGGGTGTTGCTGAGAAATCTAGCGCCAAATGTCGACGCACCAGGTGCATCCTCTCAAGGATTATTTTCAATATTAAAACATTATTAATATTTATGGTCGTGTTATATTAATCATCTGCGTATTGTACTAAATACAATTTAAAATTTTGAGTTCTAGGTAAACACCTTGAAGAAATAAAACTATTTCTTTCCTATGTATCAAATGGGTGCTTCGAAAAGGGTGCGGGGACCGAAATAAGTTTGGGAACCACTGGTGCACACGCACAGATTTTCACACCAACCTAAATCTACCCGACAAAAAGTTACTAGAGTTACTCCGCTAATCTGAGTATAGGTAATACGTATTCCACTGACAAAAGTTATGCCAAAGATGTTATTAGTTATTGAAATACTTGTGACACAATTAGTTTTGTATTTGTTGTGTATCTGTATATTTGTTATCACTTTTCACACGTGTGTATCACTTGTGGTGGGCCAAAAAAAATATAAATTTTCCAATAATCTTTAGTAATGCAAATATTTTATAAAAAAAAGCAATTGCTTATAATGTTTTGAACATTGAAATCAATAATTCAACCTTTCAATCAATATTGGGATGCTTTATGTATTGCATTGCAACATTTCTGATAATATCAGGTCAATTTAATGTGGAATGAAAGATGAATTAAAATGTCTATGTAATCAAATTTATTTGGTTTTGGTAAAAAACAACTACATATATTGATTTTATAGCAACTTATACAAGAAGATTTTTTAGTATACGCGGTGAAATTTCAAAGCATCGGTTTTTTACCATTTTTACTCAAAAAAGCAGTGAAATTGTACGTTTGCAACGATAACATTGCAAAGACACGACAAATCCAACTCCACGCTAGAGCTAACTTTAAAGATGGTGCACAAACCATGGCAATCTTGTAGTTTTCTTATGGGTCCATGATTGAGTTTGACATTTTTGTAGGTTTTTCTTGCCTCAGTTTCCCGTAACGTACTTGTTTGGCTGTAGATTTTCTGTTTTACTTTTTAATTTGGAACTAAAGTCAACATATTGTTCTTATTGAACTAAGATCATGACAATTTGCTTTCACTTGTCTGGCGGACCGGTGTTGGCTGTTCGTTTTTCACGTAAGAAATATATCTTCAAATGAAAAATGTGGGAAAAAATTTGTTTAGCAACACAATGTATTTAGAGGAACCATTGATGATCAAAATGCTGTTCATTTAAAGCACCATTAAAAAAATGTGCCCAGGCACATTACTTTATCATACAATATATAAAGTTAATAGTTTAGCTACATGAGATTCTATTTGATCGAAATCGATTGTGTCTGCATTAAAATAACACAAGTTAGTAAGGATTTGACAGATATTTTGACAATATTGAGACTAGGTATTGTCAAAAAATCAGCGTTTGACAAATCCTGGCTAACTATGTAGTTTAGTACAGACACGATCTCGATCAAAAAGAATTTGCTCATACAGCTAAACTATTAATTTTACCAAAAAAATGTCATAGACATAAATTATACAAAATTTCCCCTACTTTAATTTATTATTTAACTATTTTGACGAAACTACAGAAATGGCAGCTCATTTGCAAAATCCTTGAAAAATGCTTAGAGGAAACATGCAGTTCCTTTTGACCCTTTTGAGCCTAAAGCTGTGCAATGTTTTGGTTACTCAATCAACTCCGCGGATTTTTTTGTAAAAGCAATAAAACAATGTTTAACAATTTCTCCCTAGAGACGAAAATATTCACATTTCCTACAGATTTCAATACACCTTTCAGTTCATATTAAATTGGTTCGTTTTTTAAGGAAGTATTTGAGTTGATTGAATATTATTGGAAATACGAATAATAAAAACTTTGTGCCATTTCCTTTTTTTACCACAGTGTATAAATAAATATCACGCTTTATGACTATTAACATTATCAAATACAGTTCCTTCCATAAACAAATCCAATAAATCATTTTACGATGAAACTTCGCCGTTGGCTGTAGAGCTTTAATTTGCAGTTTGTGATGGTGTGGGCAGATAACGATGCAAAATATTCAGCTGTAAAGCTTCCACGGACACCATACTGTGGCCATATCGAGCGTCGCACTTGGCCGGCACAACATCAAACACTTTACATCCGGTATAAAGCAAATCCCGTCTGGGCGTTGCGTAACGGCCACAATAAAGCTCTATACGATGCTGTAAACATTTTTATCGATGGGGGTGCTTTAATGCTGCTTTTGTACTGTCCGCCATAAAAGCACCTGAAATAAATTGATCAACAAAACCCACTGCAAATTCTACCAGAACCCATATACACAAATTGGATTTTCTTAGAACCTTCGCATCTATTCCAAAAATAAATTCTTTCAGGATCAAGATAATGTACTGTTTAAGTTACTGTTAAAATTAAAGTTAGTTAATTAAGTAAATCTAAGGTAAGTACGCAATAAATGTTATGATATCTACATTTTTAAAACGTTGCAGGGTGTGTTTATTTGTTGAATAATGCTGAAAGCTACAAGTAGATTTTGATAAATTGTAAATGTAAACGCATTCATGTGGAAATTTGTAATACCTACACTTGTTGCTCAAGTACCAGTCACTTGTCCTAGCTGATTTATTTGCATTTACATTTTGTACATACATATGTTTGAGAGCGTAAATTTATTGTTCCAGCGCATTGTTCGTAAATGTATGATGAAAATGAAATCAAATTACCATAAATAAGCGAACCGTGCTGCTCGCTTCTTTAGAGTTAAATGAATACTGAAGCCTACATACTTATTTAATTTACCTAATTTAGAAAACATTTTAAACGAAATGAAACATCTTATTATAAAAAAAAAAAACATACAAAGATTTCAAACTAGGAAAGCCTTGTAATAATTCAGGTAAAATTTATTAATATTTTATTATGTCGAAACAGAATTTATGTTGATAAGTTGATAATTATCTTTTGAGTGTGGATATCAGAACATTTTACAGATTTCCAATAGCTTACTGTATCAGAAATACAATAGTTGAAGCAAATAATTACTCTGACTAACAAGAAATCGTACATATGACAACAGCGTTGATAAGCATTTTTGTAGAATCTGGATCTGAAAACAAAAATTGTGAAACCAGATTCAGATTCTTCGTTAAATTTTTCTCGCAGTTGGCTAGTCATTTAGTGTCGATTGTTGTATATTTGACAAATTAAGTAATTAGAAATTTGTAAAATGCTCTGATAACTAAACTACACAGTTTATCAATTTTGTATTTAAGATAATAATCGTGATATGAAAATATACATGTTGTAGCAAAAAAAAATTTCTTTACTTACTCTAATGGTGTTTCTGGTCATACAATATTTTGAGGAGGTAACCCTCGAAAAATCCAATTTTTAATAACATAGATAGCACCATATTTACACATATTTGTGCTGAATACGAATCCGGACTCAACAGGTTTTTATCACAGTGTTTGCGTTTTTGTTCTACTTTGACTACACACACCACGTAAATAGACGCTGCCAGTGGTTTAAGAATGCTTGGGAAAATCTTTCAAGATATCATGTAAACCTAGAGACCGGGTTCGAGATTTTGGAGCAGGCAAGTACAACAGACGGTCAGTGGGCCGGTTTCAGCAATTCAACAGACAGAAACGCTTTTAAAAATAAAATTATAAAAATAATCAAATTAAGAATATTTCCATAATTTACCTGTAGAAATTCATCTTTCGTTTCTAAAACTCAGACTATGTGCCCACAAAAGTAAATAGTGAAATACAAGATGTTTATAAACGAGCTTGGTGTAAACTTAGTACATGGATACCATTAAATTCATTTTGTGTTGTAATTTTCATTTCAAAATTACAAAATGTATGGGCACACACTTTTATTTATTCGTAGCAATTTTAGAGTAATATACCGGCCTACATGGATCACGCATAAATGCAGATTTTTTATCTAGAAAACCGTTTCTTGTTAATTTGTTTTGTACTGGAGATACGGTACAAATTTACTAAGAAACCTTTTTCGCATTAAGTTTGACACTTGATTTTTTTTGTTTCTTATTTTTTATCATAAATACAAAGGAATACTAGTAGTTCATGAAATAGACAAAAAACAGCAAAAAAAATTTGAAATTTCCAGTAAAAACTAATACATTCATTCAAAGTTCACAGGGTATGAAAATATAAATTGGCCCAAAAATGCGCATTTTAATTACTCGCTAATTACTTACTAATAATCAGGTAAGTCAAATATTTCCTCGAAAATCGAAATGCTGTGATTATGGGGATTGAAACCATAATAAGTATATATTTAGAACATAAACTGCTTCCAGGTTGCCGTGTGTCAAGATTTGTAAATCCTGACGTTTCGCGAACCATGCTGCTCGCTTCTTCAGAGCTAACTGAATACTGAAGATCTGGAAATCGATCCTTACGCAGTCAAGTGTAAACGCACATGGGAGCGGCAGCTCCAGATGTGCGCAGTGAGGTGTAAATTTAGGTATATAATTGTTTGTTGTAGATTTGTTTGGTAGGTCTTCAGTATTCAGTTAGCTCTGAAGAAGTGAGGCAACATGGTTCGCCAAACGTGAGCATTTACAAATCTTGACACACGGCATAAGCCGGAAGCAGTTTATGTGAAAACCTACGTGCTTACATAATAGATATGATAAATTAAAAACCAAATATGATTTTTGCAGTTTTCGAGATTTTACAGTGATCTCATAATTCACCTACACATCATCATTATGTTTATCTGTTTTGTTGAATTTCTTAATGGTAACGTTTTATATTACCGACAACTTCTATAAACTAAAAATGACTTTGTCGCAAGTAAATAACAATGTTTATAAGAATATTAATTTTAATTCAGACAAAAACTAATAAAGCTAATGTCAGGCCTCAAAATCAAAATCTCTTGTCGGCCTTTCGACCTGAACTTTTTCGATAACCTTATGTGATATCCTATCTCCTGATAGGAACCGCAAAAACCTATTGACAAAGTCTTTTTGAAGCTCCTTGGAGTTATCACTACTCCACGGCTTTCAATGTTTTTTTTTAGAAAAGTGTTTGACTTTATAACCAATGAACCATCCTGGTTCGGACCAGCTTGATTAACTTCACCGGACTTTTAGCTGGGTAAACATTAGTTCTATGTGGACTATGTAGATTTATGAGTTATTCTGACTAATAAAGGACTAGCTTAGGAGAATATTATCCATATGCAATATCAACACTATTCGAAGTCCGTTCAATTCCTGCTAAAATTAATATTATGTTGCCGCTACCTTCAACATTCCACACACAGACATTTCGCTTGTAACGTTTGAAGTTTTATGCAGATTAGCTTTTGTATTCAGGACGCGTACAACCCGGAATCCTCAACGCTGGTTTTCTTTAGCCGGCCAGAACTAAATCAAATCGTCCGTGCGTTTTATCTCCTCATCTCATAATAGAATTCCGCAAAGCACAAATATGGAAACGAGCCGCCTGCCGCTCCACTGTTTCTAGCAAAACATTTCACGTTTGCTCCAGATATCTCTGACGGTCCCACATAAATGAAATGAAACACCCATACCGGAGACGAAATTAAATTCGGAGCCTTGCAAAAACAGGGATGCTTATCTAAACTTGCGTTCCTATTTGGAAAAAGCGATATCCATTACGAGGTTTATTAACTGTTACGTACTGAAATGTTGCAAAGAATAGAAGTCAAGTAGCGTGTAAGAAAACTTATTTGAAGAGATAACTGCTAAATTGAGCAATTTGCTTATTATCTGGCACATTAGAACATTTTTATGAGAAATCTAATAGCGTATCTACCTCTTTAAATTTGAGATATGTTTAAAGATGGCGTGAGAACCAACGGTAAAATGCTTTTATGAGCGTAATATTGCCGAAAGCACTATTAAAAATTTAACCTGGGGTTTGTAGTGAATATAAACTTTTAAATCTCCTTCAAATATTGCTCCAGTTGAAAGTTATCCGAACTGTAATTTATATTAGTCAATCCAAGTAAATAGTGAGTTTTGTATACCGGGTGATTCAATTTCGAGGCTCATCATGGGGATCTCGCTTATTAGTGGAGATAGAGCCTATGTTTAAATTTGGCAAAGTTTCGTATTTTTGTGTCGAGCAATTATCTGAAAGGAAATTTAACTTATCATTTTCCATTTTGAAGATCTCCGCAAAAAACTGAAACGTTAAGATATCGTTTTCAATTTTTTATTCAAAAGCAAACGTAGACGTTTGAAACAAAAACATTCTTTTCAACAACTTGTCAACAAGGAATGCAGTGTTATTTTTTATTTTGAACTACCATACCCCATCAAAGATGGCGGCCCAACAATGGCCAACTTTTGTTTTGCTTATGAGCGGTATGTTGAATTTTAGCATTTTCCGATAGTACCTAGTTTTTTTCTCGTTTCCGCAATGTTGGCATTATTTCTGAAAACAAAGATGTAATAATCAAAATCCCTCAGGTACCCTACTGTAGCTTGGTTACAGACCTGCGTTGGGTTTACCATTTAACCAAATAAACCTTAATTGTGGTTGATTGTTGATGTGAAATACCGTTTTCCAATAAGGAAAAGCGTCATATGATACGGAGTTTATTATTGTTCTCATTAATATACCCTAACGTACAACTTTGGACAGAAATTTGGCGGAGCATGGATCGTTTAGTAAACCTCGCAATTCTTACACTCCTCATGGAAATGTTGAAAACGATCAAAGAGATATTTTGGAAACGTTAGATTAACATAATTAGCAATGCATCGACTACTAGTTTTTAGATAAATGATGATCCTCGGATTTCTAAGCGGGAAGTAGCCTCTAATCTGGAATTGCCACAAACATGTGGTTGGAGATCATTACGAACAAAGAAATTGAAGCCGTATAAACCCCACACAAGTCAAACTTTGTATCCTGGGGATAACATCAGACGTGTGGAATTTTGCACCTGGCTACTAAATGAAATAAACCAAGAAGAAAATTTTAAATCACGACATTTTGTCAGATGAGTCGAAATTTACAAATTGTAGTTTTTTCATTATTACACCATTGTTTTACGAAATAATGCCAACATATTATACATTGCCGAACTGAGAAAAACACGACTATCGGGAAATGCCAAAATTGAACATGATGCCCATAAAAAACTAAAGTTGACCTTGGTTACTTTGATGGTTACTAGATGGTAGTTCATGTTAAAAAGTAACACTGCATTCCTTGTTAAAAGTAGCTCTAGAATGTTTTTCTTTCAAATGACTACCTACATGTAGTTTTGAATAAAAAATTAAAAACGGTATCTTAATGTTTCAGTTTTTTGCGGATATCTTCAAATTAAAAATGATAGCTCAAATTTCTATCTCCACTAATAAGCGCGATCCCCATGGTGAGCATCGAGAATGAATCACCCGGTATATTTGAGATCCACTGCGAGACACAAAAAGCAAACTTGGGATACTTTGCTAAACTTTTAATGTTCAATAACTTTTTCATCTTTGACCAATTTTGATGATTTTTTCAGGATATCGTAAACAATTGCTGCTTAGTATAGCAAGAGGACCAATATGATGTCTTGATAGTCTAAGTTTGAGACACGCTGTTGAATAATTAAAGAAACTTGATAAAGTTCTCAAGTACTTAATACCACATCTATTCATCCCCATATTTCATTGATTACAAAAGATACAGACTACAAGTAAAACTTGTAACTCTTGTAGGTAAAGATAACGTTAAGATTCAATTGTTAAAATTTGATTTTCAACCTATGGATTTCTGAATTAAGGTCTGGACATTATCTTTTCACCATATCAATTCCGATATTAAAATAAATAAATATTAATAATAATAAAATATTAAACACTGTTAATAAAGTAACATTTATCTAATTTACGTTAATGTTCCATCGCATTTCAATTTAATATATTTGAATTAATTTATCATTATTTTTTCAATTTTTCGTTTATGACCACTCAGATGTTTAAAGAGATACAACCTGACCACGTGCTTTAATTACTCCATAGGGTTTCTATGCCACCAAATCATCACTTTGGTTACAGAAGTTGAAAAACACGATAACAAAAATTGAAACAAAAGTTTATTTATTAATGAATTATATCTATGTATTATATCTATGTATAGTAGTTTACAATTTTAGTTTCTAGTTTCTTTATAGCGAGTTTTTGTCGTTATATCTTATCTAATATTTAACACATTAAAAATATTATTAATAATATGTTATGTACACTTGATATATTTCAACCTACTGAGAAACTTTAAGAAAAGTAAAAAAAAACATTACCAACAAGGAGTGAATTGAATAATTATAATTTAATACGAGTTGTTTAAATATTACAACGTACGTTATATTTACAGCGCATTTCTTATAATTACATTAGGTGGTCATAAATCTGACAACAAATTTATTTTTAAAAAAACACAGATTATATAAAAATCTTCTCCTAGATTAAGCGTTCCCTTAAAAACCACATCTTTTTCGGTTAATTCTTGCTCCGAATTTCACCCGCGTTAGCAGAAAACAGCAGAAGGCACTTTCCGCCCTGCATTAAGAAAAATGATCAATTTTCAATTGTGGACGAAAGTATGCGGCATCATTAATAACTTCTGGTGATTCTGCAAAAAGTGCCTTTCAGGTGGAGGCGCCAGAAGAGTTTTTTTTTTGTGTGTGTGAGTTGGTATACGTAGCGGGTTTGTATTCGCCGAAAGGTCAGGTGGCGAGTCAATAACGCCGCCTGCCTGGGCTCTCCACAATGGAACAACGGGAGCCTCAAAAGCGAGGCCCGCTTGTGCCCCAAAAGACGACTTATCGCGGACGCATTCAAAGGAAGACTTATCGAAAATTGAGAATGTGTATGTGTTTGCTTCCTACGAGGATTTAATTCTTATCGGCATGTTGAATTCTGGAAAAAGAAACGTTCTTTGTTTGACAGTTTGCCATTCTATTCTAAAGTTCTTTGTCGAGAGCAACAGAGTTTTATTTCGCTGATAATTTTATACAATGGTGGCTAAAGTACGTAATATAATGCAAAAAGAATGTAATAAGCTTTTATTTTAAAATATCGCTTGTAGTTTAATAAATAACGGAAAATTATTTCTCATAACAAATAAAAAGCCCGCCTATGAAACAAAAATATACCAATTGATTCAGAAAAACGGCTTGCACATTATATCGAAATATTTACTGCATTATTGATGATATTATTATTGAAATTAATTAAAAACTATCAGTGAAATGTAAGTCAAAAAATCATTGAAGCTTAATTTTTATTATTGATTTTGTTCACGTATAACGAATGTGAAAAGCTAATAATTTGGAAATTTAGTTGTAAAAAGTATCATTTTAATACAAAGGTAATTATTTTGTCGTTTGAATTACGCGTTTTTGTACATATATTCAGGCTATGTAGGTATATTTAATCACAATGCCAAAGAAATGAATGAATGTTTATGATGCTTTTAAAAAGCTTCTTTTCAAAACTTGTCCCTTGTTGCCATAAGATTTAACCGGTATAGTTTGAATGAGTTTGACCTATGTAGTATCCGCTTCAATGAAAGAACTAGGAGTGTACGGCTTCTGGCTATGTGCACAATGCGGGTGTTGTTTGTACATACTCTCAGGGTCAGAGCCTTTGAGCAGACTCTACACCAAATTCAATGCTGCTGGAATATAAATAACAAACACAGACGGCGAGTAATTACATAGGTATATAATTGTATGCAGAATAAAACGCTGTATAGTAGCTAGTGTTTTATGGTCGATAAAAAATGTTAAGCTTTTTCACTAGTGAAAAAGCTTAACATTTTTTATCGACCCGCTTTACTTAAGTCCCAAGGCATCCTGCTTGTTGTGCTTTTAATGGAGAGTAGACTTAACTTCTTCTATTGTATTACCATATATTCATTGAAATCCATATACATTGAAGAACATTTTAATATTACGTACATATGACAAATATATGAGACTGACAATCTAATATTATTATGTAATGTTACCCAGCAACTGAAACTTATTTTTATTTATTTCAACATCCCCCTGTAAATTGAAATAAGTTGAATGTTGTATTAATGAAAAACTATTCTATTTCTAAACTTCGTAAACTTAATGTGTTGTAATGGTTTAGTAAATATGTCACTGACGTTATCTTCTGTGTTACAAAATTGTATTGTGATTCTCTTGTCATTAACAGTTTCAGTTATAAAATGATAGCGAACATCTATATGTTTACTACGCTTATTTATGACCCCATTACTAATTAAACTTAAGGCACTTTTATTGTCTATGTTTATCTGTGCGTCTATAGCTTGGCCAGTCAGTTCTTCTAGAAATCCTTTTAGGTACAGCATTTCCCTACAGCATTCTGCGGCAGCTATGTATTCCGCTTCAGTAGTTGAAAGAGCAATTATGGGTTGCTTCCGTGCGCTCCAGCTTATTGGTCCACCATTTAGAAAAATTACGTATCCAGTAACACTTTTTCTAGTCTCCGCACAATTCGCATAGTCCGCGTCACTGTAGGCAATTAGTTTGATAGAGTTTTTACCCGAACCGATGTCATACTTAATACCGAATTGTCCATTTGTGTTAAGGTATTTAAGTATTCTTTTTACGTTATTTACATCGCACTGTTTGAAGTTAGTAACATATCTACTAACAAAATTAACAGCAAAGCTAATGTCCGGTCTAGTTTTATTTGCTATGTAGAGCAAGCTTCCAACCGCTTCTTGATATTTATAGTTTTTAGCTTCAGTTTTGTCATCACGTTTAAAATCACTAAGGCTTAACGGAATTTTAGTGTCTTTTGAATCTTCCATTTTAAACGTTTTTACTTCTTGTTTTATATTATCCACTTGATGTAATATTAAGTGTTCTTTAGTTCTTTTTATTGTTTGACCTAGGAAAGTGTCCGGATTTTTCCACGTTTTCATTATATAATTGTAACCGATGCTTTTTATTAAACAGTCAATTTTATTTAGATCGTTTGATACTACTAGTCCATCATCTACATATATACCTAGTATTATAGAGCCATCATTATTTTTAAATACACATTGTTCAGATTTTAATTGTTGTAAGCCAATTGATTTTAAGGTTTGTGTGAAAGTTTTGTTCCATCTAATGGGTGCTTGTCGTAAACCATACAATGCTTTCTTCAGCTTGCATACTTTTCCTTCTTCATTATATCCTTTAGGTACTTTCATGAAAATTTCTTCTTCTTCGTACAATGCCCCATAAAGAAATGCTGTTTTAATATCAAATTTGTGTATGAAACTGTTATTTGCAGCTGCCATGGAAAAAATGATTCTTGTAGCGCTGCTACTTATTACAGGACTAAATACTTCATCTAATAAATCTGTAAATCCTTGTTCAAAGCCTCGCACTACAAGCCTTGCCTTATAAGTTTCGTCTTCTTTCACTCTGAATATCCATTTATTGCTTAATATCTTTCTTTCATGTGCACATTTTTCATCTACAAGTTCCCAAACGTTGTTATCTTCCAATGACTTTTTTTCATCCTCAATCGCTGTTTGCCATTTTTCTTTATCGTCTCCCTCTAAGACTTCCTCATAAGTCAAATAAACATAATCTTTTAATTTTACAGGAACTTTTCTTTCTCGATTACCTCTTCGAAGATGAACTTCTTTCTCATTTTCTTCTGACTGCTTCTCTAATTTGTCTTCTTCTTGAGAACTCTCTTCAACATTCTCTGTATTTTCATTATTTTTATTCTTTATTTCATCTTCAAAAAATACTTCCACTTTTTCACAAAATCCATTTGTCTCATCTATTAATACTTTTACCATCTTATTTTCAAAAATAGCGTCTCTTGAAATAATTATTCTTTGTTTCTTTATGTCAAAAAATCTGTATCCGTTTGTAGCATATCCTACAAATATCATTCTCTGACTTCTATCATCCAGTTTTTTTAGTTGACCCAAACGTTTTATATGAGCATGTGATCCAAATATTTGTAGATTCTTCAAATTTGGTTTGAATCCATTCCACAATTCGTAAGGTGTTTTTTCTGTTGTAGTTGTGGTGGTTCTGTTCATTAGATATCCACTAACTTTAATGGCTTCTCCCCAGAATTTCTTATCTAACTTAGAATCAATTATTAGTGATCTCGCTTTTTCTAGCAATGTTCTGTTGAGTCTTTCAGCCTTCCCGTTGAGTTGTGGAGTATACGGAATTGTGAAATCAAACGTTGTTCCTCTCTCTTTACACCACCTTTGCAAGTTGTTATTTGCATATTCTCTCCCATTATCACAACGAACCTTTTTAACTTTTAAATTAAATTTTATCTCGTTTCTTGAGACGTATTCTTTTAGTAAGTTAGCAACTTCATCTTTACCTTTTATTGGATAAACTTCCACACGATGTGTAAAATCGTCCAGGAATGTTACAAAGTACCTGCATCCATCCCATGTACCAGGAGTTATTGGACCGCAAACATCTGTGTGAATTATTTCCATTGGTCTTTTAGCTCTTGCTCTTTCTTCTCCAAATGGTGTTCTTACTTGTTTTGCTTTCGCACAAATTTCACAAACTGTTTTAGTGAGGATGTTAATCTGATCATCACTAATTTTCAATCCCTCAGACATATGTTTTAATTTCTTTATTACATCTGCACTTGGATGACCTAGCTTTCTATGCCAATTTATTGTTTCCTCTTCCTGAGTCAACAAGGCGTTCTTTATTTGTTTATTTTCCTGCATATTTAAGATATAAAGTCCATTTCCTTCCACCTTTCCTTCCATGATTTTTGTCTTTTCCTTAAAAATTTTAACCGTTTCTTTCTCAAAAATCACTTTTCCACCATTTTTAGTAATTTGTCGAACAGACATCAAATTTCTCTCCAAATCAGGAACATAAATTACTTTTTCTAAATTACAGACGTTACCTTCAAAACTTCCAGTTGCTTTTGCCACAAGATTTTCGCCTTTCTTTGCAGTTCCAATGTTTTCATCAAACTTTTCAACATTTTTTAAAATTTCAATATTATTTGTCATGTGCGATGAACATCCCGAATCTACTACCCAATCATTGTTACTGTTCTTCCTAACATTGTTTATAAAAAAAGCTAGTGTTTTCTACTTTCTTTTTATTTCGAAAATAACAATTTTTTTCTATATGGTTTGTCTTCTTACAAATTGAACATACCATCTTACAATCTCTGGCAATGTGACCTCTTTTCTTACATCTATAGCACGTTATATCTGAATATCTGTCGTTATTAGATTTCTTTGTAAAAAATTTTTTATTTACTTTAAATGCTACTGATTCAGATGTACTTCCATAATTGACTCTTAGTTCTTCATTCAATAATCTCTCACATAACTTAGTAAATGTTCGCTCTTCTTTCGGTGTTGATTCCCATGCACTAATGAAAAATCTATACTCTGGTGGTAGAGTGGAAATTACTTTTGTAATAATCATTTCGTCAGAAATATTTTCTTTTAGGGAATTTAGCTTGAAAGTCAAATTTTTAATTTCTGCGATATTAGATCCCATGTCGCATTCTGGTTTAAATTTGAATTGATAAAATTCTTGAAATAATTTAAATTTTAAATCGCTTGTGTCCCTTAAATATATTTCCTTAAGTTTCCTAAACATTTCAGAAGAAGATGTACAGTCTAGAAGATGAATTAAGATTTGTTTTTCTATGGTTGTTATTATAATTTTTTGGGCTATAGCATCCCTTTGTTCCCATTCATCAATTAGTTTTGCATCTTCTACAGGACATATTTTCTTCCCATCAACTATCTCCCACAAACCTTTAGCTTTAAATAAAATCTGAACCTGGAATTTCCATAAACTATAATTCTCACTCCCTTTTAAAACGTCTATATTAATTGTATCTTGTGCCATTATTATATACTTCCCTTTTTACAATTCTTTAAGTTTTACTACAGTTGGTTTTTAATGGTTTTTAATTTGACTTTTTAATTGTCATTTACCCGTTTTTTATTTATTGGCTTTTTATTTTAACTTATTGCACCTGTTCTGTGGTCCGTTTTTACGACACGCGTCCCGCGCTCTTCCAGGTGGTTTCTTCTTAATTCTTCCTTACGCCAATCAGTTTTTACATCTACCTCCTATATCATGCAGCCTGCCTGTCTGCCTGGTTGCCTGCCTGGTCACCTGTCTGGTTACCTTCCTGGTTGCCTGTCTGGTTACCTTCCTGGTTGCCTGTCTGGGCCCATAACCTGTTGTGCTTTTAATGGAGAGTAGACTTAACTTCTTCTATTGTATTACCATATATTCATTGAAATCCATATACATTGAAGAACATTTTAATATTACGTACATATGACAAATATATGAGACTGACAATCTAATATTATTATGTAATGTTACCCAGCAACTGAAACTTATTTTTATTTATTTCAACACTGCTATAAAATTGCAAACAAATAAAAATTATGAAAAATAGGTATTGTTTCTATCATTATGACATCTATTTGATCAAAATTGTGATTCAGCACAAATCAACCTATAAACAATATCTACTGTGCTTAAAAAATGATATATCTATTGCCTTTAATCAATATTATAAAAACAATACCCTACTTTTTATTTGTCTCTTTCTGAAACATTTGCTGATAATTTAACTGTATGCTAATATCTTCATTTTAATAAAAGGAATGTCTTAATAAGAGGATCTAACAGAATCTTTACAATATAATCTAACGTCTCTTCAGACGTTAGATTGTTTAGTACTGAATACGACCCAGGATTCAAAAGTCAGTTACTTTACAATTTAATAATGTTGAGATCATGAAAAAACGTCATTTATACTATTTTAATTTTTTTATTTTCTAGCAAAAGACCCGGATGTTCTAAAACCTTCAAAATGGTCTTTACGTAAAGCTTAAACTATGTACGTTGACGTGAACTTTATACATTTTTTCGCATATTGTGTCCTTGAAGCAATCAATGACAGGAATTATATAGCATATCGGTACAATTCAATCATAACACCAATAATAGTGCACATTGTTATTAGTACAATAAACCCCCTATGCTCTTTAATGCGTTGGTTGTATGAAAAATGATATAAACACATTTGTTAGTGTGTTTATCTACTTGGTATTAACGCTGTATACACAATTTCAGCTTCTAATATATGTAGTTGTTGGTAAATAATTGCATAATTATTTCTGAGATATATATTTGCAAAACTGACTGTTATCCCACGCTTTTAGTCGAACTATTTACAAAACAATATCCTCGAACGTTCTCTTACAAATCGCTTCCTTTACTTGCTCATAGAATATACTATACACAGAATGTACGTGTGTTAGTGTGTAAGTTATACACTTTTCACATTGTATTGACCTGTGCTAATCATTGTGAAACAGCATGAATAAATAAATGGAATTGAATTGACGTTACGGTTAAAGCTAGATCAAATAAAGCTCAATAAATCCGCCATTACTGTTTCGGAGATAGCAATGGCACACTTGCGTGGGACACCAACCAACACAATAAAATCGAAATTAGGTTTCCATCAACCTAAAGGGGTTGGAGAAAGAACAAAAAAACAATCGGCAGAAGCAATGAAATAGGTATGTCAATGCTTTGCTCTGGAAACGGTGGAAACCCCCAAAACGCAGCGCCGGAAAAAAAGCAATCTTGTCCGGGTGATACGCCCCAAGAGGGAAACTTTCTGAAATATGAATCGCCCTCTGAAAAGCAAACAAACAAATACACTTCCCCGGCTCACTTCGATATCCATCGATGTCGATCGAGTAAGAGGGCGCTCTGCACTTTACGCCAGATATAACTCGAATTAATCATTTGCAAAATTGAATTCGGCCGAAATTACTTTTGCGCTGGGATCTGGTTAGGTAAGTGGATTAGCTGCGTAGGCGTCGGAGTCTTTTCATAATATCGAAGTTTTCGCTCTTTGTGTACTTACCTAACCACCCACGCGTTCAATATGAAAGGGTTAACTGGGCCACGAAACGAATAACAGTTGAAAGTGTTGGTGTCGACGAGTGGTGGTCGGTTTATTAAAATTCAATTCGGGTCGGGGGTTTCAAAAATGGGGCTAAAATTACAAATCGTCCGGAACCGACGATCGTCACTTAACGGAAGTGTCGTAACGCGGTAGTTGAAACGCCATCATTTGATATTAATTGACGATTGAGCCACGCTGAAAAAGTATAAAAATGGACACTTGTTTTATGTTTAGTTCGAACTGAAAAAGCTATTGGTTTTGTGCTGATTTATTGAAATCATCCTGAGTAGTTGAATAAACATTATTGCTGCTAGTTGAAATACTGTTTTTATTCGAACTGGATAGTTTAATTCAATCATATACTGTCACATTTATCTTGCGCTTGAAAGTAGTTCACACAACTGTAGAAGTTTCTGTACAATATCACAATATTGAATGTCCATTATGTCATTTTGGTAATGGTCCCAACCGTCATTTATTATGAATTATTATTTATTTTCATCTATACGTCAATATTAACTAACGTAATTTTGTGATTTATTCAAGAGTAGAATAGTCCTACTAATAGAACATATGTTACTGAGAAAGCCCGAAATACGGTCAAACCTAGGATTAACGCGTTAATCCTAGGTTTAACCAATATGAATTGGTAAATTTCCGAAAAATGGTATTAATCAATATAATTTCGGGTTTTTACCAAGACATAGCGGTTAATCCCAAGCATTAAATCCTAGGCACCAGAATTCAAACAAAGGCAACAGCGATTACGTAATAGAATAACATCTTACCTTATACCGGCAATTTGTCTCCTCAAAATCGATGAAGAATGAACAAAAACTCAATGGGAAAACAATTAACACCAAATATCACACATTTATCACGTTTTTAAGTCAATACACCGATAGCTTTGATAGCAAACATAGAGAGACGCGTAAAAATTGTAATACGCATCATTTTACTACGTACCAAACGGTTTAGCACGGACGAAAACAAAAAACACGCTCGGGCTGCACCGAATACGTTGACACAGCATAGTTGGGGGGGGGGCGTATTATTAGTGCGTTGCTTGAATAAAAGGTGAAGCCAGGTACCTGTTGGGTATTATTTTGATTTGTTGTTTATTTATTATTGTTGTTATAGTTTTACTAATACTGATTCTATGTGTATTGGTTGAATTATCTATTGTTGATAATATATAATTTTGAATTGTAATGAATTGAGATTTAATTCGGATTCAAACATTGCGTAACATTAACCAAACATAACTCTTTTTTATTTGGCAGTCGATAATACTTTAAATATAATACAAACTAAGGAATTTCATTGGCATGGCTCACTGTAGATACAGCACAACTGCACATATAGCACAATCGATTCAATAGATTTTTTTATATACGGCTAGATTCCTTAAAAGTTTTTGTTCACATCTGTGGCCCGTAGCAAGATGTGTGTCATGTAGGGATATACTGATTTTTTTATTACAGTAATTTACAGCTTAAATTACCAAAGGCAATTTACCGTTAATACGTATTACCGTTGGTAATTTACTGATATTTATAATAATAAAAAGCCTGAACAATAAGTAAACAAAGTACTATATTTTTGTTTATTTATTATTTATTTGTATTTTGTGCCTGCTTTGACAAGCAATAATCGTTTTTTATCCGGATATTATTTTAACACCGAGATATTTGTTTACTATGTTTTTGTTATCAAAGGTTCTTTCCACTCCTCAATTCACCTGTCGAATGATATTATTTGAGAAAGCATAGCTAATATTTTTATATTGAATGCATAGGAGATGGAAACGGGATTTGGCCATGGAGATCGATTGAGCCGAGCCAATAACACAAATTTTAAATCAGAACCCATTTACCTACAGTTGAATTTACGAGTTAAAGAGATATTCATTGTTTGTAAAACAAAGACGTTGTTGTGTTGTGAGTCGGTAAAGAATTCAATTATTTTATACGATAATTAAGATGTTTGACTGTCCTCTGTTTAAATTGCTGCTATAAATAGGATTTTTAGTACCTTTAGTCCTTTGTATGATTTTTATAATGAATTACTACTATCAAATTAGGAAAAGCACGTGGTTAATTACGTGGTAAATTAATATTTGAGCACGTAAAATAATAATTTTACGTACTCCGGCAATACTCCCAAAAATATAATTACCTACCGAAATTTAGTATCCTTGGTTTAATGCACCTATTGTCTAAAAAAATCTTTATAGCTCACAAAATAACGTACGTTTTCATATCCTGGTAAAACCGGTGTGATAAGTTTTTCTCACCACCAATACCAACTCAAAACAATAATCCATCATGTGTGTAAAGTTTTTCCCTAACTAATGGTAAGGATGGTAAACTTCATCCTGATCTACAGTGTTGCCTGGGCGATATTTGTTCCTAGAGATTGGTATTGTTAGTACCTATAACAAAGGGAACAGTCTTGCAAGGTATCATAGAAGAGCTCTTCTAGAGCCAAACATTGCTACATGGCGTTAAATCTAATGGAATTTCGAATTTGGATGAATGGAACTTATCTTAGGACAATATAAATTTCATTCATCGAAAGACAAAGTTCACTATGTTGAACTTTATTAAGATTCTATACTGTTATCAAAGAATATAGAATTATTCCTTTTAAGTTGCTATGGTCTGAACATAAACGTTTGTCGATGGTTGTTCAACAATAATCCCCAGTAATACAATATCGGCCAAAATTGATTCTACTACTTTTTATTTGACAATTTATTTGGCAAGCAAAAATCGTGTATTTTTTGCTTATCCTGGATCTTACTCCTGAATAATAAGTTTACGTATTTGACATTCGTCTACAATTTTCACCATTTCATAGTCATATAGGTTAATGAAGAAAAAAGTAATTATTTCGGTGCCTTGGTGATAAATTATTAACCATCGATATGTATTTGTGTGCAGAATGTCATCCTGGTTGAAAATAACGCATAAGTATGCCATTTAAGATTTCAGTCAAATGTCCTCATTTCCGGAAAAGCCGGATGTTATACTAACCTCAAAAGTATTCCAACAATGAAATTTTTATCACTCAGAACCATCTTAGAACTTCTCCAAAAGCGTCATAAATAATAGTTATGTATGTACCAAGGGCATTACACTGCAGTTTATGCCCCGACGGTGACCATTTAGAAAGCTCAAGGGCCTATTGGCCCTCGAGCTTTTTAAGTCGCCCGAGGGTATAAACGTCAAGTAATGCCTGTGGTAAATACACAATTGTATGTCCTACAATGGTTTTGTTCCTCCAATTTGAATATTAATAAATATTTTGACGTAATCAAGTGACATGTGTATCTACGGAGTTGAATAACAATAGAAACAATTTGGAGTTGAGTGACAATACAGGCATTTAATTGTCAAAGAGAATCGCCACTAATTGACACAGTTACAATTTGGAGTTGAGTGACAATACAGACAATTAATTGTCAAACAGAACAAAATCGCCAATATTTGACATTGACAATCTAAAATTTTCAATTTAAATGACAAATATCTTTATATATTTCCCATATAACTGTGGCAACCCTTAATGCTCGCGCGGGCGTTAAGAATCCAACGCCCTCGCGGATGTTCAGAAGCAGTTTTTGCCCGGTATCTAAGATGTAAAATGGCAGTTTCTGATCATGTACGACTTACGGGCGTACCTATGGAGTGAGTCATCCGGTCCAGCTTGACAAGCAAAATGTTGCATAGAGCGCGTAATTAAAAAAATTTACTGTTACAACAATTGTAGATATTATGACACTCTCCAAGACACTCTTGTAATCAGCATTACGGATAGCAATCCATAAGTACCTCTGAGAGTATTTTAGGTTAGAGGAAAGTTTGTGGTTTTCGACTGTCTAACGGCTGTGTAGGTATATACATTTTGTTTGAGTTTTCCTTTATAGTATGTAGTGTTTAATAGACATTATTTTTCTTTCATAATGTAATCAAATTCTCTTATTGGTAACCATACATTTCCAACAAGTTTGGTAAAAAGACTCGCACACGTTCTTAGTGTCACCATTAGACAAGAAACAAAAGTTAATGAAAATTTAACTAATAACCGACGAAGCATATAATGGGGTGTGGCCGTAATGTCACCGGACCTTTTAGTCCGTAATATAAAAGATAATAACCTTTTCCCGAGAAACTCACATCGCACGGACCACGAACCCACTTCCATGCGTACATCCGCCTTATTAAAAATCCCATTTACATGTGGGTTACATGTCGCAATAATCCAGCAACACTTTTTCATACCGGTTTGCCCAGCTAAAACTACATAACGTTGCTCTTTCGTGCTTGGTCGAACCGAGAACCCACTTTGCATAATTTAGGTGGGCAGTCCAAAGAGATGAAACACAAAAGCGGCATCAGCTTCGGGCTCAGTCTCGGCTCTACTAATTATCCACTAAATGCGGAAATTATCTAACCGACCGTTTTCTCTCTTATTCTTTCAGCCCCGGATACAGGGATTACAACGCCTACTGGGTCGGGGCTTCGGACAGGACGCACGAGGGAGATTTCCACTGGTCCGACGGCCTACCGTTTAGTTACACAAGTAAGTGGATTATGTTTTTATTTAACCTATTATGTTTGTTGCTCGTGCGGATAACGACTCCTCTGCGAGGTGGGGAACGTAGATAAACATTCATGTTTCATACTGTTTATGGAAAATTCCTTTCGGTCCTTATGAGTATCATAAAATCGAAACAGGAAAATTGCCCAAGCCGCAGAAACCTAGAGCACGCAATTTGAGAGGTGCATTGTTTTTATGATGTAACTACTAAGAAACCATTGTTGTAAATTGCGCCCATAAAATGGCGAGAAGGGTGTAGTTTTTATGTGCAAAAGCATACATATAAATCTCACATAACGAGCTTATACGGAAGCACGCAGGCAAATAATTATACCAATTTCATAATTTGCAACATTTCGCCACTTTTATTTATCTATTTACAAAGGCAGGTAGAGATATGGTAATTTGTACATGTGATAAATGAAATAAAACGGAGGCCACAATTAGTTCTACATAGAACAGCCAATCTCGACGCTTCCATTAGATTATTATTTCTGTTAACACTAAACTATTGGATGGCCGGTACCTACAGGGACTTATACCATAGAATTGGCGAAGTAACAACCGTCACCTTTTGTCAGATAAAGGCTGGTGAAAATGGGTGAAATATGTTTTTCTTGAGGTCCCTATAGAGTGTCCCAGTTCTTTTCCCACAAACCCTTTTTTTAGCGAGTAAATGCCCGACTGAGTCAAACCTTTTTTATAGCCTTAGTTATATATTTATCATTTCCATAGAAAGTTAATTCCGTTTAAGATATTAACAAGACTATTCAATTTTTAATATCTTTAGTTTCTTTACTTATTTTTTTTACTTTTTCTTTGTTAATATGGAAAATGGCTGTAATCATTTATACCGGCATCATTTATAAATTACTTTATATTTGTATAAATATTGATTTGAAATAATAGGTAAAGCTAAAGTCAAAATGCATCAATATACAAATAACTCGTTGTGAGCAAGACCTTTAATTAAAAAAAAAATCGCTTTTAGGGAAACCATTTTTGTTTGGCACAAACAATATTTACTCAATTTAATACTCAATATTATGTGCTTGAAATTTATAAGTAGAATAATTATACAGTATTATATTTTGATACAAACAAAAATTGCTTTTAGTTAGCAAAGCAAAAGTAATATTTTTGCCTATATAGGTTGTAGGTCCAAGTTTCCAAGTTCCGTTATTATTATATTTTGTAAGGTTAAATATAACAAAGGTTAGAACGATGTGTTCTGTAGGAGTTACCAAAAGGGAATCAATCCCCTCCCGAAAAAACACAAACATCTCAAATACAGAGGAAACCAAATAAAAATTTAGGTGAAATTAAAAGTAACTGCTTTGTGTGTTCGTTGAGAAATAACGTCCGAAAAATTATTAAGAGAGTTATAATTTGGAGATAAAAATTTGTCATCCAAGATAAAAGTAAGTTTCAAACGCTGACAGTACAATTTCTGTTATTTTTCAAAATAGTAAAAGTTTTGGAAAATCTGTCAACAACTTTAAAAGGACCCTCGTAACTTGGAGGTAATGTGGATTTTTTGTTTTCAATTTTAAGAAATACGAAATCTGACTTGAACAAATCTTTGTGCACAAATGGTTTAAAAGAAGAATGGTGATGAGGAAGCGTCGGCTGTAAATTTGCAAAAATTTCACGTAAACTGAGTAATAAAGCAAAAGTCTCTAAATCGTTCGAGGTTGATACAAAAAATTCTCCAGGAAGACGTAAAGGTTGATCATAGACCAAATTAGCTGAAGAACAGCCTAAGTCTTCTTTAAGAGAAGATCTTAAGCATAGAATTCCAAAATTCCGTTGCTCTGCGGATGGTAAGACGAAGAATGCATTTGTTTTGATCCGAGAAATTGATTAAATTTAGAAAAAGTTGCGACTCATATTGTCTACCTTGGTCATGAGTAATAGTATGAGGAATGCTGAAACGAGAAAAATAATACATTAATAGCGCGTCTGATATTGATGAAGCTGAAATATCGGAGTGGATATGCTTCTGTCCACCTTGTGAAACGCTCAATGATGTTACAAAATAAATATTCTTCGTTTCCTGGAAACTGTCTGGTCACTTGATTTCCTTCAAATTTGCTAGTGCATACGTCTCAGGAAATTGGCCTACTGCAACATGAAGTACGCCACAGTGGTATATTTTAACTCAAAACATAAATTCTTGGAACTAAATAAATATGATACCTACCAAACAAATCTTCAAAACAAATATTTTTTTTGACAATTTACCTAGTTTTCAGTTATGTTGGCATGATAATTCTTTACAAATCAAAAAGAACGTGTTTTATGATTGGACAAAAAAATCGCATAAATAATCGTGAAAAAGGAGGGTGATCTGTCTGTTCTTTGTGACAGTACCTCTTGCTCAAAAATCGAAGATGTTTTAGATATTATGTAAATTGGCTTAGATTCTCCGTAAAACACCTGAGCACATGTTTTACGATTCCATAAATATCCCCCAAGCTATTATAAACATACAAATTGTTATTTCTTGACTTGATATTTTTAAATGTATTTAGTTATGAAATTGCTAATTACTGTTACCATACTGTTACCTTGTTTTACCATTTTATGAAAGTCGACTGCTCCGGATTTAGGTAAGGGAATGAACAGAAGGAAGACTGAACGGACGAGGTGGGATGAGAAAGAAAACAAAGAGATGGCGTCCACACTGAAAGTGAAACAGTACAAATTGTATGTGCAATACAATATGTATAAAATACGACGTGCATTTTTTGTTACATCTGATAAAATATTTGACCAATACAACAAATATTTAAGCAATAAACAAATGAGTTGTGCATTAAAAAAATAAATGAGCAATACATTTCTATAAATGTGCATCAAAATAAATAATTGTGCTAGTATATATTTGAATATTCCTATAAAACTATAATGAGCAGATAAAAATCCATGTTCATAAAAAAAGAAATGTTTCCAATAGTTTAAATAAATCAGCAATTGAAAATATTACAAAAGCAATCAATAATCTAAAGTATGCCATGAGAAAATTATATTACGCGCTAGAACAAATATTATCTGCCCTAGAAAGAATAATCCCAAAAAGAATACGCCCAAAGAATATAATGTGCATTAAGTTTTACAACGTGTAGCGCACATATATCGTAGTCGCATAGTTTTGCTCTGTGGTACTGTTGTCGGCTGATCGCTGGTTTAGGTTCGATTAGTGTGGATCCAATTAGCCACGTAAACGGAAGGATTACTGTATTTTAAAAATATTGAAAATGTTTAGTTGGTAAGGACAATTTTCAAAGGTGTGCTTGTAAACCATAACTGATAAAACTATGATTATCAAAAACTGTTTTCCTGATGTGTAGTCAAGCCACCGAATCAACTGACAGACATCACTACTTCTTATCCTCTTTCTCGATTTACTATAATATTCACTCCAGTGTTGAACAGATATAATCTTTTTGTTACAATTACTGTTTACTGTTTAGTTGGCAAGGACAATTTTTAAAGGTGTGCTTGTAAACCATAACTGATAAAACTATGATTATCAAAAACTGTTTTCCTGATGAATAGTCAAGCCACCGAATCAACTGACAGACATCACTACTTCTTATCCTCTTTCTCGATTTACTATAATATTCACTCCAGTGTTGAACAGATATAATCTTTTTGTTACAATTACTGTTTAGTCACATCAAACAATAGTAACATAATTTGCAGCAGTTTTATTATATATTTTCGACGTTATCACCCAGGGTGTCACTCATAAATATTATTTTGTACCCAACTCCAACAAAATTTTATATTGAGTTATGTAGTACACGAAAACGCAATAATAAATGACTCAGTCAATTGCCGTCATACGCAATATTAAACGACATGAAGTACTATTATTTTTCCAGGAATTTGATTACAAAAACAAACAATTAATCGTACCGAAATTTTTCCAGCGATACTTACAACAGAAAGGAAGAAGTCCGTTAAATATATGACGTAATAAAAACCCGCCAGGGAACGAGACAAACGAGAGAACAGTAAACGGACCCCTTAGAAATGTATTTCGGCAAATTACACGAGCGGAAAAACGGGAAGAGATAGCAAAAAGCCCATTTAATTGGTACTCTCCCCCCTTAATGAATATGAAATTGCAGTTCTTCTGAACGGAGACGAAAAGAAGGTCAACGAAAAAACGAACGAAGTTGCGTATCCAACATGAAGATTCGTATACACAGATAAACAAGCTTAATACAAATTAACATACATAAACAATAAACAATAAACAAAGTTTTATTTACGAAATACAAATGTATAATACAGAAAGTCAACAAAAAATGAGATATTGAATAAAAGAAAAGAACAAAATCACTTTACATCAAAAAAATCTTCGACACAGTAGAAAAGCCTTACTTATTAATATTTTCTGTAAATGATTTTTAAACCTATACACAATGGTAGACATTGAATACTTTTCTCGAGGGAATTGAAAAGCTTTACGCCTTGATATATAACAGAGTGTTGTGAAATATCCAGTCTATGAAATGGAATCTCCAGACTCCGATTACCTTTTGTATTGTAATTGTGAATATCAGCTCTGCGACGAAAGGTGTCTATGTTGGATTTTATTAGAATCAGAGTCCTGTATATATACAAAGATGGAATTGTTAGTATTTTCAATTCTTTGAAATATGGCTTGCAATGTGCTTTGTAACTAGTCCCCCCCCCCCTACGATACGCACTGCCCTTTTCTGTGTAATGATGGCAATTTTGGGTATCTTATTGAATAAGAAAGAATAATAGAGCTTTGTGGAGGGTCCTGTCTTTGATCGTGTCTTTAAGGCAGTCATAAAGTATTGGTATAGTTTATTGTTTTATGGTGGTGTTTGTCTGCATGCAGAAAGAGCGGAAATATTTGGTTTCAGTTCGTGTCTGAATCAACAGAGACAAACTTTGGGCTGTTGATGTATATTCAAAAATGCGTATAGAGAAACTGCTAAAAGTCACGTTCTGACCATGTGTCGTGATATATTTAGGCACTTCTCGGAACAGGGTATTCCATGGAGAACCAACACGAGAGGGGCGGTTCTAAGGAAGGAACATTTTTTGCAAGGTTTCCTTGGTTGGTTAATTAGATTTTGGTTGCAATGATTGGATGGTTTGGGTGTAGATGATGCAGCCCATAAGGTCTTCCTGGGACGGAGACAGCGCCTCAAGGATCAGTCTCTAAGTAGATTTCAAAACGTTTACTTGTGCTTCCTTCTGTTCGTGCGAATTTGCGTAAGGGGTTCTTGACTTAGTTCAAAACTCCGCTACAATCAGCATACCAGAGGGGCCATATTCGAGACTACAACCGATACCAGATAACAGAATTCACAACCTTATTATAGCTTCCAGAGAGAGAGAGAGAGTTCCAAGACGAGTTACTTGCAGACGTACTTCCACAGCTTAGAAAAGTTGTATAGTTTAAGAATTCCTCAGCAGCGTCGTAATTCCACTAGGGTGATAAATCACAAGGGCTAAACTCTCTGACCTCGTGTTTGTATTAATTTTAATAACGTTGGTTTATATAAAGGAGTTTTTCCTATTATTTCTTGACTGTTAATACATATTGTTTTGAGAACAACCGTCTTTTAATTAGAAGTTACACAGAGCCAAATATCGAGGGGCACATGAGACAAGTATTGAATTTTAGTAAACAATTAACGCTACCGTTATTATAATTGTTGCCAGTATTTTCCAACAAGATTCCAGGACAAGAACCCATAAATTTAATATCCCAGAGCAGGATTAATCTAAGTATTTGCCCTGCTACAAACCGGGACAAGTTCACTTTAAGAAGACAGTATTTTTAGTTAGACAAATAATCAAGATAGTTTACTTCTCTTAAAGAAAGACGTCCCCAATATTACATCTGTAATACAAATATCCGCTGCCAATGTGAACAAGTACCCCGCAGAACAATGGAATATGCCACTATGCTTTGGAAAGATGCAAGGAATAATGTTCTGGCTGAGCTAATATCCACAATCTCAGCTGTTTTTCGTATCTGGTATATGCTGGTATATAATTTACTTGCTAAATAGTCAATATGATCTTTCCACTTTATTCCTGAGTCAATGTAAACCCCTAGCAGTTTTATCGTTTCAGATCTTTCAGGCCTTGGCTTAAAGTGGATAATTTGTGTTTTTTTCATATTTAATTTTAGGTAGTTGAAACTAAACCATTCCTTCGCCTCGGCTATGTTTCAGATTTACATTTTCATCAGACCGATCGCCATTAACAATTGACGTATCATCAGTAAAAAAATCGCTCGGCAATTTGTTAGATTTTCTGGTAGATTGTTCATGTAAGTTAAAAGTAATATAGGGCCTAGAATAGATCCCTGGGGACACCGCTATCGGCTAACAAATAACGTATTATTGAAATCGTATTATTAATTAAAACGAATTGTTGTCTAGTGATTAAATAAGAGTTCCAGTGACTTTCCTCTAATACCGTAGTATTCCAGCAACCTTACTTATCCTACTTATCCAGCAACCTACTGTGATTCACACAGTCGAAAGCCTTGCTCAGATCCATGAGTACGGCAGACGATCTTTCGCCCTTATTAAAAGATACAATGATATTCTCAATAAGATCTATTAAAGCCTTTAATGTTGATGAGTTTTCACGATATCCAAACTGTTCATTGCAAAATAGTGTATTTTTTTTTCAAAAAATTAAACAAGTCTAACTTTTAACAATTTCTCAAATACTTTTCCAGCACGGGTATAATAGCGATCGGTCTATAATTATCTGCCTCTTCTATACTTTCTTTTTTGTGAAGAGGAATTATTGTATTATTGTGGGATCAACAAAAAAGGAATTACCGGAAGTTTTCATTTTTGTGATGTAAGGTTTATTCGGTACTGTTGAGGACATTGTGTTCCACAACCTTGGTATATTTGCAAAATGGTTATTAAATTAATCTGCGGTTATCTGTGAAACCTGATTACTCTTAGATTTTAAATTTAAATTCGAGTTTATTATTTTCCACGCAGCGTTAGGTTTATTTGCAGCATTGTTTAGAAAATTTATATTAGTCTGCTTTTTTGCTATTCTGATTTGTTTTGTGTATTCGCTTTTATACTTTTTATATATTTTTTCTGAAATCTCTGACTTTGTTGCCGTATAGATAATCTGCAGAGTAGAGAGAGTATCCCTCATACTTTTTAATGTTTCATTAAACCATTTAGGTTTAGGGTAGTTGGCCAGTTCAGTACGAAATATTGATTTAAAATTTAAATTGAAATAATACATAAAACCATCAAAAAAAGCCGTTAATGTACTATCGTGGCCATATATTATGTCCCTTCTTTTGACGTCCATTTTCTAGGAAACCTGGGGGCAAAAAAATTTGAAAAAATTCTGGTGCTGTCCTTGATTAATATGCTACAACTCATAAAAATTAGAAAGCTGTATGTGTTGGCGTTTTCCCGATTTTTCCAAAATAAGAAGAAGTGGCGCTGTTTTTGCCACGTAAATTTTATTTGCTTAACTGTAGTAATTAATTACTCTGGAAATAATCCATAGATTTGAACGCTAGCTTCCAATGTGCATTTTTATAATATCATTGGATTTGTGGTTGACCCACAAAAGGCTATATTATGCAATTAGCCATTCCGTTATTAGAAGAGCTAGAATAATGAAATATAGACTATAGGCTACCCTATAATTCATAGGTTTAAAGTTTATTACATAATCATTGTTTATCTTGCATTTTTCATACAAAAGAGCGTGCAGAAACTCCGCGTAAATTCCGACGCTCTACGGTCTTTGGGGTATTGCGGGAAAAGGAGGCGTTAGCGGTGCTGTCATGTCGGAGAGAACCGACACAGCTTAGAGAACCGGGGCAGCTTATTATCAATACACAAAAAGAACCATAACTTGAAAAGGTTGTAATTTTAACTAACAATTAAATTCTTAATATTTGCATAATTTTGATTATAATATGTGACCCGGTACGAGAGAAATCTCTTCTATCGATTGGCGTTTATGTTTTCTTCAGTTTTTATACAATAAGGTTGTAAACAAGATTTTGATGGAAGCGGATAGATCTAATAATATGGAGTTAGCAGATTTTCCGATTAGTGGTGAATACTAAATTAAGCTTGCTTGATAAACCCAAAAAAATATTTAAAAGGTATGGCCGGTTTTGTTATATAAATATTCAAACTATTATAACAGTTTCAACAGCTTATTTATTAATAATATTTAAATACATGCAGAAACAATATAAAATAAATACAACTCTTGATATATTACATATATTACGAATTTATACTGACCGTATAAAACTTAAAAATATCAAAAATCTTTTACAAATTTAGCATCGTAAATATAGACACATAGAATATTTTGCAGATCACTCATTAATTTTAAATGCCAAACCCGAAACCCGATTTAAATTGTCAAGAATGCCCATGGGACTTCCAAATGCCTGTTCGTGGTTCTGTTATCTTATTGATTTATTTTGCCATTATTTTTTAATTCGGTAATCTGCCGCCGGATATCCAAATTTCTTTGGCGAGGCATAATCGCCGTGTCGTTTTATGTATTGTGTCCATAAACACTAGTAACTACAGTAATGCACGTGCGATCCGCCACTACTGGCAGCGTCGCTGTCGATCCCTTCCCCCGCTCGCCCCAAGGACCGTAGAGCGCCGCGTCAACTGCAGCAGTCATGAGATGCTTCAACTCGATCTTTTGTAGGGAAAATGCAAGATAAACCATGATGATGTAATAAACTTTAAACCTATGAATTAGTGGGTAGCCTATAGTCTAAATATCATTATTCTAGCTCTTCTAATAAAAGAATTGCTGGCATTGCATAATATAGCTTTTTGTGGGTCAAGCACTAATCCAATGATTTTACAAAAATGCACATTGAAAGCTAGCATTCCGCAGGTGATTTTAATTCGTTCAAATCTATGTATTA
This sequence comes from Melinopterus prodromus, assembly GCA_964023965.1. NCBI lineage: Eukaryota > Metazoa > Arthropoda > Insecta > Coleoptera > Scarabaeidae > Melinopterus > Melinopterus prodromus. Next base: position 84,642,754 of record OZ030390.1, read on the forward strand.
TTTCCGGAGTAATTAATTGCTAAAGTTTAACGAATAAAATTTACGTGGCAAAAACAGCCCCAATTCTTCTTAATTTGGAAAAATCGGGAAAACGCCAACGCATACAGCTTTCTAATTTTTATGAGTTGTAGCATATTAATCAAGGACAGCACGACAATTTTTTCAAATTTTTTTGCCCCTAGGTTTCCGAGAAAATGGACGTCAAAAGAAGGGACATAATATATGGCCACGATAGTACTTCTAACTCGCAATTTAGGTTGGATACTATATAGTGTGATGTGCTCTTTTATTAGCCAATTGATAGATCGGCACTTGTTTAGTATCGCGCACTTGTTTTCACATCTTTCATCAGACATTTTTGATTTGAGTCACGATGAGTGAACCGTAGAGTATCAACGAAATCCCTCCCATGATTATACACTCGCCTGGTGACTTAATGGTGGATAAACTTAATGCTTTTGATTTATAATCTAAATTATGTGCTTGTAAAATAATATACAATTACTGTATTGCTGTTAATGTGAAGATAGGGCATCGCAAAGTGGAGTAGTAAATTAATAACTTAATTTATGAACAATAATAATATGATCAAAAGGCTGAAAGACTCCGGTCCATGACCATTTGAAGAACAAGGTGGAAATACGTATACTGTAATAAGACCGTCGAAATTAAATGTAAATATATATCTCTTAGAATTAACTTTATTCCAAGTCTAATATGATCAACTTTATTCATTCCATAAATGTCAGCGATCACGAAAAATGTAAAACTGTAGAATGGTGGACTTAAAATGGATGGTTCTGAAGCCCAGAATTGTTCATTCACGTGAATAAACGCTGAACGATTCAATTCCCTTTGTCACGAGGTTTATTCTATAAACATGATTGTGTCAAAGGTGCACAATTTGTCGTTCAATTTCATGTCTAGCCGAGTAATACGAGTCGTGTTCTGCATGGAAATGCAGCGTTTGAAATATTTTACGAGACAATGCACAAAGGACTGAGAAAAGTCGGGAAATGAAACCGTCCGCAGCCATATTATAGAGAGAAGAGGAGATGCGGAATCAATATACCCGTCCATGTGATCCGCATATTATTTTGTCATTATAGTTTTTGTCTGGTGTACTAACATTTCATATTACAGTGGAACGATGTAAGCCCTATATTCCACAAACAAAAGACTCAATATTTTCAGACTACTCAATATCGTCAACCATGTGAACAAACGAAATAAAACATTGTATAATGTGGAAGTTTCAGATTATAATACATGGTAAAAATAATCAGTGGCGCAGCTACATATTCAGCACCCAGGACCAAGAAAAATCTCTGCGCCCCCTTGTTTTTTGGAAGAGGTCTGGCAACAATTAGTTAAAAACTGGCTGTTTTTTGATTTATAATAAATTAAACTAACCCCATAAATCTTCAAATGACAAAATGGATAAGCGTTTTATTTAAATACCAGCATCGTATTTTATGGAATTTTTTAAAACTATTAACTTTTACTAGCGTACATTTAAGAACATAGTACCACAATAATTTTGATTTCCGTAAAAACCAAGGTGGGTATTACATAAACAAAAGCTTCTTAACCTTCTGAACACTATCGCAAATGGTCAACTTTCAATTGCACGCCATTGTTCTTTTTATTATTAATTATGATGCTCAATCATGTTTTCAAATACTTAGGACGCGGAATGGATCACCCGGTATATAAATACGTTATACGTGTTTTTGACGTATTTTCAGACGCAAAACATGAAAACGCCAACTCGTACTTAAACAATGTATGGTATATCGATTACCTATACATTGTATGTAGAGAATTAAAAGATCTAGAAGTTTCCTAAAAAACATTATTGCATCAATAAATTCCTGAAAGCTTACGAAGTTACAACAGCAATAAACAAACGCAATCAAATAAAATTACCATTTGAAGTAATAAAATAACTTACAACCTTGAAAACATTTTCACAGTTCAGGTGAAGGTTGGTTGAGATGACACAGTACACTTTCCTAACCCCATTCAAATGATATTTAGGGAGGTTTTTCAAGTTTCTTAAAGACACTTTTTTTATTTTTTTTTTCATTTTCATCAAAATTATTTCGAAGAAAACGTTTTAGGCTATTGAAACTTTTACCTAGGTACCACTAAAATTTTGGGAATAACAATTTCTTTCTTTCAAAATAAGTACAATTATGTGTTTCATATTAACAACAAAAGACCGAAAACCACTTACATACTTATAAGTTTATGTATAAAAAAACACACAACTTTAGTAATAATAGCCATTTAAAAGTCATAGCAATCATTTAAACTGAACAATATAGTACAGTAGTACACTCAATAAGTAAATAAATATGAAATGCGTTTGCTTAAAAAAACGAACATTTACAGAAGGTAAATGTAGTACATGGAGTATACAATATGTATAAATACAACGCACCAATCTATAAATAAAAATTATGATAATTAAGTCAAGATCACAAAACATTTAGACCCTGAGAGTTTTATTTAGAAAATCTAGCTAATGGAATTTTTATACAAAAGTTTTTTTTATTGTACTTCCAATTTTTCGCCCCTTCTACATGTGCGCTTGGAGCAGTTTGCTCCCACTGCTCCCTGTAGCTACGCCCCTGAAAATAATAACTATTACAAATATCTAGGGTAGACAAAAGGTCCATAGTAGACCAATTCATATAGACCAATAAAATCAAAAATGCACCTTTTTTATTAATTTTGTATGCAAATTTTATGCAGGTACGATGACTTACCACTCAAAAATGTACCCACAAAGTAAATATAAGAACGGCTTATAACAATTGCTTACTAGGTACGCTAAACGGCAAGTGATAATAATATCCCTTACCTTAAATGATGTATTGCTGTAAACGGACACTCAAAATATGTTACCTGTGGCAGTGACAGCAAACTTTTTCATCGAGAACACCTATCCATTATCCACATTACACAATATGTAAGAATTATAATCCTCAAAAAGCGAGAATGAAGTTGCAAAAATAATACTTTAGACCGATTATAGAATCCTATTCGGTTTTTACTTTATCATACGCAGTATGCTAAAGTATTGTAATCATGCCGAAAAAAAAAATTGAGATTTTAGCGGAAATAGGTCTTTTTGGGTCCCCTGAACATTTTTGACCAAGGTACAAAAAAATGTCTGTGTGTGTGTGTGTGTGTGTGTGTGCGCGTATGTATGTCTGTGTGTAAACGATTTTTGTGGCGACGATTCCGGAGAAACTACTAAAGGTATCGGAACGAAAGTTCATATTTAGAAGTTTTGTTACCAAACTTAGAGCTGAAAAGCTTTTGGTTGAAAGGGGTCCAAAGGAACTGGTAGTTTATTCTAAGCCTTTTTGAAAGATTTTGCAAATGAGCCGCCATTTCTGTAATTTCGACAAAATTGTTAAATAATAAATTAAAGTAGAGGAAATTTTGAATAATTTATGCCTATGATATTCTTTGGTAAAATTAATAGTTTAGCTTTAAGAGCAAATTCTATTTGATCGAGATCGGTCGCATCTGCATTGATATGAAACTTCAAAGTAGCTTGGATTTGACAAATATTTTTTTGTGCCGTCACCACAGAAATGTCTATGGCTGTCACACTCGAAAACAGCTGATTTCATTAGAGGTTGGAGAACCGCTATGGAACGTTGCCGCTCTACTGCGGCAAAGTAGAAAATACAAAATTCAAATAAAATAAGATCGCCAATTTGATTGTTTGTTGATAAGAAATATCAACCCGTTGTTATCTAATTGTAAAAACGATAATTGAGAAAATTGTAAATAAAGTATAGCGATGAGTATAGTTACGTTTTAGTATGTTGGTACGGATGTGACATCTACAGTGTCATGAACGAATATAAATCTGTCAGAATTTGATTTAGCTTTTTAAACTTGACGCTTCGTAGAAGTGGTATCAACCTAACATTTCCTATCCAGAAATATAACCATTTTTAATTTTTTGTAAGTACGTATTTCTCAAAAAGCAACACAAAAAACGTTGATGTCACTCCTGCCGAAAACTACATAGCGCGACTCGCTCACATGCGACGGCGACGCTTCGCCTTCGGTGACGCGCCGCATCACCGGTCGCCGCGCTATTCCGTACTTTCGGCACTTGTGACATAAATAACTATTATTCTAATGACGTAGTGTAGGTAGTGTCAAGTGCTGATGCTTTGACAATACCTACGATTTATCTCAATAAAATAGATTCTCATGCAGCTAAACTATTAATTTTATATATTGTATGATAAAGTCATGTGCCTGGCCACATCAGATTTTTTTTTAATGTAAATTCATAATTTTATACATCCACAAATAAGGGGTCTCATAATTCTTTCGTGAAATATCATTTATAAACATTGCCATGTTTACCAAGGCATACAGAAGAATTTCTGAAAGGTCTAGGAACATTCCTACCTAACTTTCCGTTGTGTGGTGTAGTATGGTTTCGGCGACGTTATTCCACTGTAACCATAAATTTTGCTAGTATTTAATGTGCCCTGAAACCTGCATATAGCTCCGTTGGGGAGATAGTGAAAATGAAATGCAAATAAGCTGCAAGCTACAAAATTCATTAGCATAAATGAAGTTACGGGTGCATGGTGCACCCGCCGGCCGCCTTTGTCAGATGTCGCCGTTGTTCCCGAACATTCCCGGTAATTGTTTGCTTTCGCAGTTTGCGAAATTAGACACGAAGTCGATACTGGTAAGACTTTTCATCCGCGTGTTAAGTGGGTCAGCTTAATACAATACGTTATTGTGTTGAGTGCGGTAGAACACTACAACTAACTGCTAACTCTTCAATGATTGTTAGTTTTATACATGGACGTACATGGAATAATACATATATGCACGCACATATTCATAAAGTAATTTATACAATATAATAAAATAGGTAATCTTAGCATACTGAAGTTCACTCACTAAAGATAATTGTACAGACTTACCGTAAAGGTGTAACTTACATATGGCTGTAACTTTTAACTTCTTTAAAATTTACATTCCGCCTTTATATCACCTTTTTTTACACATTTTAAACAAAATTTTTGACTTAACTAATTATATACCAAAAATACAGATACAATCTTGAACATTTATATCCGCATTCAATGAGCATTCGATAAAAATTCTTAATGAAACATGGGAAATAGGCAATAGAATTTCTCGACAAACTGGATCATTCTACGAGAGGAAATTTAGGGAAATTTAGGGACGACGAAATAGAAAATCGGTATTAATGCTAATATACTAACAAACTTTTATTTAAATGTGACAATATTAACTGAATTAACCCACATTATTAATTGTTGCTATACCTGTAGAGTTTAGTTTGTTAGAAAAAAATCAGGGTGACACATATTGTCACATAGGGTCATCCGGAGCATAAAACATAATCAGTCGCGAGGTCAGTTTGTGTTTTGGGAAACAACAAACATAAGTCAACACCAGGAAGGTCAGCTATAATCCAATACCTTGGAGAGCTACTTTAAAGATTAAACTATTTTGTATACCGTCTGGTAATATGGAATTGTGTTTCTTTATTGTGAAACTATTGCATGACTATCATCTGGTCACACTACGGTAAAATAAACAAATAGAACACATAAGTCGAAACAAACAACCTCAATAAAATAAATAAAATAACTTACGGTCACTCGGAATCAAAATAAGAGCATCGAAATAATCTCCAAAGATGAGTACTTCATACAAATAATCATGGGTAAACAGTATAATGTTGACAGAGTATCAGCGGTAGAATCTTAACTTCCTTGATCACTCTCATTATGAGACAAGCTGACATAACCTCAATCTCTTGAAGCATGCATTGCGGATTGTAAAGTGATCAAGGAAGTTAAGATTCTACCGCTGATATCCTGTCAACATTATACTGTTTACCCATGATTATTTGTATGAAGTACTCATCTTTGGAGATTATTTCGATGCTCTTATTTTGATTCCGAGTGACCATAAGTTGTTTTACTTGATTGAGGTTGTTTGTTTCGACTTATGTGTTCTATTTATTTCTTTTACCGTAGTGTGACCAGATGATGGTATTTTACGAAATTTTTCGAAATCGATAGTCATGCAATAGTTTCATAATAAAGAAACAAAATTCCATATTACCAGACGTTTTATTTCTCCACATTAAATTATGGATAGGGTGGGCCATTTCTACTACTATTAACATTAACTACTATTTCGTATACCAGTCAGATATTAAGTAGTTATCATCAAGTTATTAAGAACCATACCATTGTAGAGTACCACAAATCAATCGATTGTTTAATAGTTAAGCGTATTTATCCCCTCGGGGAAGTTAACATCGCCGCTACAGCCCCATAAGACGATGCAAATACGTTAATGTGATTACCCACAATGGGGTAACCACTTGTGTTAATGTCACAATACTTAAAGGGTATACAGAAGGTCTTAGTCGACCAACTTTTAATAAGGAACTCCTGTCCGGCAACAGCAGTTTAAAAATTCCAATTTTGTTCGTGTTTTTGTAGCGTAAATTTAGCTGCAAATTTATTAACGATGTAGTAAATCGCCAAAATAGTACAATATAGAAACTTAGCTCACAATATAATACAGGGTAAATGTAAGGAACATGGCCATGGTTACGGAAACAATTAATTTTAGAAGAATTATGAGAACTAAGGTATATTTGATATTATCAAATCACAATATATAACATTACACCGACTCATAATTAAAATATTTTTTTAACTAGGTATCTTTTTACATTTTTTTATACGAGGAGAACTGAGAGAAGCTGTAAGGTAACAATAACAATTTTGTTTTATACCTCAGCTCGGAACCCTCATTAACAGAGACGCTTTGAGGACGTAGCCAAATTTATCAAAGTGGCTTTGTCGACGCACAAAAAAAAACGTTAATTGCAACGCCCTTTTCCAAGGCAATCGATGGATAGTCGCACAAAAAAGAACCACTCACTTGGGGAATTACCTAAGGAAGATAGACGCTATCGCAAACTTCGAGCATGAAAACGCGTATGCTTGGAGTGTGAGACATGAATGACGGTAATAGATGAACTCTTGAGAATCCTTCATATTAAAACCTTGCAAATTACATATGATAAATGTAATTTATTATATAAGATGGCGAGCAAAATAATTGTACAGTTTACATAAACTAAAAACATTATGTTGTAATAACAAAACCATTAGAGATATTTTCAATCTGTGAATTTATTTGAATTATAATCAACTTTTTGATTATTTTTTAGGGTTATTTTTTTGTTTTTTTTACAGCGAAAAATAGCTGAGTAGTGCAAAATTTATTCAAATTTTACAACACACCACATATGCACTTTTTTATCTGCGCAAAATGCAAATCGGTTAAGAGGGCCGCGAGTATAAAACCAACCACCCGCGCGGCGTGTACAAATGCAAAATCGATAACCGAATTTTCCCCTGCTCGTATCAAGAGGTAACGTATTCATCCGTTACCCATGCACTATCTCCATTAGATACGCCACCTTGTCAACTGATAAACTTATTAAAATACGTAGGTATGTATCTTTTAAATTTCATGTCATCTATATTTCGAAGTCTGTGCGTTATCATGTGTTATGTAAAGATAAAAAGGTACTCAACTGGAGAATTCAAATTTAAAACAAAAACGTGTTACGTATCATAAAGTAAAGAATAGATTTTTTGCTATGTACAGAGAGTCTCTTGGCTTAATAATACATCATGTCTTGACGTATTTATGTAACTGGCAAATGGCCTGAATATCAATCGGGACTGATATTAGGTTATCAGAAAGGTCAGGAAAAGTTTCATCAAAATTACCCTATGCTTTATGTAAATATAGAGGATGATACCTGTATACATACACTTACGCATAAGCAAAAAATATGTTTTTAGGAAAATGTTGTAAGTAAATATTCATTCGATCTCGGAATATCTACTAGCAACATTCAGTCATCTGAGTAGGTAATTGTTCGCATATAGCAATTATACGAAGACCTACAACTTAAAGTGGATTCGAAATCAAAAGAAGAAGATAAATAAAATATAGAAGGTTTTTAGCGTTAACTGTATGCAATATTCTTAATCGTTGGTTAATTAGTTGGCCTGTTTATCAGTTTTATTATTTGCGAAAGCAGCGTATTAATAAATTGATTTTTTTTTCTGATATGCTGGAAATTGTTTTATTAATTTTTGTATTTGGAAAAAATCAGCTTTTAATAAGGTGGATTTACACCTTAAGTTGGTTACAAGGTTGGCAATGCGCTCTTGCTGTATATTCTACAATTCCTCTCTGGCAACAATGACAGAGTTTCACATGCGATAAGATTACGCGTTGAATATCTCTCATAGACCAATGCGCGATAATGTTGGTCCCATAAACAGAGTAATAGCAATTATCACATTCCTCCCCCTTTAAATAAAATAATTATAATTATAGTCCAACTGTATGTCTCACATCTCTTTAGAATTCTGGAGCTGGCATAGTAGGATTTCTCCAAATTATCAACCTTACATACCGGGTTTGGTGTTGATTTATAGTACGCGCCGTTTACTGCTAAACCACCTCTAGTTCTAAAACGCACATAATTAGTATGTAGATAACAAATCCATAAAAAAGAGACATCACCGTGATAAACGTCTCTTCTGTTAGCCACAAATCTCTGCGACTGGCCTTTATCAATCAAAGCTACCATTCTTGCTTAAATTGTGTTCTTCAAATAATGGCTTACTTCTATCTCCCACACCAGTGGTATCATTTTAATTCATACAATTTAGAATAAAATTATTTTAACATACCAAACCCGGGTGATGCAACAACCTTTGAATCTATGTGTATAATATATGAGCAATTCCATTTGTATATGCAAAGATCAACCTATAAAGTCCAGTATCAAACATTATTGTAAGTAATTGAATACGGTGTAAAAACATGAAATCGGACACTATTTGTGGAACAGAGGTATGTACTATTAAATTTAGTGTCAATGTCCAATACAGAAACGCAATTTACTATATAAACAATGTATCACCTCCAGCAGAAAGGGACTTTAGCAGTGGCGTGCCCTGCATACGTGCAGAGCATCACTGGGTCTACAAGCTGTAGGAAATAAAAAAGATAATATTAAAGATAGTCCCAGTTAAAGGATAATATAATGTTATGTACGTACGTGTATAATATCTACATATTAAGCCATATTTCTTTATATTAATAATTTAAAGTAAATTAAACTACATGGAATAATAACTCCAAAGAACTAGTCCAGTCCAAGTACCCATATCATTGCTAGAGCTGAGCACTGCCGTCCCGTCACCCGCCGTTGCAACTACTGCCATCTCCGTGCAGCGACAACCGCCGCACATTGGGTTAAAATCGGCGAATTCAAGAATGATTTTGCTGTTCTATACGTATGTAAATAAAGTATAAACTATCGCAAACTCTATCATTGATAGAACAAAACTATACGAAACTGAATACAGAACACACTAATTTATTTGCCCGGTGTGCGATCTTTACAACTAATCGATACACAGATACTGCCTGTAGCAAGTACGGAATCGTATCGCGACTTTTACATATCCATTCTTGAAACTCCAAAGAATAATCCAAAGGAAACCAGATCAGATTCTTTTAATAGTTTTTGAATTATTTCGTCTGTCAATTTAAATTCGCCTTTAGGTAAACGATTCACCTCCTCTTTCTTACCAGCGCAGCGTACAGAAACTCCGATGCACAGTTGAAATTTCGCGTTGTCTTAAACTTGTATTGGGATTCGTTGTTGATTTTGAGTTATGAACTATATAAATAATTATATAAATAAAACTGTACGCAAGTACATGTTTTAAAAGACTATATCAATATTGTAGACCTTCTACAAATATTGGCCCCGTGCACAGTACGAAGTGGGGGACTGAGAAACGATTTGGATGCCCGTGGCGGAATAAGTATCCCGCGAGAACAATTTCTCGGTTACCGTTGCGCGCAAAAGCGCTGTGATCGTCAAATTGTTATTTCTTATTAAATTTCTTCAGTACAACGATAGATAATACGGGCTAATTTCACTACGACCCACAATAAACACACTATTGCTTCTACCAATTTACGTACAACAAGTTTAGTCGACACGTTACAGGAACTATCACGTGGGTGATTACTAAGGAGGAACCAGCGCCACCTCGTGTCGATATTTATTGTTGTATGCGCACCCGGCCAATAACGACAACGTGCATTACCAACGCAAGAAATAGAGTATGTTAAGCGAATATACTGTGAAATATGTGGTACAATTTATCAACTACTACTGTTAAGGTTTGAAAATCTAACTAAAAGTTATTTAATCCTAAATTTTTTGAAAAGTATAGAAAACAAGCGTCTTTAAAGGAACAGTGCGGAAAGTATTTTGATTTCAATAAATTTATTAATCAATTATCCGTTGTTGACCAATCTAAATCTATTCGAGATTTGAGTATACTAATTATTCATATAAAGAAATATGGCTCGGCTGAAGTTGGGAAAATTCATGTTACAGGTTCGTGTTTTCCTTCTACTGCTTCTACTGCATTCGTAGAAATGTCATTTTGTGCCATAAAAAGATGAAGACCTAATGCTTAAAATACGACCTTCCAAGATAGCTTATCTAACTTAGGTTCAATTACAATCGACAAAGAAAAACTTAAGACCTTAGATACTTACAATCTAACCCGGATATTTATGGAAATATCATTCATTATTTTTTTTAATACGAAACGGCGCATTGTGTTAATTAATAATAAAGAGGATTGTTATTTTTTTTAATTTTGATATTTATTCTCCACTGGACACCTAATGGACAAATACACCGCTCGCCACTGGAACTTATGCTTTACAGTTTTTCTTCAAATTTAAAAATGTCATTTTACGAAGACAATTAAATTTATTGATTTGACATATTATATAACAATACCAGCTAATACTATAGATGCCAATTAAACTTCCGTTTCTTCTTGTCCTCAGACTGGTTCCCCGGTTGGTCACAGCACGGCAACTACAACAGACAGCCGAACGATGACGGTCTCAGCGAACAGGACTGCGTCGAGGTACGACGGATCTACTCCTTGCCATCTGCGACCCCGAGTCTCGCTGCAAGGTTCATGTGGAACGACAGGGACTGCGCGACGCCAAATTATTTCATATGCGAACGCCTCCAAAACGACGGTAAGTGGTTACGCTCTGTTACTCAGACCACCCACCGGTGGCGTGTTCTGCGGCCGCTTACACTAAATCCCATCAGTTTGTCGTAAAGGAATGACAATGCAAAGCAGATTATAACGTCAGAATTGTAAATTGTGCGATTCCGTAGGTAGGTACTTATGGCGGAGGAGCTGAGTGAAGTAATGACGCTAGGTACTTATGCTTAGTAATTACACTAATTACTGTTATTTCGTTGGCGATTATTGTTGATAAGCAATGGTAAATGTTACCTTAAATGTCGTTTACCAGTTGCTATGTAATGGCGTGTAATTTATTCATATATCGTTAACGAGTAGCTATCGTAACTTTTAATGATATAAAACTACGTCCATAAACAAACAAAACTTTCGTGCAAAAGACAATTAAAAAATGATGGCCGTCAAAGGCTATATATCTACTTATTTAGGATACTTCTAAACAGTATGTATGACGGTGTTTTTACTTTATCATTTGTAGTTTGACAAAGTACTCTAATCGAGATTTTGGGGGAAATATGTACATTTTTGATCAAGGTAAAAACTTGTCTGTGTGTATGTGTATGTGTGTATCCGCTTTTTTATGGCGACGATTCCGGAGAAGCAGCGTTTGACACTTCTGTATAGTATGATGAAGTCATGTACCTGGCCACATCAGATTGTTTCATACAATGAGTGACCAAGGTACGATGCAGTTAAACCAGGATTATTATAATTAAAAAGCATTGTTTCAGAATAATTGTCGCGTAAATGAATTCAACTAAAACACTTAAAACACAAATAGTTATTTATGTACCAACGGCATTGCACGGATGTTTATTATAATTATTTAAAATTACTGCAGAGTGCTTCTAATATTACATTGAAATTGATGTAAAATTATTACGCATTGTCATATTTAAACATACATCTAAAAAATATGCAAAATTATTACGCATTACCCCATATATCATTTAAAATTAGATTAAAATTGGTGTAATATTTCGGCCAAAAACTTGTAAGATCACCGTGTACAATCACCGTGTACAATAAATACAATAAACATGTAAAACAAAATTGGGATGTAAAATTATACTGTTTCTCGCTGGGAAAACAAAAGCAAAAAAAAAACGATTTCTAGTGTAAATTTACATCTTCTTTTCTGAGTTTATGAATCAAATAATTCAAATCCAGGACAAAAAGTGAAGTCTTCGTAATAATGTAATAACATGATCATAATTTTGTCAATTTCTTTTATTTTCGGGGTTGTTAATGTACGTAAATATTGGTATAAGGCTCCGCCACTCTGTTATGCCTCGTGTCCCAAACTTCCCTTCTCACAAAATCAACACAACACTCGTATAACCACCTAGTATAAGTCGTGCAAGTAAAAGTAAATATTGAGCAAAAACTTTTTACATCTATCTGCTTTTAATATAAGTTACAGTTCCAAAAGAAAAAGAAGTTTCCTTACTTACAACAGACTGATTCCAATTGATTATTGAAAAACGACATCTGTTACGTGTTTTTATTCTTCTCATTGAAATAATAGTATATTATTTGACGATCACATAATAATAAATCGCTCGCATGATTACACGCTCGCCTACGGCTCGCGTGTAAACTTCATGCTGGCAATTTATATCCGTTATGTGCGAATCAAATACGTCGTTTTATCTACGACTCATAAATTTCATTTATTGCAAAATATTTTAAATGTATTTGTCAATGATGGCGAGGCGAACTGTCAAATAACTGTCATCCACGTAGGTTTTGACAGACGTTGCCACTAGTGTTATGTAATGAACTTCGTTCAAATAATGAGGTCATTATTTGAACGAACTGTCATTATTATACAACGCTAGTGTCATTATAATCATTGGCGCGTATAATGATGAGGATTATATAGTCATAGATACGTGCGCAATGAACTTATTATATGTGAGTCGTAGATAAAGGGAGTTTATTTGGTATTTAAAAGCATGTCTTATATTTGTCTTTGTAAAACCTCATTATTCCTTTATAATAATTATATTTATATAAACCCCATTTTTTTCAAAATTTTTGCTGTAGTAGTTTCGGAAACAATGGGGTTTTGTACAAATATACGTGACAAAATTAAAAAAATAAATAAATATTTATGGGTAAAATAAAGAGAGCACGATCAATTGACACCCAGAATTCCACTTTATTGTTTGTTTTGCATGTGGAACTTTGGTTCGTCCAAATTTAGAGGCAAATATTAGTTATGATCCGACAAGTGAAATATATGCTGGTTTAAAAATTTTATAACTAAGCATATTTTACAGTGTAATGCATACGCATTATATTAATTACACAATCATCAGAGAAACATTAGCACGTAAAATTTTTGGGGTGTTGCCTATGGATTCAGAAGGCGTCACACATCGGCAAAAGTGTTGCAAGAAGCCGTCTTGGACGCCGTAGTAAAGTTTTTACTTTTCCAAAACCAGCTGTGAACGATTGATTAAGTGTTAAATAGTAGTCTCTATGGTCCCAGATATACTATAAAAAAAGGTTGGCCCAATTGAAAGATATTTAAGTCTCCCTCGGGAGGCCTAAAGTTTATAACTTTAATTTTCTTTTCAACGAAAGATTACATGTTTTCTTTCAAAGCCCACATGGACGCACATAATAAAATATTTTATAATAAGTTAATTTTTATCAACATTTAGACACATTTTTCAAATTAAACGCAAATGATCATGTTTCTAGCAATTCTATCGAATCTAAATAAACTGCAGGCAATCTAAATGTTGCATTAGAGTAATATATTTTTGTATACGTTAATTTCACACCCTGTTGTTAATCTTTTTCTATTTCAAAAAGAAGACTCACCTAATTTTTCATTAAAGAAAAAATTCTATTTGTTAAAGAAAATTAAAAACTTTAGGCCTCCTTCGGGACACCTACATATTTTTCAATTACGCCAATTTTTGTGTGTCTATTTTTCAACTTAAAATTTTAATTTCGAAAATGAAGGTTTTTCGATACACCCGATTGTTTATGCACCAGCTCGTTAGACCAAGTAAAGAAAACAATCTACCTAGTTTCAATATTCTATTTTTAATAACCTGCAATTATTTGGGATAAACGGAGTATTTTAGTAATGCCATGTTTGTAAACTTACTATAGTTAAACAATAATATATGAATATCTTTGATAGTATTACTTCTGTAATACCAACCATAACATCTTTTAAATCCTACTTCAAGATCACACCTAACGCACTCAGACCTAAATGAAACCCAAACAACCAAGAATAAAATAAACACTAACCGTAAACTAAGAATCTTCACCCCGTGGCCTTCCAAATACTTGGTGTCAGGGAAGAGGCCCGGACGTAATTGATATTTAATTCGGAGCGTTAACGGTCTGAAGATCTAGTAGGTCACATTCGACCCTCCTGAACAACACTCGAGCTAATCTCAAGCATCCCACCGTCGCGAACAGTAATTAAGCGGGGGTGGGATTTGCCCCAAAGGGGTTTATAGGCCTTCGGATGTGGTCTGAGGAAGAGTCGCAGAAACGCCGAACGGGACTTTCAATTTTAACGACAAATTCCTCGTAAGCAATTTCGGTTAATACCTAAGCACGACACGGCGGCATGTGTGGCGAAACCACAGAAGAAAATTCTCGAAGGGATTACCTGTTGATAGTCCTGGGCTACGAAATAGTTCCTTGGGAAATTAGGGAGTTTCGCCGAGGACAAAAGGATTATTTAAATTGCGGGGGTGCTTTAGAATTTAACGTGAAATACCGTTGCGGCGATATAGGGGGTTCTGAATTAAAATAAACTGCCACGGCGAATTACATCGTGTTAAATTGTTAAACTTTACGAGGAACAACCGAGAATACCCAAGCGTATTAAAAATTAATTAAAATTATATCACTGAACTTTTTAATTCCACATTTTATGGTATGCATTTTTTTACAACGAGCGAATTTATCTATGTATACCACGGCGTCAATTCGGATTCGTCCGCGGACTCAATAGCTTAAAAAAAACTTCGGCGTCCAGAGTAGGGTAGGTCATTTTGTAGAATAACCGTAGTTCTGCAGGCACCAACTGATTTTCATACAAATGTGTATTGCAAATTATTATTTATATTTTTGTTGTTTACTTTGAGAGCCTGTTGCAACCCCTAAATATTTTAGTATTTTTAGATTTTCTGAATACAGACTGTTGGACAGTAAAGACAATAAACTATTCTGTAGCCGTACGCCACGTCTAAAATTGTATAAAAGAATGGGTTACAGATCCCTGATCTAATGCAATAACGATGAACCCAATGATCATAGAGATCATAGATCATAGAGTTGATAATATGCGTAGATGTTCTACAGACAATGAGACAGTAAACTATGGAATATACTACTAACACAAATCTATTGTCAAAAATTGCTTTCAAAAAGCCGGGTATATTTTAAAGGTAGGAATTTGTTTGTAAGAAAGTACCATTCTCTATTGACACATTAATTAATAAATATGTTCTGAACTCTCGTTAAGTAGAAGAGACCTTCGATCATCCTCTGATTATTCTAATATGTATTTTGTTCTTACCGCATTACCTTGATCTGCCACAGAACAGTATTTATTAATCGTTGAGGTGACGACAGCGATTACCTTTATTTAGAAATTTTATTATTGTATAGTGTATAGTGTATAGTGTTTTTATTTTGCTGAATTACCATTTACAATAAATGTAAGATAAAAGTATTGCAAAAAAGTCCAAGTAAGCTGCAGCTCGGAGTGCTGCACGCAATTCTTCATGAATTCCCTATACTCCGCCAGTGTGTAGAATGACTGTTGTATGAGAAGCGTCTTTAAATCCTTTTTGAATTGATGTGTCACTTTTCACTGCCACTGTGCACTGGGAGTGCGTTTAGGAGGTCGTGATGAATGTGCTCGTTTGATGTTGTTTTTGTACGGCGGTGTGGGATTGAGATATGCTCCCCTGTTCTCAGTACGCGTCCTGTGTCTTCACATCTGGTACGGAGGGTTGGGAGTTCTTCTCTCGCCTTGGAAAGTTGTTGGTATATCTATGCAGCGGTAGTTAGGATTTTATACTTTTGGAAAAGTGGCCGGCAATGTGTGGTTGGGTCCGCTTGATCAATTATCCTGATGGCTTTCTTTTGAAGCGTAAAGATCTTCGTTGCATGGCTAGATGCACCCCAAAGACGTAGTCCATAGCACATCCTACTATGAAACAGAGCGTGGTAGGCCGTGAGCGCCGCAGATTATCCTACTATTTGTCGCATTCTGAGGATTGCATAGGTACCAGTTGAGAGTTGGTATGCTAATACTTGAGTGTGGTCCTTCCATGTGAATCGAGTATCTAATGTGATACCTAATAGCTTCACTGATGTTGCTATGCGCTCTGTATTTCTACTGGTCGTAAAGGTAATAATCTCGGTTCTTTCAGTATTCAACTGGAGCCCATTTTCAGTAAACCACCTTTCTGCCTCTTGCATGGTCACTGCTGCTTTTTGCTTGAGGGAGATGGGGTCCAAGTCGCTACTAAGTAGAGTCGTATCGTCTGCATACACCACGCATTCACCAGCTAGGTTCTCGGGTAGATCATTGATGTACAAGCTGAAGAGTAATGGACCAACTAAGGATCCCTGCGCTACTCCTCGTTGTAATGGTAGAACGTTGCTGCTCTGTCGATGTACAAATACTGCTTTGTTTCTGTCGCTGAGATATGATTGAATCAATAGTAATGCGTTTCCTCTAATTCTATACTGCTCGATTTTCCCTTGTAGGATGCTGTGTTGTATGTTGTCAAATGCCTTCGATAGGTCACATAGAGTTGCCGCGCCTTTTGTTAGTTAGATTATATATTTGCAAAGATTGAGAGATGTGGTTATCATTTTTGACTAGAGAAACATTTATTATAAAGCTTTATACAAAACGTGCCAATATTATCGGGATAAAATATAACTAAGAATTAGATAAGGGCTGTGTAGATAATTATTTCAAGCATATATCACATGTCACTTTAAGAAAAAAATCTCTCACTATCTAAAAATTATGGTCTGTTGTTATCAGTTATACCTACACTTTGAAAATAATGATCTTTTTACTAACTCTCAATATGGATTTAGGCACGGCAAATCGACTAGCATGGCGATAGAAGCACTAATGAGTAAAATTTTGGAAAACTTTTGGAGTGGTCAGCACGCAGTGCCTTCTTTTTACGACCTCACAAAGGCTTTTGATTGCGTACCGCATGAAATATTGTTAGAGAAACTTAAATACTACAATATTAATAACTCCAGCATCCAGTTAATAAAATCATATCTTAGCGATCGGAATCAATATGTTAAAATTGGAAATAACATGTCAACAAAACAACAATGTATATATGGAGTCCCACAGGGTTCTGTTCTGGGCCCGATTTTGTTTCTAATTTTCATAAACGACATTCAGAATGCAAGCCCTCTTTCAAAAATTGTTCTGTTTGCCGATGACACGACAGTAGTCAATGGAGGAGATAACTACGAACAGCTTCTCCGAACGTTGAAACCGATGAAACCGACAATAACATGAAGGAATGGTTCTCCTCAAACAAACTGCACATCAATCTCGACAAGTGTATGTCCTTACTGTTTACTCTGCGGCATCTTGAGAACTGTGATGACGGTGAGTATGTCAGATTTCTGGGAGTCTTAATAGATTCCAAACTAAAATGGGACAATCACGTTGATTCGGTCTCAAAGAAACTTGCAAAGGTAATATATTTCTTCAGAATACTAAAAGAAACAGTTTCACAAGAATATCTAGTGGTTGCATACTAATTTGCATTGTTTCATTCTATTATGACATATGCAATATTTAATTGGGGACACAGTAGCCACTCCAACAAATTTTTTTCATTACAACGCCGCTGTATAAGAGTAATACGCGGTATAAATTATAGAGATGATTGTCGGGATCACTTCAGGGATGTTCTGACTTTGCCATCGGTCGTTATATTGGAGTGCTTGATGTATGCGAAGATAAATTCAGCAACCTTTGCTCCAGTTGACTCATTTCACTCTTACTCCACACGGACAAATCACCAGTATCGCCAGCCTTTTCTGAGACTGCAGAAATCTGGTAATGGAGCCAATTATTGGGCTTTGAAATTTTTCAATGTTCTTCCGGCTGTAACTACGGCTTACTCTCCAAAAGTTTTTAAGTCAGTCATGAAAAGGTATTTATTACAGAAATCTGTGTATAATTTTGATGAATTCCTAAATAGTAATTTTGCAGATCTAAATTTAGTTTAACTAATTTACATTGTTTTCTGTTTTTTTTTTTCTTTTTTTTTGACTTGTGTAAACATTTATATGTATATAACACCAATAAAGATTATTATTATATTTTTATTATTATATATTAGAAAATAGGTTTGGCCTAGGTGCTAATATTGATATTTGTCTCAACTTGGTTGTGTTTTTGTAATAATTTCCACAACAACTACACATTACTTTTCAATATCTATTAATTGAAATAAATTACTTTTTTTTTGTTAATAATTTAAACTCATTACACCCCATACCAAAATTCTTTTTCTCTAGGTCAGCATTGGCGCAATGTTAGCAACTCTAGTCCCGAGTCCTGGTGATCATATTTCAAAAAAAAACAATGACTAGGTCAAAACTCGACCGTTTCCGACATATGTAATTCAAAAAGCTAAGAAGACAGTTAACTTACTAACCTTGTTTTTTGCGGAATTGCAGCTAAACTAGTGTTGATAGTAGTAAACCAAGTAATTGGTCACTAAACTTTGGAGAAACCCTTAAAAAATATCATCATAACTATAAAAAATAATGTAACGAGCTACACTTTTAGTTAGTAGTAGAGCTACAATTTTGTAGTGTAATTTCGGGTTGAAAAAACCAACATAGATGGATTTGAGCTTCTTCTTGTGTACGATATGTTACGATAGTACAAAAAACGGACTTGACGGTTAGCATTTCTGAAGTGGTGCACTTTCATCCTCGCATATCCGAGGGTAAAATTATTCACCGTCGGTAGTGGGGTTTCGGGCTGCAATAACTAACATAAGTAGATGTGAACTTCCTCTTTCATTTGGTATACGTACATTTTGTTACAATCCGATTCCGCTTCTATCCTCGCATAACCGAGGTTAAAAATATTCAAACAATTTTTTTTTATAACACTAATTCACGTTATTTCGGGCTGCAAGAACTAGCTTAATTGGAGGTAAACTTTTTCTTTAATTAGGTGGATATTTAATTTCAATCGGCTTGCTTTTTTAAAACGATATGTATAAAACAATAATATTCGCATCTCTGAGGCTGAAAATGATCAAAGTTGAAGAATTTATTACGCCATGCAATAGGCGTACCTTTTTCTGGAATGACTATGGAAGTACGCGATACATTGTACTTTCCATTGCTGTGCGATATGTAGTACTTAAAGGATTAACGGAGTAATGAGATTTAAAAAAAATTACAACCTAAGCAAATAATAACTTTCTTTGTAGGTTTTGAAGTAGGTAGTAATTATGTCTTGATCCGTCTGCAAGAAGTACTGTAGACAAAGCACGTTTCGGTCTTTTCAAAACCTTAAATTTAGGATTACCTACCCCCCGGTGAAAATGGTTGAAAATAGGACGAACAGAACCTTTATTGTGGAAAATTTAAAGATCCGCCAATTTCAACCTAACCTTCATTGTGGTTAGACTAATACGCATTGTTCAACATCGTATGTTCGCATCCTTCTTTATTGATATATTCCCTCCTTTGGTCTGATGACAGTGCAGCATATGTTGGTAGGAAATTTCTAGATCCATTCATCATTTACCATAAATGTCATACGCTTGTCTGTTTCGTACAAGAAAGTGTTTTCAGCTAATACGGCTGAAAAGCATCGCCCACGCGTAAGAGTAGAACGTATACATGCTGTCGCCTTCCGAACCCTGAAAATGCACAGGGGAATATTAAGGAGCCTCATATTTTATAAAAGAAAACAATAAACATGTAGACAAATCATGACCGTTTTGCTATGCGAGCATGCTTCACAACAGGTTATCTTTCAAAAGGATGAACATGGGTGTTTTTAAAATGCAAAACTCGAACCGATCCCAGAAATTTGCGTGTTGACCTTGACATTTCAAACCGGTATACATGAAACCGTTTTGAAAAACTTTCGTAACGGCATGGATAGTCGTAATAATTACGCTAATAGTTAGCTAAGAGCAAAACGTATAAGGTACGTATTACTTAACCTTCAGAAGGACCCATCTCGGAAACGGTCAAGTTTTCAGCTACATGTCAGTTTTATTATAGAATATGATGCTTTCATATTCTAACTTCACTGTTGGTGTAACGAACTGTTGAACGAACTGCTAGCAATAAACATTTACCGATTCCTAGTCACCAAACTTCCATCTATCTCCAATAGGCATCACGACGGGTTTCTTTAATTCGAAACTCGGATTTCAACTCCTGAAGTGACAATAAAGCCTATAAATTTCCACTGCCTTTGTAGCTCAAATGGGAGAGCTGTCAACCGGAAATTGGAGGGTTCCTGCTTCAAATCCAGGCGTAGGTGTTTTTCCAAAAATTATCCTCCACTGGATTAATTAATCATTCGCTTCTTTAGTTGATTCTACATTACTGACGAGTTAATATAATACATATAACATAATAACCATGTTTCCTTTGAAGTTATTTGTAATGTCCAAGCAAAGTACAAAAGAGTATAAAAAAATCGAATTGTTTGATCAATAATAGAGAAACAAAGCACTGAATTCCCTCGATATATTTTATTAAGGATCAACACATGCGACGCTTGACCTGAAGGAGACAGTTGTTTGCAGACCCCACATAAAAACTTCGCATATTATTCATATAAGTTTTTTTTTATGTTAGCAGCACTGCGACTTCTTTCCTAGTAACTTCGTGCCTATAGTAAAAAAAACTAAGGGACGCCCGGATGATTTACTGTCAAAGTTTTCCCGCCTATAGCCACTCCGTGTAATTGTTGAATTAATACGCAAGAAGTTTTCCGGATAACGGCCAATGAATATTATAGTATGTCACGAGCGGCTGCTGCTGCAGAAGTTTGCAGCTTTCAAAGTTGATAGAAAGGGGATAGTTTCCGCAGTAATATGGTGGAACTATTCGATAAAATAATCATGGGTTGCACACAATGGAAATGGAGTTGGACTGCGACTTGCACTGGTACGTGTGAATTTGGTAGCGAAAGCATCGACTTTAATATTAGGTGAAGTAAAGTTAGACACAGCGATTGAGCATACTGCAGTCTCCCAAAGCAAAACTAGATGAAATATACAGAAATATGCTGAGTGTACATGAAATATACCTATATTATGGTACCTATATACAAAATGAATGCAATAATTTGGAGGGGTAATGTAACTAAACAATCATAATATAATTTTTCAACTTTTGTCAGTTGAAAATTTATATATTGCTACCCACCCCATGTTTTCATAACGTGTAGTACGTACTTTAGAAAAGTGGCCCGCACCTATCTCTAACACGAGGTTTTTACGAAATTCGATATGTTCAGTTTCACAGTCAACTTACAGACAAGTTTAAAGAAATTCCTCAAAGTGAGCACCGTTGGCATTCAAACTAGCTTCTGTACAGCGCCTCCAATTTGCACTTAAACGACTGGGTCTAATGTCATCATCTCCTGTCCACATTCTCCATAAATGAGAGCCATGTCTAAATAGTTACTACTTCTGAAAATATTTTGAAATTATCTATTTTTATCGCAAGCGGATATGGAATTCCATACGGCTCAATTGATTGCTCAACTACTAGTCCCCCTACAAACGTCAGGTGTCAAATTCTGCATTTTCAATCATTCATAAGTCAAAAGTGGTCTAAGATAGAGCAAATTAGCATTGGAATTTTTTTCTCAAATTATGAAGATCTATAAACCTCACAAATTATTCACTCTTTTCATATACACCATATACAACATATTTGTTCTTGTTAAATAAAATTAGAGACGTACAGCAGTTTTCACAAACATTGATACACAATCAGGGATGTAAAAGCGTAATTTACCGCGTAAATTACCAAATTAATTACCGTAAGTAATGGTAATGGTACCGATTTTTAATTACCGCAATTTACGGCTTAACTTACTAATTTACCAGTAATTTACCGCAACTATTAATTACAGTTGTTGATTTACAAGAATTTATAAATTAATTTCAAAAACCTTCCATCAGTACTTGCGTGAGTATACCCGCTCCTAAGCAGTCGACAAGTGCACTGTTGTTTGTGCTTTGACTGGGAAGTACTTAGGGATGTAAGAGCGTAATTTATCGGGTAAATTACTAAATAACTTACTTAAATTAATAGTAATTTCCGGATTTTTAATATTAATATAATACTAATTTAATATTTGAAATTAGTTTTAATTCAACGTTAACTTACGAAAAAAATAAGCCCAATCCGAATAAAAATATGTAGTTAATAATATAAAACCTCAATTAGGTTACTTTAAAGTTTAAACTAACATCATTCGTCAATCCATGGCAACCAAGAAATTGCCCCGTTTGTCCCACTTAGTTTTCAACAAACAACCCATCAGTCATTTATTAATTCATTATCGGGAAAGTACCCTGCAAAAGCTAGCATAATTAAATTAACATCAGCATTTTGGTCATTAAGAAGATACTGTCTTAATGCGCCTTTAACTTTGTGTTCTTATAACTGAAAAGTAACAAATGACTTATTACATTTTTACTAGAAATTATGGTGATTATTATTTAAACAACAGTTAGTTTCTACATGTTTCCACTTTCACAATTTAGGCGAAAAATGTTTTGTTGATTACTTCTGTGACAGTTTCTTGATTTACATATCGTTTGTTTGTATAACGTATACAAACGTATACCGACCGTATGGTTACATAAAAAAGCTCTTTGTTTTTATACTGTACAAAACTCGTAGTTTACACTCGCGCTTTTTATGTGTCTACGTTTTTGGATGTAAATAGCATACAATATGGTAATGGCAACGTTACAGGCGATACGGCCTTAATATTACGGGACATGTGTGGGAGTTTGGGGATGTAATATGCAGAGAGCTGCGAAATGATTCCGTAAATGGGTAGTTACTTATGAGAAGAGAAGGCGATGCATAAAGATGACAAAAAATGGTGGTGGTGCAAAAGAAAATAATAAATTTTTGTTTTTTATATGTCCCTGTCTACATGTGACCTCACCATGTCGGAATATCTAACTGGTAATCATAAAATATAAATAGAACAAAGTTCAACTAAACTTGTATCCGAAATACTTTTTTGAGATATAAACCCTAAGGAGAGTTGAACGATTAAATTATTGTAGCGTTTTTCGTTCGTTAAGGTGTGAATTAAAACACTCGGTATATTAAAATAGTCAACTAATTTATTTAACACTATTACAGTCTTATTACCTAATTATTAAACACGAACACTAAACACGAACACTAAAAACTAACTGTCACTTAAGGCTACTATAAACATTTATTTTCACTGTATTTATTTCGAACTATTTATATCGATCAATAATCGCGCCAACGCTCCGACTAACACTCTGTCTAATACTGGCTCAGCGGGCGACGGCCTTCTCTTATATACCCGTATCGATCCGTGCGGGAACGCTCCAGAGACTTCCGTGCTTGCCCAGAGTGGTGACGTTACTCGCGCTCGCTGCCTCGATGGAATTCTCCGGAATGAGATGCCTCCAGAACAACCCAGAACTTCTGGCGCCTTCGCGGCTGTTAAGATCGTCACATTATTATTATCAATGAAATTAAAGCGACAAAATTATATGCCCAAAATCATTTCCCCACAAAAATTTACATCTGATTAAAATGATATGGAGAAAAGAAAAAGCTAATGCGATTTCGGGCTATGCTAATTAATTAACAACTGTGTGTATCAGTATCTTCACAACCTAATATATCTGAATAATTTTGTTTCCAATTATAAAAAGAAATATGCTTTCGTAATCACTTGGTTTACCTCTATTGATTGACCGGACTGTGCTTGACAGCCATTCATTATTCACTTCCGGCCAAAGTTATTTTGCCCAGTAACATTACACGAAAACTTCTGAACTTCTGAAAAACTCAAACCCAGGTACATTTCGGTAGTCCCCTTTACTTTGACTTTGGAAAGTTAACTTTTTGAAAAAGATGCCCACACATAGTCGAAGTGGTCTACGTACGCGGACCATGGTACTATCGAAAAACGTCAACAGCACTTTAGAATAACGATGGAAAACTGGTTTATCGACGGTGAGATATTAATGGAGAAAGGTAGTTTGTCGGGCAATTCCGTCCTGCGAAGAAGCAACCGTAGACACTTGTTTCGGACTATTTGTCCTCATCAGTACGGTATAGCCAAGGAGTAAGATGGACACTCAATGGAAAAAACACATTCAAATGGAGACCATAAGGGGGGTGCCCAATGTCACCAATTTGGTGCTTCAGTCACAATATCTTCAGGATTCGAAGACAATAAGTGACGTCGCGCCGGAGGTGACAACCCAGGCTCTTCGAATCCTGAAGATGTTGTGACTGAAGCACCAAATTGGTGACATTGGGCACCCCCCTTATGGCCTCCATTTGAGTGTTTTCTCCATTGAGTGTCCATCTCACTCCTTGGCTATACCGTACTGATGAGGACAAATAGTCCGAAACACGTGTCTACGGTTGCTTCTTCGCATGACGGAATTGCCCGACAAACTACCTTTCTCCTTTAGAATAACAACATACTCGGAGGGTGTTCCCTTCCGCGCCGGAGTATATTAAAACATAATACAATGTAATATTTTTAACTAAAAGTACAAATACTAATGGTATTCTAAACGAAGCTATTTCAAAAGATGGACGAAAGTGATTGTGTGACATTATAAACCAATATTAAAACCATAAATACATGTGCCTTTTGACAGATTTTGATCTAATCTTGTGGACTAAGTATCACGTCTGTTGGTTTTTGCTGGTTGTCGGCTTTTTGTGACATTCAAAAACTGGTTTTTATATTAAAAAAAAAAACTGTTTTAGTTAATAGTTTATGAATTATAATTACAACTTATTCATAGAAATAATGACTAAAAGTTGTCATTTTGTCTTTAAATAAGTAAGTAGATTATTGTACTATGTACTTCTTGTATGGAAACTGATTTCCTTTAATAATATACATACAGGGTCTCCTACGACGAGCTGCCATTAGAAGTATATGGAGAACCAACTGAAATGAGACGTTGACAATTTGTTGACTTATATTGTTGGATACGATCATCTCAACTAAAATATTTTGAGTTTTCAGTTACTTTCGGTTACACAGGAAATGATATCAACTTTTATATTTCAAATGGAACACACTGTATTTTATCGCATTTTTGAAATCTTTATTAAATTTTAGATCAATTTTATGTTTCATTCCCTATATCTAACATGTGCCATTTGTGGGTGTTACAGGCTGTTTCATTTCAAATATAAAACTTGACATCTTCTCCGGTGTGACCGGAAATAACTGAAAACTCAAAATATTTTAGATGAGATGATCGTGTCCAACAATATAAGTCCACAAATTTTCAATATCTCATTTCATTTGGTACTCCATATACTTCTAATGGCAGCTCTTCGTGGGAGACCCTGTATAGTATAATATAGGTATACTAAACTCTTTTATAAATTATTATTTTTTTATTTTTGAAGAGTAACAGGCTTGGATCAAATAAAAAAGAAGAAGTAAAATACATATTACACAGTGAGAAAACTTTTACCGTCACAACAATTAAATATAAATAAATGTCAGTAAACCAATCAAGATAAAATGAATAAACAAATGAAGACACAAATAAATTCACATACAATATATTTTTTTTTCATTTTTAGAATGTAAATTTACTTCTGAGTAAAAAGCTTCATATTGAACCTATTTATTGACCAAAAAAGCTTAATATTGACCAATTTATATCGGGTTTTAAATTTTATAAGAAGTTTGGAGCCGTTTAAAATACAGTTAATATTTCAAACGGCTGTAACTTGCTTCTAAGGAATTGAAAAAAAAAGTACGTCCAGATGAAACTTATTACTCAGTGCGATATTGCCTATCTGAAAAGAGTTTTTCCGGGAAAAGGAGTGAGATTACTGCTAGTAGAGTAATCTGTCCAATGAGTAAGGTCCGACGTTCTGACACTTTTTGCCGTTTTTCGACATATTTTATAATTACTTTTGTCTTTGTTGACATGTAACTAGGTATACAAAATAGCAAATATTTATACATACTTCCAATTAATTCGTTCAAATGTTTCTCCTGTAAAATTTACATACTTTTTAGAGTTGCATCACTGTAATAGAAAACCACCGATATGATATATGGAAAGCTATAATTATCCGTGAAACGCTCATGGGAAAACCAAAGCAAATCGAAAAACTAATTTCTAGGGTAAATCAAGAACTTGGAAAATAATAATTTGAAGAGACCGAGACAAACAATTTCACTACTGCTCTGAGAACAATAAAACCAAGTTGAGTAGTCAGTTGGAATTTTGTTTCTATTTCTATTTCTTTATATTATATATTTTATTTTGTTTCTAGAAGATGACTAATATTAACTACATTTTATTCTTTATGATTATATTATGTTATAGTAGGTAAATTTTGTCTGCATAAGATCGAAAATTTGGAAATTTGAAGACCGGGTTTTCTCAAACGTCAATTTTTGTAAATACCCGTCAGGACTAGGTGGCCTTACATAAAAAATTACGTAAGATAAAAGATTATTATTATATATTTAATAGCCACACAATGTATTTTTATAATTCGTCATTTTTGAGCCATTGTCCTCTGTGTCGTTCTCACATCAATATATCAAGTTTCTTATTCAATGTTGCTCCTCAATTCTTGCAATAAATGGAAATAAAAAAAACCGCTGCCCGAGATGGTTTATTTGAATAACAATATAATAATTTTCTTTCTAAATTATGCAGTTTACAGCCCAAAATGATGGATTTCACTTACAGTGATGAATATTCAACAAATCGCATAGCCAACGTATTTGAATTTTACTCGGTTTGTATTTAATTTGAATTTTATTGAATACTTCTAGTTTCCATTTATAATAAATTGGGGTTGTTCTTTTTAACTAGAATATGGTGTCCAATATCTGCCAACTTGAAGTAATAAGAAATTATATGAATTCTTCTTGCTTGCAGAGCCGCTGGAAGAATCCTGGCCACCGGATTGCAACAAATCGGTAATCCTCTCAAGGCAGCAGCAACGTGCCGTCGTCTCGAGTCCCGGATTTCCCCGTCAGTACCCGGACAATGCAGACTGCAATACGGACATCACGGCACCTAACGGTTATCGTATAGTCCTCGACTTCGAAGAGCTTGTCCTAGAGAACGAACCCTCGTAAGTTAACAAATTTTCCGCACGTTCCAGTCGAAGAGAGAAAAGCTAATATGCAATGTGTTCTAAATTGATATTGGAGGAATTTTTATTTCTCGATTCAGTACTTCAGCCGTTTGTATATGTTACCGGCAAACCCCGTTTTCAGGTAGAACCAGTTTAACCTAGGTTACACTAGTTCTGCCGAAGAGCGTTAGGTTGAACTAGTTTAATCTAGGCCAAACTAGTTTAACCTGATTTGTAAACGCATACTTTAGGTCAATCTGGTATGGACTAGGCCAAACTGATTTCGATTAACGGTATTAAAATGTACTATTATACCGGGTGATCCACGCTGTTATTTGTGGAACCAGACGAATGAAAATTGGATAGCTATAATAGACTAAAATTTTATTTTTTGGGATATACTTGATGTTAGTACGACTGTTTTTTTTTTCGGAATGGACAATTTTTTACTTTGTAACATAAGTGGCTAGGAAAAACTATTATAGGTGAAAACATATTATAACTTACTTAGCATGATCCTGTATTTTTTGTTGACTTTATGGGAGTTTGTTTACTGTTAACAGCATGGATAGTTTTATGTTTATTTGTATTATTTCTATATTTTAATAAATTTATAATAAAGTTCTGTTCAGTTTACTAAATTATTTTTTATTTGGCCCTAGTCACTGCTGAGTTTAATGAAGCTGGTTAGCACTATACATTTTATTTGTCATTTGCATTAGAGTCTCACACCTACATTCATTTACTAAAAAATGCGACTGACTCTATCAACTACTGTTTACTATTTTTCATTTATGGAGCCAGATGATGTTGGGATCTTTAAATCACCGAAAGTTACGAATAAATATCGCAGATCGAACACTAGCCAATCAGCTCGCAAGTACAATTTATTATTTGTTGAATTATTGATCGAGGTACCCATTACTAATCATTACATTTTGGATTCAGAAAATTATCACGATTCAACATACCGCTGATAAAGTATAGCCTGCATTTTACAATGTAAAACATGACGTCATTTCCGGAAAAACCGGAAGAAGAAAAAAAATGTCAATCATTGTGTGTCGCTTTTAGAATATCATCAATTTCAAAGATAACGCCCATTCCGGAAAAAAAGCCAAATCATACTAACATCAAAAATTCCAAAAGTTTTAATTTTTAGTCTATTCTATTTCAATACCGTTAATCGAAATAAGTTTGGCCTAGTCCATACAAGTTTGAAAGTATGCGTTTACAAAGTAGGTTAAACTAGTTTGGCCTAGGTTAAACTAGTTCGACCTAACGCGCTTCGGCAGAACTAGTTTAACCTAGGTTAAACTGGTTCTACCTGAAAACGGGGTTTGCCGGTAACATATAATATTATATGCTACGCACCAATGGGAGCCAATCGTAATAAATGTATTAATTAGTACATTTTTTATATTATTTTAAAATTTTGGCAATTGTTGACATTATTAATAACCCAATAGGAGTAATATTAATTGTCGTAATATTAATTAAGTGTGAAGTTATCGATTTTTATTCTTATTATACTATTATTTTTTTTATTATAGCTGTAGTCGTTTCTGAAATAGAGGGGGGTGTTTTTCAGATCATTTCGAGAAAATATTGAAAACTACGAGGGTAAGAAAAAATTTTGAAAATTATTTTTGATATCCTTAAGGATAGTCCTACCGAATGTGTGAATTAACGATTTTTTTTTCGAGCTTCAAATGTTTACCTCCCCAAATGTAGAAGACAACATTTTTTAGGGTCTGACGATTGGAATTTATTGCACTAACAATTTAGAGAATAAAAACGAATAAATTGCATCCAAATGTTATAAATGAGTATTAAATGAGTATAAAAATTAGTGTTCCAAGTTCCAAGTCCTCCAACATGCATTAGTTCTCTGGAAATGATTGCTATATTTATTCCTTTACCTCTTTAAAGTAATTTTTTCTTAATAATTTGAGTTGCCTTTAACTTTAACTCAAAGTTATGCGAATTAATAAGCTTTATAAAAATGCCAAATTACAGTGATAAACATCAAACAGATAGACGGTACTTTACCATGGAACCCTTAAAAAAACACAACTTTTTAATTCTTTCAGTTCTTGCTGTTAAGGTGTGCTTCGAAATGAGTAGGCAACCAAATAACCTCATAATTTTGAGGTCAGTAGTTCGTGGTAGTTCACCGAAATGATTAGTATTTCCATTAAAATTTTACTCGAAACCGAACTTGAATCGTTTGCCGATAATACAAAAAATATCCGGCTCAATTCTGTAGGGTCTAGGTGACGTATTTTATTATTCGTGGCTATGTCGTAGTCTTTTTACGTTCAACAAAAAAACGCCGATATTCACAGAATTCGTCACCTATAGTTGACAGAATTGAGCCGGATATTTTTCAGCAAATGTTTCAAGTTCATTTTAGCGTATAATTTGAATGGAAATACCTAATCATTTCACTGAAATACCTAGTCATTTCGAAGCGCATCTTAAGATTTCGTACTGGAGTGCAATTAGCAAAACCTGGAAACCAGCAGAATATGTTCGTATTTTTATGAAACTTTTCGCATTGTGTTTCGAATAGTAGATGCAAAAACTACCGTTTTGTAAGGTCTGAGCTTAATGTGGTCTTGCAAAAGTTGAGTTGCGTCTCGCCGACTATTTCCGAAAGATCAAATAATGGGCTCGATACCGTTTCTTTTTTTATCAAACCAAATTTAGCCTCTTTACACAAGAAGCAATTGGCTTTAGTAAATATTGGTATCTTCGGGTGTTATATTGTTTATAATTTCTATGCACAAGCAATTAATATTTGTTGTGAGTTTTGCCGAAATGTTACTGAAAATTGGAGCCTTTTAAATTTTGAAAAAGGGTAATTAGGATAACGAAACCGGAGTAGACCCACCAGGATCCACTTTAAATTTATAGTACAATGTGTATTGCCATTAAGGACCGATATTTCCATTATTTCAAAACCAATAATCCTATTAGATCCTGGCGTAAGTTTCCGCCGAGGAAGACTTGATATTACCAAGCGAGGCGCATCGCGTCGCTAAATTTGAATAATGGCTCCCGTGTGAGGCTTTGGAAACTTTAAAACCACAATAAGCGAAGTTTTAAACAAGCTGCCAGATAGACCGGCAGATTATAAGTTTCCCCATAACACACCCGTACCCATACACATCTACGTACTCGTACTTTGCTCTTGTCTGTTCATTATTTTAAAGGCACATTATAATAGCGCTGAAAAGCCAGCACAGCTCCCAGTTGAACGACAACCAGCGTCCGTTTAGGAAAGTAAAGTTAACATTTGCTCATTATTCTCGTCGTGATAAAATTCCTAAAACCCCGTCTTGTAATTTTTTGATGGTGGAGACAGATCTCGAGTTAATGATTCTTACACAACGGCGTATAGTTCAAAGCGCTTCAGCGAAGTCTTAGTCTTCGTAATTTAAATTTCTTTTTTTCAGTTACTTCTCAGATAATAATTACTAGAGCTGGCTAAGAGGATGCTTTTTAAACCTCTTTAAATGGAATTAAAGTACAACTTGGTAATTACCTTGTAAGCGCTATAATAATTAACAATGTCGGTCATTTACGTGCTATTTAAAAGAATTGTTGAATAGTAAATAGAAATGACAGCAAATTTAAACTTTGGTGAAATTATTTGCGAGTTTAATTAAAACGTCCTTTTAATTCAACAGTCCTTATCGCTTCATGAAGTCATCAATAAATGTATGTAGTAGTCTATTAAAGACACCATTCATTAATTAACTTTTAATTTGCTCGATCCCTTAGAGATCATAGATCATATTTTATGTATAATATGGCAACAAAGTGAAGTTTAATCGATAATGAAGACATATTAATATTTCCTTAATTCAAGTATTAAATCAGCCATTATAACTTTGTCTTAAAACTCCGAACTCCGAACTGGTAAGTTTGAAAATTCAAAAAGAAAATATCTATGGCTTAAGAGAGAAACAACCCATTTTATTACAAATATAAACAGACGTTTTTTGCTCATTTCTTGAGGAAGCCTTAATTTTACGAAGTGTCAAAATCATAATTTTCCACATGAAATCTTCCTGAAATGGGTTCTGACCTTCACTAAGGATAATTCCAGGTTAACAAAGATAAATGTAATATGATATCCAACTTTAGAAATTTTTTTACATTTATCTATATCGGCTCGTTTTGAATGTATGCTCCAAGTACGTATTCGTTTTGAAACTTAGTGAACTATAATTAGTGAGATATGTAGGAGTTCCTTTGTAGTTTATAATTACAAATTCCAACAATGACAAAATTTTTGCAAATGATATTGCAAATTTTGCAATATGATACAAGCCATAAAATAAGAGATGAGGAGGCGCTAATATTTGTATAACTTGGGCAAGCGCCCAGTACGTACTGCATATGACATACAGTCTGCACTTCTAATAAGAAATACATTTTCTTATATAGACACAAAATTAAATAAGTATTGACAATATCGTTTACCATAAAACTTCATCAAAGTTTCTTAAATTTTACCTCACAAGTAGAAAACCAAATTTGTCGGTTTAAAGTAAAAAGTTTCAATGTGTGCGTATTGATATCAATAACAAACAAAATTGAAACTCCATTAGATAATAACATGCTCTTGCATCATAAATTTGCTCAAAAATTGTACATATTATTTTGATCGAGACAAATTTTCAATTTTAATATAAATGCCAATATAATATTTTAACGCATTTTTGTTTTCCATTTGTAGGGTGCATAACTTTAGAATTCATACGTCATGGATGGTTATTATGCAAGTAGACTAACTCTTTACATTTTAAACAAAGCAATTATTGTTTACATAAAAGGGATAGGTATCATTATCCGGTTTCAAGTAAAGATGTTATTTATTGTTCAAAATTGATGAAATATTCAGTGGAACTTGTTATATGAATAAGGACCTGAAGTTCAATTTCTTGTAATGAAAAACCTAATATTACTTGTACATACCTACGTCTATCGGTTTTGTCAAGTATAGTTCAAATCGCCTAACCTAATATAAATAGCTATTTTTATTACCTATTTCATTACCTATTTACTAATTTTTATATTCTGTAGGCCATCATTGACTACAAAAAAAATCCGCGACTAATGTTTAATTTGTTATGCCAAATTAAGCTGAAAAGGTTCATGTTTGCCTCCATATTGTATCTACCTCTTGCAAAATCTGTTCTTCCTATTATCGCAACATGTTGGTGTAAATGAACATTTTATGCTTGATTTTTTATTTAATCAGAAAAGGTGCCGTTATAGACTGCAATTCATACTTAGCCTCAATTGATTTATTGTAGATCATTGGCCAGATCATTTAGACAATTAACAAAAAAAAATAACAACATAATTTAGATTTAACCCGAAAAAGCTCATAATTTGTCAGGATCCCGGGATTTGAAGCCCTAGTTAGGGGGCAAATTAGACACAAATAGTGCGCCAGATCTAGTCACATTTTAATAAAAAATTTCAAATGTCGCAACTTAATCTGAAAATCGGTATTGCTGATCTTAAAAAGAAATCTTAAAAAGAAATAACATAATATTGAGAATTCAATAACAACTTACAGTATTTTTTTAATTTATTATTTATTTATTTAATACGCACGAAAGTAACTTAAAGTATGTAGTTTGCAACTAAATATTATACAAAAAACATTTAATAATCAAGATGAAGCTAAAACTGAAACTGTTAAACTGGGAGTTGATGCACCATATCGTCATTTTGGTGATTGAAAACCGGTACCCCCAACTACCCCACTTTTGGTAACAGTTTTAATTTTTTTCCATATCTGCTAGCCATGGAACTACAAATTAATGGTCGAACCTATTCTTGAAACGCAATCCCATAAATTTAAATAGAAGATGCGACGCCGCCGCTTTAATCCTAACATTTGATTTTAAAAAAATCACACTTTTCTTATCTAACAGTTTTTGAGGTTTTGTTTAATTCTCGAAAAACCAGCTTTTTATTCATATTATTTCTGACCACCAGAAATTCGTTTGAACTAATTTATGATTATATTCAATTTTAGAACAGGAGAACTAGTTTGTATACAGCTTATTCATACTATTGAACTACATCAGTAAAAAAATTTAAAAGGTTTCATTTTCGGAATCTACGTAATTTTTTATGTAAAAAAGTCCATATTTGCTACTGGCTTGGAGATAATTACATTTTTACGTCAATTGTATGAAAACTGGTCAGCTTGAATGATAATAATCCATTAAAGCATTAAGTGATTATTATGATTCTGCACAGAAAATACATATAGTCTTTCCCGAAACGTTTTGTCTGCTGTGTGAGTTTGTACCGACAGGTATCAGCGTTTAAATACAATCCACGTAAAAGTACATTTTTCCAAAAGAGTAGATTGTAGCTTGCATTAACCCACTTTCTATCTCACAAATAATCAATCTTGAGATTGAATGTAAGAAATGCAAAGCACGCAAAGTGATTAATAGATCTATTCTTAATTCTTTATTTCTTTTAAGTATTTCGGTGACAACTTTCCTTACAAAACTCCAACAAAAAATAAATTAATGACAATCTTAAGAAATGTGCCTTCAGTTTAATCCTCCGACAACCCTTTTACAATGTCAATATTAAACCGTTCCAATAGGTCCAATGACCGGCTGGGGATTTTGTCGAAACGAGGCGTATAACCAAAACATTAGCCGGGCAGGCCGCAAAATCAACTCTCCTGCGGGTGTCAGCTCGAACAAATTTAATTAAAACCCCTTCACCCTGTCCACCGTTCGTAACGCGTTTTTAACGTTACAGCTGCAGTTACGACTTTTTGGAAATATCGGAGGGACCAGCGGCGTCCGGAACGGCGACGCCATCACATTCCAGTTCGACCACCGCCGCTACGACATCCATGTCGTTGCCGGTATTTAATAATTCACAGCAGAACGGCAGGAGGGTGTGCGGCGATTGGAGCGCCAAATTAAAGCTCCTTCACTACGTCAGCAAGGGCTCCAAGCTCAGGTTACGCTTCAGCTCCGACTACTCCCACCATTACGGTGGATTCAAAGTGCGCGTCTCCATGGAGAACGGTGGGTAAACGGCAAATATGTACATGTTCCGGCGTTTTTTTTCCTGTTTTGAATATTGAGCGTTTTTTAACTTGATTAAAATTGTAAATTGTTTACTAGCTTACGAGCGTGGGTATCTCTCATCGCCTTTGATTTCATCCGACTTAATGAACGCCAGGCTATTACCTAAGCATGTATATATATATGTTAATTTATGGATTTATACGTGTATTATTTAAAATGTATACTCTATGTATATGTTGTAGGCAAATGGTTATTTTAGGTCAAGGCTTTTGCCTAGGCAAAAGCTATTTGCCTGGGCAAATAGATATGAAACCTTTATTTATATTTTTAAAGCTATTTGCCTAAGCAAATGTATTTACCAAGACCGTTGTTAGGTAATTAGCATGTTGTTTTCAATCGCGTTTGTTTTAAAATTATGTGAGGTTTTGTGCAATCCGTGAATGTTTGTTCTCAAATACGTCATAATTAATATTTAGTCGTTGATTACTTCTGAGTAATATAGTATTCTAATCATCATGGTTCTAATAAAGTTACGCCTGATTTGTTGTGACAAGCGTCAATACTTATGAGTGTGGAGATTCATATGGATTATAATCCACTAAAACAAGACTTTTAGGTTAGGAATGTTTAGTTTTCCTTTTACCAGGAAAATGTTATACTAGACTGGAAAATACAAAATTTCTGTTTCTCTATCGACTGGACGATTTGACCCAGCGATGCAGATGATGATACCAGCATACGGAAATCATGCGGAACACATGTACAACTTAAACATTTGCTGTAATAAAACGTTTTGCCTTGTCTTCGTAATGGTTCACCGATATGCGGTGATGATCCAAACACAGTAGCTGAACCAAGTGCCTATTGTTGTGATAGGAAACGAAGATGAACTTAATAACGCTGTCAACTAAAACCAGCTAAAACCATTCGCTTACGTCATTATTTTTTCTCCGTATGAATCAAATCAACACAGAAAAAAAAGAATATTGCTGGAATGTGCCTGTCGTCAAAGACTTTTTGTTATACAAATGAGTTAACCGACAGAGAGGAAGGACGAGAGATCCCCATTAATTGATGACTCTACGGACTTCTCTACCCGTACGGAATGTATTTAAGCATAGCGAAACGTAACCGATCGATTTCTAAACAAAATTCTATTTGCTTAACAACGGCTTGGGCAAATACATTTGCCTAGGCAAATATATTTAAACATATAAAAGCAGACTCAATATCTATTTGCCATGGCAAATAGCTTTTGCCTGGGCAAAAAAAGCCTTTTGCCAGAAATAACCATTTGCCTACGACATATACACTCATTTCATAAACGTTGTCAAATACCATTGCAAGTTTGGAAGAAGAAAAAAGATAAAAATTACATGATGGTTTGGTGAGCCATACGTTTGAGAAACCATGTGTTCAGGTTCTGAAATTTTGTTTATTCATTATTAATGTCTGAGTTTTTGTAGTCATTCCAATACTTGTGTTACTAGAAACTCGGAGAGAGATTTCCGGTTGATGCTGAATATGTCGCAAACTCTCAGTGCCAAACTTTGTCATTCTGATTCTTCCGGTACACTACAAAGTATACTGCAAAAAGATACAGAACCTAAAGTTGGAGACAGGTTGTACACATAAAAAAAAGTTAGAGTTCCATTGAAAAAGTTTGATTCCGAGTTACTACGGCATAACTTATTTTAATTTACTTAGAAAGTAGAAGTAGAAGTTGATAATGGTGATAAAATAAATACGGTATTAGATTTTTGCCAATTTAGAAAATTTTAGCACTTTTCAATGTTATAAACGAATTACTGAAACTATAAAAAAGTTACATCTTGACCATTTTAAATAATATTCAATCAAATAAGTGCTTATTATATTAAAATAAAAAAAACAACCTTGAATTGTTAATAGATAGGAAAACCCACATGTGAAAACTCTGTGAAGTGGACATCTTTTTACAGTACCGTTTTGCATTTCACAACAATGTATTGTTAAATGGCTTCCGTAATCATAATTTGAAGTTTTACTTAAAAAAATATTTGCGTGATCAAATTATGTAAGTAGACAAATCAAAACTTGAACCGTGAACTTTATAGCCATGATACATCATTGAAAACCTCTTCATACTTATTAGATCTTCTACAGTAGTTTTGTCTGATCTTTCAAATCATGATTAGTGCCAGAAGAATTCAAATTAAAGCTGCTTTCTTTCAAAGTGCGTGCAACTCTCCAAGCTCATATCTCAGCTATTACGTAATCCGTCATAATAGTACTTACGCCAGTTGAAAGCACAAGTCTTCAAGTATTTCCCATGGTTCTTTTCGTGGGTAATCTTTGTTTCGGTCGATTTTGTCAATTTATACCGATTTATACCAATCGATACGGGTTCCCTATCGGGCTAATTTTGCCTGAATCGAGATTACAACAATTAGTGGCCTAGAAGGATTAACAACGATTTGGCGCTGTAAACTCAAACAACCCAAATATTATTGCATACCTGTCCACCATACAACATATTGTACAGTGATTACTACAAGATACTCAAAACCTATTTTGGTTGGTTAAGGGGGGAGCATCGTATAGATGGGTAGAAAAATCGATCGTTTTATTGTGTAAATCGAAAGTATAGCATTTTAAGAATATGCTGTTTAAATTTCAAAGCGAAATTCCAAGCGGTTGCTTAGATATAGGTAGTTTCGCTAAGGTCCTTCTGCGCGCTGAGCAAGTAACAGTGGGGGCAGAGGGCCGCTCGGAACGTGCTCGAATACAGCGGCAACCTGCTGAGGGGGGGTTTTTGTCTACCGCTAACATCAATCGCATTTTTCTCGGCACCCTCTTTTTACTTTATCATACGCAGTATGTAAAGTATTGTAATCGTGCCGAAAAAAAAAATTGGGATTTTAGCGGAAATAGGTCTTTTTGGGTCCCCTGAACATTTTTGACCAAGGTACAAAAAAATGTCTGTGTGTGTGTGTGTGTGTGTGTATGTGTGTAAATGATTTTTGTGGCGACGATTCCGGAGAAACTACTGAAGGTATCGGGACGAAACTTCATATTTAGAAGTTTCATGACCTAACTTAGAGCTGAAAAGCTTTTGGTTCACAAGGGTCCAAAGGAACTGGTAGTTTATTCTAAGCCTTTTTCAAGGATTTTGCAAATGAGCCGCCATTTCTCTAATTTCGTCAAAATAGTTAAATAATAAGTTAAAGTAGCGGAAATTCTGAATAATTTATGCCAATGACATTTTTTGGTAAAATTAATAGTTTAGCTTTTTAGTTTATTCTAAGCCTTTTTGAAGGATTTTGGAAATGAGCCGCCATTTCTGTAATTTCGACAAAATAGTTAATTAATAAATTAAAGTAGAGGAAATTTTGAATAATTTATGCCTATGAAATTTTTTGGTAAAATTAATAGTTTAGCTTCAAGAGCAAATTCTATTTGATCGAGATCGGTCGAAATTACATAGTAGCCAGGATTTTGACAAATATTTTTTTGTGTTGTGACATTCAAAAACAGGATTTTGACAAATATTTTTTGTGCTGTCACACTCGAAAACAGCTGATTTCATCAGAGGTTGGAGAACCGCTATGGAACGTTGCCGCTCTAGTGCGGCAAATTACAAAATGCAAATTTCAAATAAAATAAGATCACCAATTTGATTGTTTGTTGATAAGAAATATCAACCCGTCTTTATATCTAATTCTAAAAACGATAAATTGAGAAAATTGTAAATAAAGTATAGCGATGAGTTTAGTTTTATTTTAGTATGTTGGTACGGATGTGACATCTACAGTGTCATGAACAAATATAAATCTGTCAGAATTTGAATTAGCTTTATAAACTTGCCGTTTCGTCAAAGTGGTACCAACCTAACATTTCCTGTACAGAAATACAACCATTTTTTATACATATTTCTCAAAAAGCAACACAATAAACGTTGATGTCACTGCTGCCAAAAACTAGATAGCGCGACTCGCTCACATGCGACGGCGACACTCCGCCTTCGGTGACGCGCCGCATCACCGCTCAGCGCGCTATTCCGTACTTTCTGCACTTGTGACATAAATAACTATTATTCTAATGACGTAGTGTAGGTAGTGTCAAATGCTGATGCTTTGACAATACCTACGATTTATCTCAATAAAATAGATTATCATGCAGCTAACCTATTAATTTAATATATTGTGTGATAAAGTCATGTGCCTGGCCACATCAGATTTTTTACTTTATTTTACATTTCCGAGTTGGCGCGTGAAATTATTCAGCGAGTTTTCAACGTATATGACTCACATATAATAAGTTCATTGCATACGTATTTATGACTATATAATCCCCATCATTATACGCGCCAATGATTATAATGACACTAGCGTTGTATAATAATGACAGTTCGTTCAAATAATGACCTCATTATTTGAACGAACTGTCATCATTATACAACGCTAGTGTGAAAGTCAGTCAAAACCTACGTTGATGACAGTTAATTGACAGTTCGCCTCGACATCATTGAGAAATACATTAAAATATTTTGCATAAAATGGAATTTATGAGTCGTAGATAAAACGTCGTATTTGACTCGCACATAATGGATATAAATCGTTCGCATGATTACACGCTCGGCTACGGCTCGCCTGTAAACTTCATGCTCGCGATTTATATCCTTAATTATGTGCTCGTCAAATAATATACTATTAATTTTGATATCTGTCGATGTAAGGGACAGTTTATGACGTCGTCATCCGGTTAATACAAATAAACTACATGTGTCAAATTGTTTATTACTGACGTTCATCGTTTGTGCAATGTTTTATATCAGTAGATATGGAGCTTATCAACGATATTTTACAAGATTGTCATGGAACAGCGTGAGTGAAAAAAAAAATCACTTACACGATTCTATGACAACTACTTTCTGCTCTCGTGTCCAAGTTAGAAACTGACTATTTCAGTGGTAGGATGGAACAAAATATCATTTAATATCCCTCAGAACGTACTACAGAAAAATATTTGACTGTTTTATATAACATAATATTTTTTGCTAGATGTTTTCCAATAGCCACCTAGCGAAAATAAAAATCGAAATCGAAATCAATGTCCACGATCCGAGGAATCGTTGTCGGACGGATAAAGATAATACATTTTTCGTTCCCTGTCAATAGAAGAATTATTATGATTATTATTTTGTCTACACATAATTTTTACAAACACAAAGATGCACAAAACTAAAACGTAAATCTGAAACCAGCATATTAATCTCAAATTAATATTAATATAAACCATAAGAAGCCTCTATGTTTATCCT
The DNA here is from genome assembly GCA_964023965.1 of Melinopterus prodromus. NCBI lineage: Eukaryota > Metazoa > Arthropoda > Insecta > Coleoptera > Scarabaeidae > Melinopterus > Melinopterus prodromus. Next base: position 84,682,797 of record OZ030390.1, read on the forward strand.
TGCTTTAATAAAAATTTATTTCCATAGTAGAACATGTTTCGGTTTTTAAACCATCTTCAGCCCTAAATTGTCAAATACGGAAAAAAACATTAAGTTAAAAATGTTGATAAAATAAATACGGTATTAGATTTATGTCAATTTAGAAAATTTTAGCACTTTTCAATGTTTTAAACGAATTACTGAAACTATAAAAAAGTTACTGCTTGGCCATTTTAAATAATATTCAATCGAATACGCAGGAAAAATTCCACCGTATTTGACAATTTAGGGCTGCAGATGGTTTAAAAACCGAAACATGTACCCTATGTAAATAAATTTTTATTAAAGCAAGGGTAAACATAGAGACTTCCTATTATTTATATTAATATTCCTTTGAACCTTGCAACGTGGGCCCATATCAAATAAATATGTACTTAGAATGTACATTAGAATTTGTGCCTTATTAATAACGGAAACTTGTCAACTGGTAAATCAGCACCGAAGACAGTAAAGTGTACATACACCAGATTACATAACATTTATAGAGACACACATGCAATTTCGGAATTATGTGATCATCTCTTCGACAAGCTAACTATGGATGAATGCACTTTGATGAGTGTTTAATGCGGGATGCTACTACCAAGTACCAATATACGTCGATTGCATATGCAATTAGCTTACAGCAAACAACCCTTTGGCGTCCTTTGATACATAATGGCTTCATCAATCTCCATCATTTTCGCAAAGGTCGCAGTTTGCTGTAGCAATCTAACCTTGAGATCTTGCTCATCGCCACGGTGAGGTGATTTCATCACAAAAATATGATTAAACTCGATTTAAAAATCTCAAGAGATGCAAAAGTCTTGTCGACTGTTTAAAACAAAAGGAATATGACGAATCAAAATCATTCAATAATTCACAATTGTGTATCTCCTTAAATAATTCAACACAAACCAACTCATTATGTTCACACTCACTATGTCTTACAGTACTGCAATGTTCCGACGATAGATTTCAAGTTTTCAACAACACCTGCTACCTATTTGTCAGCTACCCAGAGGTAACGTGGAAGACCGCAGAGCAGATATGCTATGGTATTAAAGCTCAACTAGCTTCGGTTCAAACCAGGGAAGAAGAAGACTTCATCACCACCAACATTCGAAAAACAGCCGAGTATAGGACGACAGCCAGCTACTGGCTGGGAGCAGAAGCAGACAACAGCGGCAAATTTTCATGGGTCGACGGTAGCGAAATGGTATTTTCACGATGGGCACCCGGTCATCGCCCAGTACAAAATGATATCATATACAACACTGGTGATATGCTTTGTTTGGCCACACAATGGACCCCGTCATCAACACCTACAGTTCCCAGTGGACTCTACTGGAAACCACTGAAATGCTCGTTGATTGGAGGATATGTCTGTAAACGCCCCAAGCAAAGCTTCGATCCAATGTTAAATTTCAACAAGACAATCAAGAGCGCTGCAGGAGAACTGACAACACCAAATTATCCCAATAATTACTACGACAATTTGGACTTCACCGTACTAATACGTGGATCGGATAGAACAAGAGTCGTGTTGCAATTTGAACGTATAGATTTGGAAGATCAGGTGGATTGCCTTTATGATTTTATCCAGATTAGAAGCGTATCTAAAACGGGAACCAAATACAATGATTCAGTGAAGTTCTGTGGATTTTATGATACCCAGGCGAACCGTTTGGATTTTGTGTCGCAGACCAACAAAGCGGAGCTAACTTTTCATTCAGACTATTCCATAAATAGTGGAGGCTTTTACTTGCGTTGGTATTCTGTGGACACAGCTGGTTGCCCAGAACAAACTCTAACAGCGAAAGAAGGAATCATCGAAAGTCCGAACTACCCGAATTTTCTCTTGGCGAATTTGGATTGCACCTACGTCATTCTAGCTCCACCAGGAAGGAGGATTTTATTAGATTTTTTAGATTTTGATATAAACGAAAATGCCACAGGTAGAACTGATGAAGTACTTGTGTCTTTAAAGCTGGGTTTGAATTCACCTCCAATCAAACCGTTCAGTAACCACCAAATATTAACTGACGGCATGTTCTTGTCGGAAGCGGAAAAAATGGTCCTGAAGGTCAAAACTAAGTCAGCACCTTTAGGTAGAGGCTTTAAAGCGAGTTATAAAACACTACTGGATATCAATGAAGAGAGGACGATAAAAGTCCAGAATATCACATCAGGTAGCTTGCTCTATTTAAATTATCCTCATGATCCACCAAGCAATGCTACCATTATCACACATTTTATCGCACCAGTTGCTCATATCATATCGATAGAGTTATTCAACCTGAAGCTAAGTACTGGTAAGAATTGTCCCGATAATAAGTCCATTGAAATATACGATAGCTACGCAGATATCAATGGATCTAACTGGAGATTGTGTCATCAGAAGTCAGATATTGATACTCCCTTAGGAATTAAGTCATTCCTGAATACTCTGTACATTAAACAAAACAACGACTTGAGCGGTAGTTGGCTAAACGCTAGTTTAAAAGTGCTTGTTGACAGCAACTATTTTTCAAAATTGCTGAAGCACAAAAACGATATAGTTGAGTCGTGCAACCCAAGTCCTTGTCAAAATGAAGGAAGATGTATGACGTCCAAAGGTAAAAGACGATGCAGGTGTCAAAAATATTTTACAGGTGAGAATGCTATTATTTAAATGATTTCGGAGTTGTAAGACATATTTTATTCTTAGGATTATTTTGTGCCTTAACCCAATGTGATCTGCAACCCTGCGTGTTTGGGACATGCGAATTAACAAATGATACGTTCAAGTGCCATTGCAAAAATGGCTACCTTGGTCCTACATGCGAACAAAAGAAGAGACCGTGTCAAGACAATCCATGTGAGAGCAGAGGAATATGCACTGAGAAGGGAAACTCCTTTCATTGCCAATGCCATGCCTGGTGGGAGGGAGCCAGATGTGAACGACGCATGATGAACATTCCATATAAACCTTTAAGTGAAAGGATGCTTCACGAACCGTTCTGGTTAGGTCTGATGACAGTTACTGTAGTTATGGGTGTCATAGGTCTCGTATGGTGTGCTAAACGACATTTTCCAGAGAAGATAGAAAAGCTCCTAGCAGAAGATGACGACCGAAATAGAAGTACAAGTAAATACAATTTTATACTTGTTTTCTTGTGTCCTGAAGCTAATATGATGTTTGTTAGTTTCCAGTTTGAGGAGTGCTTCAGTCAGGGAGCAATTGGCGGCTGCATCAGCAGCAGCCACATCTGCAGTGACGGCGACGACTCCAAACCCAGGTCCAGGAGTTCCTCGTTCGCTTTTCGGCCGCCTTGGTATCCGCAAGCCGTCAATCCTCAGCCTCACCAGTCCACACGCGAGCGGCTACTCACCAGCCACAGCCCGAACCTTTAGTTTGGACGATTTGCTAAAACCCTCTCCGAGACGTAAGGCCATGTGCCAACACATGATGACAATGATCATGATCCGTTGTGTGTCTCTTTCTCTCCTACTCTACTCTCTTTTCTCTGCCTGTCTACTCTGTCTCATGAACACACGCGCCCACTTTCTTCCTGCATCAGTTTTGTAATAGAATTGATAACACATTTAGTGCACACTCCTGTCAGGTCTATTACGAAGCATCAGTTTGTTGTTTCAATGAAGACCTATTGTTTGTTGTAGTCCTATAATCCACACCTACCTCTCACTTTATTGCGTGTGTGGCTGGTAGGTTGCACTTTCTATAACTTTCTTTTATTTTGATCACCAAGTAAACTGGCCAGATATGACCAGAGCACAGCTAAAACCGTTAACCACGCTCGAATTCGTGTCGCTAGTTTGTTTATTTTTTGTGGCCATAACAAGCTTCCGTCAAAATGTTGTGGCTTGTGTGGCTTATCAACAGAGTAAATTGCCGCTGTTTGATTACTGTCTGTAACGTTCGCAGGTAGTCCGTCGCCGAAGAAGAAGAGAAATAACTCGACGCCAACGAAGAAAAACGCTGCAGAGAAAAAGCAAATATTACAGCAACTAATAAGCCCGGCTGCATCTAAGCAAAACTCTCGAAAAGTCAGTTTAGGTGAACTTATTCAGATGAGCGAGCGGAAGTTGAAAGATCAACGGTGCGTCGACCTAGATGAGATCAAAGAGACTAAACTGAGCGCTAGAGGCGAGATATCAGCCGGGCATTTATCGTTGGTTGATCCAAAGTTGGAAAAGAAAGTAACTTTTGCTAGGTTGCTGAGCAAGGTATCGCAAGAGATGAGTTCGGGATCTGACTTGGAGATGGGTATTATGCAAGCCAACCGACTGAGCTGTGCCTTTGCTAGGCCGGCGAGCACTCCACCGTCACCAGGAGCAAATGTAAGATCTCCTAACAGTACGTCAAGTAATCAAGGGAGTGACTCATTGACGAGTTCCGATCTTGCGATACCGACAGCACTAAGCTCGAGTGTTTCAGATTTGATGTTTACTAGAAGGAGTGTTCGCTTCCCATCAAGGCAAAAGCCTTCAAGCGCGGACTCCATCCTCGCCATGTTCAGGAACTTTTCGTCGAGTAATGCCGGAATTAACTTGTCGCCATCCCTCAGAGTATCGCCCTCCACTACGCCGACCGCCTCCAGTCCTCAAGATGACGTCGCTGGTGACGATGAATCGTCAAGTTCGTCCATTCATACTCCAGTATCATTCTCCAGCGGTCCTCCTGAAAGTCCAATATTACACAGGTCCGCTCACCAGAGTACAATCGAGGTGCCTGTTCTGGATGCCCTGAGCGCACATAAATCTTCCGCTGGTGGAAGTAACTTTCTGCACCCGCCGACTATTCTGTTGGAAATACCAAGCACAATCAACAAGTGCCTTTCTCCTATAAGAGAGATGCCCACGCCTCTGCCTTCGCCAATGCCTTCACAGGCACCAACTCCCATACCCCTTCGAAGGAGCCACATAGCTGACAGTTTGGCGGAAGACCTCGACAACAGCGATGACAAGATCTCTATCGAGATACCGAATATATCGATCAGCGACGGGGACGAAGACGACATGCACAGCATCCAAGATATCGCAATCGACCCACAGGCCGAGGACGGACTCATACAAGAGGAAGTCGTTGCGATGCAGCAAGGATCTCCATCCGCCATGTTTAAAATCAAAGTAATTTTCTACGAAGTCAAAAATCATCGCTTTAAATTTTATTTCGTGATAGTGCGCTTCATCACATTTAGCATATCAGTCCATTTGGCTTCTTTTGTGTTTCACGATATGCACAATACTTAATGGCCCAAATATGCTCAAGTATAAATTAAGACTAAACAATTTCAAATCGGGAATAAACATTGCCAATCAAGATAAATTCACTGGAAACGAAAGGATATGCATATAAAGTATGCTGCAGGAAAATACCTATATTGCCTTATACTCCAATTTTTAATATTGATAATGAAATATGTTATTGCATCGTTAGAATTTACAATTAAACAAATTCATTTTCTTGAAACAAAATAACTGATTAATACATATCTTCACCATTTGCAAGTTATGAACTAAATCTTTAGCCTAAAGTTTCCTAATTCTTGCCATTCCGAGATGAAAACTACACACATACAACCATTTAAGGATATGCGGATCAGACACATCAATGCTCCCGAGATAGTCATTTTTAGTGATCAGTTCTTCTGCAACACCAATACAATACTAATTATTTCTGTTATTTTCAGTCTCGGCCATCACCCTTGGGTCAAACTGGGGATACCCTCCAACTACCAATACCAATCCTAACAGTCTCAGATGATAGCACCTCCGCACCATTGGTGATACCAACCCTAACGATTCAAACGCCATCCCCAATTCATAGAAGACCACCCCAGCTGATCGTTCCAGGATCTCCTCCACCCAGATCCCAAGAAGACCCCTACCAATTTCCCAGCGTGTCCAAACAGTCGCGTAAAATGCTGAAAGAATTCGATAAACCAACATCCCTCGACCTCCCTGGTGCACCACCCATGATCACAATCACATGTAACTTGAGCGAAGCCGACTCCGATACCGACTCCATATCCCCAGCAATCAAACCAGGATTAAACGTTCCTACCGGAATGACCTATTTGAGTCCTTTTTCAATGGTTACAAGAGGTGATCATATGGCGTCTGAATCTAATCTTAGCTCGTCTGGGTACAGTTCAATGGCAAGTCCTGGACCATCTAGGTGTGGGTCGAGCAACCCATTGTGTCCTTCCGAAATGGAAGATCCTGGCCCACCGGGTCCTGGTTCAAATTTACATCCGCCTATGAGAAGGCATTCTCCTTTACTGAGAACTTCAACGAGCCCTCCGTCTTGTCGGATATCGCAATCCAATCAAGACCATTCCAGAGGTAGGTCGGATTCGGAAACCTTATCTGATGATCCATTATTGGAGTCGAATGATGAAGGCATTGGTACGGATCACATAGACGAAAAGATCGAAGATGGGGAAGTGAAAAGTGCGAAGGAGTTGGAGGTTTTTATAAGTGATATAAAGTTAAAGTTAGATTTACCGTTGATAACGACCACAGCGACAGTGGAAGAACCAGTTGCTGCTAAGAAGACTCTTCAGTTACCTTCAATAGTAGTGCAGTGCGATACTTTGTCGATAGAAAAGCAGATCAGTCCAGTTAGTTCACGCAGTGAGAGCCCTTTAAGTGATAGGACTAGCGGTGTAGGGCGCTTCTCACCGCTATTCTACGGTAGAAACAAAGATTTATTACCGTTTACGGATTCGGATGGACTCTACGATTTCCCTAGTTCAGATAAGGTTAATATATCAGGTACCAGTCAACAACACAGGAAAACGATCGGTAGGAAAAGACAGTTACGAACCTCCAAGACCCCAAGTCCAACAAAAGCGTCTTCTAGCTACCACCTGGAATTACCCAGGAAAGAACCAACGGTAAAATTACATAGCATCCCAAGGAAAACTAGCCCCAAGAGAAGAAATAGAACTCCGAAGATGGTCAGCTCTTCATCAAGTTCCGATAGCATAATATCCGCGAAGGAACTACGGGTGTCGTCGTCCAGTCCTAGCCCAGAAACTATCAGATGGGTATCTTCGATTGACTGCTTCACCGAGAAAGCGGTAAAGTCACCAGAAGCTTCTGGAGAAGAAACAGGAGACGTATGTATTTTCAATTATGTACTTATTAGCATATATTTTGTATTTGATATTTATTGTTTAGAAGCTAAACAATAATTATCAATTTATTACAATAAACCAACACATCAATTTTATGTTGCGCAGTAGACGCCTAATTAATGTATTATACATCTTCTATTGTGTTTGTAGGACGCCAATAGTGTAATGCTACCAAAATCAGACCAAGACCTGTATAGGCATAAGAAAATTAGTAGGCTACGCACAATTAGCCATCAAATAAGGTAAAGTGCATCCGATGCTCCTTCCATTAACCCACGTTGATACCATTTACAGATTCCTGAGAAGAATCGAGCAAAGTCTGAAGAAAAAAGAAAGACCAGTAAGTCCAAGTGACAGTTTCAACAGCGACGAAGACTCTCCAAGAGCCACGTCGCCATTACTTCAAAATAAAGAACCGAAAATCATCATAAGGAAGAGCAGCAGTAGTGGCAGGCTGCAGACTGTTAATTACGTGGCGTCCAATAGATTCAGAAACGGAAAGTTCAAGAAAGGAGAACTGCTAATTCCGGAGCACGACAGAGCGTGGAAGAAGGTCATTGTGACCGGGAATGGTCACTCCGACTAAACAAAGCAATGGTACATAGCAGAGGAGCACAAGATATATTCTAAAAAAAACATCGAACAATCATGACGCGAATTTGTTCTTAAAAAATCAAAATTAATTAAACATTCGAAAAATGTTTTTGATATGTGACTGGGTCTGGGGAAATCCGAGACCGATGGCAACACAATTATTTTAACGCAAAAACGGTGATATTTGTTCTAATGCTCAAAATTGGTACTGGTGTTGACGTTAACTCATTTTATGCACATTGATTCTTCGATTTCTTTTTTTAAAGGAAGAAAGTATTTTTAAGGACGTACTGGACAATTCCAAATTACTCTTCAAGTGTTGCAACTTTCCATTTTTTTAAGGATAAGGATCGATTTCACCAACTAGATAAATAGTTATCTATTGGATAACCGCAATGAGCCATTAGAATTACAGCAGTCCAACTGGTGGCCTAAGTAAATTAAGGGCTGGTATTTTCACCTACTTGTGACCCTGGTAGGGCAACCAGGTTCAAGTATAACCTAACAATACGTGTTGTTAGCTCGTCATATGTGACTAATATGTCCTTAATATATCCACTAATGTTTGCCTCCCTAAAACGAAAAGTTCAAAGTGGAGACAAAATACTTTTAGGCGTACATTTTGTTGCCTGGGCTAATTAAAAAATACAAGAAAAGCAACGTCGTATCAAGATTATCTTCACAAACTGAAACTCAGTCAAAGCGCATATTCTGCATCATTTGACGTTCAGAATAGACATTGCCAGCTAATGTGCGCTAATGCAAACAAAATGCAAAATAACCTGCCAAAATTACGGTTTTATTTGACATTAAGGGCTGGTATATTCACCTACCTACAAAGTTTTCAATAGCTATCTGACGCAGATCTGTCAGATTTTGTTTTTGCGCTATTTCAGACCGTTAAATGAGAAGATGCGCCGGCGGCAGTGCGTCGGACAAGTCCTGTACACATTATACAGGGTGTATACGAAATTAATGCAATAATTTGGAGGGGTAATGCAACTCAAGATGAGGAACAAACATCTAAATAATTTTGTTCAAAACTTTGTAGTTGAAAATTAAATGTCGTTAATTGTAAAAGTGGGTACGTACCTATCTCTAGTTAGTAAGCAGATGTTACAAAATTCATATAAATAACGATATGTTCCATGACCAAACAGTCTACTTAGCGAAAAAAGTAAACAAATTGTTCAAAGTGAGCACGTTTTGTCTCCAAACAAGCTTATATAGGGCGCCGTAAATAACCATCACGTCTACATACTCACTACATACTACTAATTTATAAAAGTACTTGTAAAATATGTGAATCCAACAGGTGAATCATTTTGTTCACACAAACACAAAATAACAAACACAGGTCAGGTGATCGCGGAGTAGATACACTACTGTCTCCTAAAAGCGTACTGTCAAAAACTACATTTTCAATATTAATTACTCAAAACTTAAGGCAAACAAATATATGATTTTGTAACTCTAATTATCAATAGCCCCTAGAAATTACAGGTAGATGAAAATACCAGCCCTACTTTCCTTAAAATCATCTACAAATTCTATTTTTATTGTTAATTATGCCGACATGTTGTTCGGTTCATTTTTGTCATTGAGGAATGTGGCAAGTTTCTGCGTCGGTTTTAAATAACAAGTTAGAAAATACTATTACTATCACTGTTTAAATACCAGAAATTTTGCAATATATGGAAAGTAATTTGGAACACCTGTATACTAAGATGGACAATTGTCTTATGATTATATTTAAGATGTTTAATAATGTGAATTTAGTATTAATATTGTACATAGATCTATATGAACAATCTATGCGCATGTTGTAAATTTTAAAATCATCGAATAGGAAGAGGCAAAATAATCATTAAATTTGTTGATTGCCTCCGCCAATAGGGGGTAAGCGATAAATTATTGCGAAATTTAAATCGAGCCTCGACTCTAAGAAAATATATTTATTATAAATACATAGTAAGCTTTGTATAAATGAGACTGATTTTCTACTGAACATATTTTAGCTACTCCTTGTTAAATGTTAATAATTATATAATTGCACTTTTGAATGTCTATTGTATTACATACATATATTCTCACACTATTACGGAATAAACATAAATAAATGGAGGGGATACGGGTTACACTATTTCTGTACCACCTGTGATAGCACGGTCACCTGATTTTTAATATTACTATACTATAGTGTTTCTCAAACTGTCTTCTGAATAGTACAAGACATATGTGTTCTCCGTGTAGCAAGTTTTTACATGTTACATATTACAATTTTAGTATTAAATCAGCACATTGCAAGCAGTACATGTAAGCATTAAAAACTCTAACTAAAGCTGGATGGCAATTAAAGTTTGGGAAACACTTAACATTAATATGCCTACGTATTAATAATTAATTCACTAAACACTAGTGATTTTTTCGTCTTTACTGGGATATAATATAACAAACAGCAATATATTGAAGGGAACAAGAATAAGAGCGCTAAGTAATTTGATGAATAAAAAATAAAAACACGAGCAATTATATTCTAGTCTTTGCACACACGTTTGTCGAAGTAATTAAGTGTTATATCGTATATCAATCATCGAAATATAAATGATATGTAATGATCTCGTTCGTTTTATCTTCTTCATTTCGGCCCACAACCGAGATACTGTGTATTTTTCATGTGGCCATTTTATGCTGCTCTCGAGTCTGTTTCAAATTGTGTTTAAAACTGTTTCAATAAAAAGCTTGTTTTTATGTGGTGTTTTATTAACCCATATTATCGTCGTTATATATAATTATAAAACAAATTGCTTCAGCTTCCGACAGCCATCTTGATTCAGATTCCGACTGTTGGGTCGAACAGTTAAATTTCAGGCAAAACATAGGCAAGCAAATTTAGGTGAAAAAAAATCTAGGGTGGCCAAAAACTTGTGTTTTAGTACGGCTTGCCGTCCTGAATAACACATTATAAATAAGAAATAATAAGTCTTTACGTAATATGAAAATTTTGAGCCCAGAATCGTAGTCAGTACAGAACAATCTATCGACAACGCCTATGCACCTTCCAGTCATAAAATCGCCGTTCCGAGTTGAGAGTTTTATTTTACCATTTTCAATTTTTCTAGCCAGATAATTTGAAAATCGTTCATAAATTTAATTTCTTATTTCTGATTTTTACTTTATCAAGCGCAGTAATATAATCGTGCCGAAAAAAATCTTATGTGGCCAGGACCATGAATTTATCATACAATATATAAAATTAATAGTTAGCTGCATGAGATTCTATTTGATAATATTAATAATTTTATTGATAACCCAATAATTGCAATGCTTAACAGTAAAACACAAAAGATATATTCAAGCACTTCAATAGCCATGGATAAAATTATCATACTGAAAAGGTTTCAATAGGAGCACCACAGACAGGTCTGATTTTATAAGTGCCCCTTAAACTAAATTATAAATTTATTCTAGAGCGACAAAATGATTTGCGGTATACACGCTAGTAAAACAGTTTCAACAGAAAAGGTCTCTCATATATATCTTAAACACGGTAATTGCCAATTGGTTGTCTCTGGAGGTTTTATTAAGGAATCTTTTAATTTTTTCTTATACGCGGAAGTCGTGGAATAGTGTAGTTAAAGGTTACGTTGTTTAAAATGTTTGCAGCAATATATAAATATAAAAGAACGCTTAAACGCTTGTAATCTATGTTGAAGAATAGTTATAATATTTCTATGCCTCAGATTTAAATTATGAACATCAGTCCTGAAGGTGATCTTATTGTATAAGTATGGAGGAGTCTTCGTTAGCAATATGTGATGCAGTCGGCAGGCAGAATGCAGCAGCAGGCAAGCAGTCATAGTCAACCACTGTAACGCGGCGAATTGTTCTGCGTGATTTGTTTGATATTCCGTATGGGTGGCGCCATCTATCGCTGTCTAGGGCAACTTGGTGGAGCTCGGCAGGAACTCGGCAGGGTGTGAAACGCTGCTAGCATCGGGTTTCCGCGCGCAAAATTGCCGAGGCCACGCCCCCGTCATTTACATTTAATTAGATCCCACGGTTTTTACTGTTTGGATTCACGGAATTTTGTCTTGCAAAATCGTTGTTCACTTTGTACTATAGTTCGCCGCTGTTACTTGGTTTAACTTTCCCTTGGTTTCCCTATTCCGACAGAAATTCTAGGTTTCCGTTTTTTCTGCGTTTCCGGCCGTTATTTTTCGTGGCCGTAGTGCGGCTTGCAGCGTGCTTTTCCGGCGTCTTGTCTTGTCAATCATCTTGGAGTGTACACGTGTGATAGATTTTTGGAAGCCCGTTGAGAATTATAGGAGAGGATTTTGGTAGTTTGGAGGTCCCCCTTATCGCCGTAGTGCGGATTTATCTCGACCAGGCTTCAACAGGTGTCCAGGTTGTTGATTTAGTGGAAATCTGGCCACCACGCCATTGTGCGGATTTAAACGAAATTCTATCACGTTCACGTAGGCCCAGTGTCCATCTATTTTTGGGTAAGCTCTCTTTAGATTCGATGAGATTGTCTGGTGGCAATTGGTGGGTCGATTCTACGACTATTTCCTCTTTTTAGGCACCTAGTATGAGGCGGGAGACCCCTCGAAGGTTCGTAGTCACCTAATACGAGGCCGGAGACCCCTCGAACGTTCGTAGTCACCTAGCACGAAGCGAGAGACCCTTCGTAAGTCAGTAGTCACCTGGTACGAGGCAAGAGACCCTGCGTAGGTCCTTCGACATCTAGTACGAGACCTTTTCGAAGTATATCGAGTCGGAGTTGTTGGCACCGTGACGGGACCGGCACGTGCGGTGATTATTATCCGTCGTGGAGGATCCCACGCTAGCATCGGAGCGTCTGTAGGTGGCAAACAGTGTCTCGAAGCTCCGGATAAAGGTCAGAGGTCATATATTTTTCCGATCAGCTGTGGCGAACGCTCGTTGTCCCTCGAAGGAGCAGGCAGCTCGTATATCTTTTTTTTTGGTTGTGCCTTTTGTTGATTAGTAGTTAGTATCGCTACGATTGTGTAATCGTTACCCGTCAAGGAGCCTTCCGCTCGCACACCGGTTTATGGTGGCGCATTTGATTAATATTAGATTAGCGTGGCTACGATTTAGTAATCGTTGTCCATTCCGGAGCCTTCAGCTCAGTGTTATTAATTGTTAAGTGTTTAATTATCCGAAGATATCGCTCGGACCATCGGTGCTCAACCCGTATGTGTTATTAATTACCTTTTTCTTTAATTTCGAGTTTGGTTTACGTACTCGTAATTTTGATTACCCGTTACAGTATTTATTTTTGTGGATTCTGAATTTAATTCGGATAACTGGTATCCACAGGTATAATTTCCTTTGATCGTTCAAGAATTATTAACGGAAGCCGTTAGTGGCTTCGGAGTTTATTTTATTTTCTCATTTGGGCGTAGCCAAGTTGAGTGCCGATGGGAATTTAATTTTCTTTTGGGACGGATTGCCCCCATATACGCTTGCCGAGTTTAGTTTTATTCTTGTTATCAACTTTTCAACATCGACGCCGGGTGCAATAATTTTCTGGGGATTTTACCCAAATCTACAGCGAGTCGCGGCGCGGTTTGGCCAAGCTTCGTGTCGGTCGCTATTATTTCTTTTTTTTTGGTACGATTTGCGGTTTGGGCTCGAAGCCCTTGAGCGAGTTGAATTGTTTGACATTTATTCCTTTCTTTTGTTATTTTGCGTGGGCGTATCCTCGGAGTGGTACTTTTGGCTGTACCAAGATTTATTGTGTACCTGTATACCGATGCAAATTATATTGGTGATTTCCTCGTTGCCGTTTGGAGGCTAATAAATTGGTTGAAGATACATTTGCTTTGCTTGTTCCCTGTGTTGCCTTTATTTCAGCTGCACTTTCGTAGTCGAGTGCTGTTTCTCCAACGGATTAAGACTGACGTGGCGCCCTAGAACATCGTATCAAGGAACCGTTTGGTTACTGTCCCACGACCACCTCCCTGGTTGGCCGGAGCATCCGGGAGAAACGCATGAGCAGCACAGGTTTGGTAGAAGTCGAGGTATTGTGGTGTTTCTTCGGCGACTTTAGGTCTTTGGTATTTTTGCGAAAAAAAAGGCGTTACATTGGCGCCCAACGTGGGGCCATTAATCATTAATTAGGAGGAGCTAATTGGGTGGTGACCTATGCTGGTTGGGTTGTATATTTTTTTTTTCTCCCTCTCCTTTTTTTTTCTCCCGCCTTGTTTTCAATCTTGGCCTTGTTTCACTGATTGGGGACCTGGTCTCATTGGTTCGGGACTTGGTTTCATTTAGCTGGCCGGTGTGTGGTTTGAGTCCGTCACTATGTCCGCTCCCACCATGAAGATACACCATCTGAAGAAGGATGAATTAGAATATGAGCTTCGTTCCCGCGGGATGGACCCCACCGAGATGACGGTGGTCGATATGCGGGCAAGCCTGAGGTCGCTGACCAGGTTGGAGCAGGCTCAACGCGCGGTTCGATACTCGGATTACGAGTTTGATGCCAAGAAGGACTTGGATGCCATTGCTGCGAAGTTTGAGGAATTGGATACCTTGGTGACGGGGTTGGGCGATGATCGGGTTAGTCCTGCGCATCAGCGATGTTGTTCGAGAGTGTTGCATTTGCTGGGCCGAGTGGGTGGAATTTCCACGGCGACCGGGGATGCTGAGGTCATCCGGGAGCGTAGTGCGTGGCTGGCGAAGGTGTCCGCGTTGCTGACTCGCTTGCGGAGGAGCCGACATCGTTCTCGGGATCTGGATGTGAGTGAGGGCTTGTTGGATACGGCGCTGGATGGCGAGGAGTCTGGTTCTAGTAGCGGCTCTGAGGTTGTGGAACCCGAGACCGCGGCGCGTGTCACCGGTGCGTCCCAATCGCCATTCCGGTCGAGGGATTACGTTGTCCCTGTCTATAAGTGGAATGTGCATTTCTCGGGCCGACCCTGTTGAGCGAGTCAATCGTGTAGTCAAGACTATGTTGGGTTGTTATGTCAAAGACAACCAGCGACGATGGGATGACTATTTGGGTCCGATTGGCTGCGCTATTCGAGCCTCGCGAAGTGAGACCACGGGGTACTCGCCCTTTTATGTTAACTTCGGCCGTCATTATGTGGGTTGTGGTCGCACTTTTGAGCAGGTTCTCACTCCAGATGCTGCGCCTCCGGATGTTCCTGCGCGCATCGAAGGATTTCAGCAGTTGTTTCAGCGAGTTCGCAGGCAGCTTGCGTCGGCGCAGGAGCGACATCGACGGGTTTACAATTTACGCAGGCGCCCCGTCCAGTACGTCGTTGGCCAATCGGTTTGGCGTCGCAATAAGGTCCTGTCCAGTGCGGCAAATTTTGTTAATGCTAAGTTGGCAGCTAAATTCGTTGGACCTTTTCGCGTAAGGAAAAAGTTGGGTTCCTGGACGTATGAGTTGGAGAGTGAGGATGGTGCTTCGAAAGGCGTATGGCATGTCCAAGATCTTAAGCCGGCCTATGAGTTGGATGAGGCTCGGTAAAACACCAGCGCTCTGTGTTCCGGGGCTTACAGAATACGGACACGGCGAACCTGCCACCAGTAAGAGTCTGGTAAAAGGCCACGGAAGACTTCCACCTACCATCATCTCTTGTAGGGATCGGGAAAGGGAGCGTCTCACAATGCGTGAGGACTCCTCATCGTTGCAAAACGATTTCGGCTAGGTTGTTAGCTTTGTCGTCATTTTGACGTTATACTTCGGTTGGCGGTATTTCGGTTGATTGGCCGTCTTCCTTAGTTTTGGGATTTCTCTGTTTGTTAGTACCACCACCCCAGGGGTTTGTTCTGGTGTCCCCTGGGTTTTTGTCTTGCTTATCGTAGTTTCTTTTTGTTGTTGGGTGGTACCCTTTTTGTTGAGAGCTGTGGTCAGCTCTATTTTTTGTTTTCGGGGCGCGAGTCGTCGGTGCCTGGTGTTGGGGTTGTGCGGTGGCAGCAGTGGTGAGTTCCTTGGTTCCTGTCCCTATGTGTTATTGCTGGTTTCCAGTGCTGTCGATGGGTACGAACGAGGTTTGATGCACTTTTCCGCATCTTACGCAACTGCCCGTCCCTTCCTTCTTTTGTGTTGTCCTCTCCCCATACCTTTTCCCCTCCCTACTGTTGTCGTTGCACCGCCTTGGCATCTGGTGCTGGCCCCTCAAGCTTTTTTATTGCTTGGTAGTTGAGTTGTTGGTGTGGAGGCATCGTTGGACACACGGGTTTGCAGTTTGATGCGTTCGGTTCGCTCCTTTGGATCTGGGTCGGAAACTTTCGTGGAAATTTTCCTCTGTGAGAGGAGAGGGGGAGTGTAACGCGGCGAATTGTTCTGCGTGATTTGTTTGATATTCCGTATGGGTGGCGCCATCTATCGCTGTCTAGGGCAACTTGGTGGAGCTCGGCAGGAACTCGGCAGGGTGTGAAACGCTGCTAGCATCGGGTTTCCGCGCGCAAAATTGCCGAGGCCACGCCCCCGTCATTTACATTTAATTAGATCCCACGGTTTTTACTGTTTGGATTCACGGAATTTTGTCTTGCAAAATCGTTGTTCACTTTGTACTATAGTTCGCCGCTGTTACTTGGTTTAACTTTCCCTTGGTTTCCCTATTCCGACAGAAATTCTAGGTTTCCGTTTTTTCTGCGTTTCCGGCCGTTATTTTTCGTGGCCGTAGTGCGGCTTGCAGCGTGCTTTTCCGGCGTCTTGTCTTGTCAATCATCTTGGAGTGTACACGTGTGATAGATTTTTGGAAGCCCGTTGAGAATTATAGGAGAGGATTTTGGTAGTTTGGAGGTCCCCCTTATCGCCGTAGTGCGGATTTATCTCGACCAGGCTTCAACAGGTGTCCAGGTTGTTGATTTAGTGGAAATCTGGCCACCACGCCATTGTGCGGATTTAAACGAAATTCTATCACGTTCACGTAGGCCCAGTGTCCATCTATTTTTGGGTAAGCTCTCTTTAGATTCGATGAGATTGTCTGGTGGCAATTGGTGGGTCGATTCTACGACTATTTCCTCTTTTTAGGCACCTAGTATGAGGCGGGAGACCCCTCGAAGGTTCGTAGTCACCTAATACGAGGCCGGAGACCCCTCGAACGTTCGTAGTCACCTAGCACGAAGCGAGAGACCCTTCGTAAGTCAGTAGTCACCTGGTACGAGGCAAGAGACCCTGCGTAGGTCCTTCGACATCTAGTACGAGACCTTTTCGAAGTATATCGAGTCGGAGTTGTTGGCACCGTGACGGGACCGGCACGTGCGGTGATTATTATCCGTCGTGGAGGATCCCACGCTAGCATCGGAGCGTCTGTAGGTGGCAAACAGTGTCTCGAAGCTCCGGATAAAGGTCAGAGGTCATATATTTTTCCGATCAGCTGTGGCGAACGCTCGTTGTCCCTCGAAGGAGCAGGCAGCTCGTATATCTTTTTTTTTGGTTGTGCCTTTTGTTGATTAGTAGTTAGTATCGCTACGATTGTGTAATCGTTACCCGTCAAGGAGCCTTCCGCTCGCACACCGGTTTATGGTGGCGCATTTGATTAATATTAGATTAGCGTGGCTACGATTTAGTAATCGTTGTCCATTCCGGAGCCTTCAGCTCAGTGTTATTAATTGTTAAGTGTTTAATTATCCGAAGATATCGCTCGGACCATCGGTGCTCAACCCGTATGTGTTATTAATTACCTTTTTCTTTAATTTCGAGTTTGGTTTACGTACTCGTAATTTTGATTACCCGTTACAGTATTTATTTTTGTGGATTCTGAATTTAATTCGGATAACTGGTATCCACAGGTATAATTTCCTTTGATCGTTCAAGAATTATTAACGGAAGCCGTTAGTGGCTTCGGAGTTTATTTTATTTTCTCATTTGGGCGTAGCCAAGTTGAGTGCCGATGGGAATTTAATTTTCTTTTGGGACGGATTGCCCCCATATACGCTTGCCGAGTTTAGTTTTATTCTTGTTATCAACTTTTCAACATCGACGCCGGGTGCAATAATTTTCTGGGGATTTTACCCAAATCTACAGCGAGTCGCGGCGCGGTTTGGCCAAGCTTCGTGTCGGTCGCTATTATTTCTTTTTTTTTGGTACGATTTGCGGTTTGGGCTCGAAGCCCTTGAGCGAGTTGAATTGTTTGACATTTATTCCTTTCTTTTGTTATTTTGCGTGGGCGTATCCTCGGAGTGGTACTTTTGGCTGTACCAAGATTTATTGTGTACCTGTATACCGATGCAAATTATATTGGTGATTTCCTCGTTGCCGTTTGGAGGCTAATAAATTGGTTGAAGATACATTTGCTTTGCTTGTTCCCTGTGTTGCCTTTATTTCAGCTGCACTTTCGTAGTCGAGTGCTGTTTCTCCAACGGATTAAGACTGACGTGGCGCCCTAGAACATCGTATCAAGGAACCGTTTGGTTACTGTCCCACGACCACCTCCCTGGTTGGCCGGAGCATCCGGGAGAAACGCATGAGCAGCACAGGTTTGGTAGAAGTCGAGGTATTGTGGTGTTTCTTCGGCGACTTTAGGTCTTTGGTATTTTTGCGAAAAAAAAGGCGTTACACCACTTGGCGTCTATCAGCTTGTATGATATGCTCTCTCTACGTCTCACACCGTACACAAACCGAAGACATGATTTCTGCGCCCTCTGTACTCACTCAGCATCAACTGCCCGCAAACAAGGCCCATAAACCAAATCACAATGATTAAAAACAGCCAGAATCAAAGAATCACACAACATTCACATACAACATAACACAGCAATTTTGCCGCTGTGTTCAGCAACCGCCGCAGTGGTCGAGCGGCCGAGTCGGCGCGCCGACTCGGATACAACATTTTTAGTTTTCCATAACAACCCCGCAACAATGTGGAGACATGATGACATAATGAAAATTCAAATCACAATCCATCACTAATCCAATAGGTACTTTCATTTTTTGAACCATTTGAATCTGGGTATTTGCTTTGCACAAACATGTTTCGTTTATTTTTGTTTCCTAGTACTATCATAGAACATTTTGCGGGATTTAGCTTAAGAAAGTGGGAGGCTGAGCTTTTCGCTAGACTATCGAGGTCGTGATTAATCCGCTGAACAGCTTCGCAAATCTGCTCGACCGGAACGGAATGATACAAAATAGTGTCATCGGCATACAAGTGGTACTTACAACATTCAAGACAATCCGGAAATGCAGAAGTATATATGGAAAACAAACCCGGACCAAGTATGATCGAGATCGATCGTGCCTGCATTAAAATAAAACAGGTCAGCCAGGATTTCACGGACATTTTGGTAGTATATAAATACAAAATGATGTAAAGAATGTTGGTAACAGCTGGCTGTTACAACCCTAGCGTTGCGACATATATCTCTATCTCATCCGACGTAGGCCACTGGACACACTACGCAGGCGTCAAGTTCGTGGATTCGATTGGCTGGATTGGATCCATAAGCTGTCACAGTGCTGCCACCAGCTGCCACATGTAAAGGTTATCTATCTCTGTCAGTGTTTTAGCCTTGTTTTAGCAATAGTGAGCTGCCCCATGTATAAAGTTATCTATGGGCTGTCACTGGTTTGGCGTTAGTGATGCCGAATATTACCGGCTAACGGTCGCGGTAATACCGACCGCGCACTTTAAGCTACAATAGCGCCTTCTGTCGGCAGTCCTAATAACTACTGGCCACGCATGTGCAGTTGCCCAAAACAAATCGTGCGTCAATTTTAGTCTTATAAAACTTGTATTATAATATACTATTGTCATGGTTATTCTCATGGCCCCTAGATCCAACGTATGCGAATTTTACTTTACAGACGTTTATTTGGCACATTCAATCTTTGCACAATAACAGAAGTGTCGACTGTAATTCTTCGAAGAATTCAAACAGGTTTTTCTCTTCTACTTTGTCAAGGATTTCTCATAAGTCTCTTAAAAAACTAATAAAAATGTTTCCGTTTTTTTTTAAGTTGTAAGTGCCAAAACTGTCTACACTCCCTTTGTTATTCTTACTGCGGTAAATTATTAATTAATGCTAGCTACGGTAATGAGGATTGAAATGGTGTGGTAGTCTATTACAGAAATCAATTTGGAAAGTGAAGGTTTAGGGGCCCCCTGTAGTTAGGCGCCCTGCGCTATTGACCATTTTGCCCATAGGGTAACGTGCCACTGCCTGGTGATGTCTCGGGGGTCATTATTGTTTGAATACTATTCAAGTCACCAAATTTCCACTTTATATGAAATAATAAACAGACACATAATAAACCCATAAGTTTTGTATTTTCCAAATAATAATTAACATTAAAAATCTCAAACTAAAAACAACTACTATTAATAAAAAATGTTTTTCTTTCCTCAATGTTGATTATTTTTGGTTTAAACCATTTTCTTATCACATAATTAATCACTTACATTACGTTATGATACTTATATGAGTAGCTATTTATAATTACAATAATATTTTGCTTTAAAATTAAAAAAATATAACTTTTACAATACGTATTTACACGTAATAATATAAAACTTATACACTAGATAGCTACGACGGTAATTATACTTAAAAATAACAGGATTATTATCACCCAATATATGCACGTTTTATCCTTGCGGTCGACTGTGGCCACATTTCTAGTTTCCGTAGCAATTCTTATATCAGTTCTATCAATATGTGCACCCAAATCATCGATGATATCTGACAATAAATACACAAGTCAGTAGTAAAAAAATACATAAATATATAACTTACCATTATGCAAATCAACTTCAGTGCTTATGGTATGAGCAATATTTTTTTGCCTTGCAATAATGTTAGACAAATTTTCCAATCCTCTATCTTGATCTAAAAAAAATCTTTACAGTATTTTTACAATCAAATAATATTTTCACTTCCCACCAACAAAATTAAATATTAGTTGATCATATATTGGCCTAGATTTTCAAGATTTCACTTTAGACAATGTACAAAATAAGTTTTATAGGTTCCCAATCAATAATTTTAAGTTATATACTGGGTGCCTCTACGATAAGAGGTAGATAGCACTTTTAAAGATTTTTGGCAAGGAAAAATAAATTGTTAATTTTAGCGGTATTTAAAAATGATGATTTTAACTGTTACTTAGAATAAGTCTACAAGAAGGTAAGTATTTGTTTTTAATTTTGAAATCCAATGCAGGGTAAATAATTGTCCAAAAGATAGACAACCTTTACTGGGCAGGAATTTATGAAATAAAACAATAACCTCGCAAATTATTTTAAAACATTGCCCATTTAGAGTAGTTTTAAAATGGTATAACAGTTGCTATGTCACAATACAAGAAATATTGCTATTTCACTGCAAAATAAGCTCATTAAGAAATTATTTCAATAATTAGAAATTCGATTAGAAACAATTGTGAAGCCACATTGACCTGCGGTGTGCAATGGCTTAGATTTTTAGATACTTCAAAGGGGATAATTATTTGGCCATTCAACCCGTCCAGAACATTACACAGTAGCTCCAAGATACATTTGCACCAAACTTATCTACACAGGTGGGTCGGCTGTGTTGGTCGAATTGTATGGTCTTCATGATCACCTGATTTAACCACTCTAGGTTTTTTCTGCTAGGGTTGGTTAAAGGAGAAAGCTATGCAAAACAAATAATAACAAATGAATTGAGAGCATATAAATGTTACAGAAAGTGCAAGATGGATGAATAATATCTTCTTTTTAGTTGTGCTCGCATTTGATTTGGTGGAAGGCAATTTGAACACAATCCTTTAACTTTTATTTGTGTTTTGTTTATTTGTAAATAAATACTTGTGACATTAAGTTGTGTAGTGTTTTCATTTAAATTTCTATGTATTGGAATAGTTTCAAAATCAGCTCATTTTGCAGTAAAACAGCAATATCTTTTTTATAGTAAAACATGAGATGTGTTATACCATTTTAGAAACTACACCAAATGGGCAATGTTTTAAAATAACTTGTCAGGTTAAACGGGTATTTGCCTATAAGATATGACAACTGAAAGTTAGCTAAAAAGAAAGACAAAAACATAAATCAGAGCAAAATTAATTTTTTTTCCTAATGTATATCAGTATTAGATTTATTTTGGATGGTGCTCACTAGCAGCGCTGTTAAGAGTTGCGTACAAAATAAGATAGAATCGTAGAATATGGAATTTTGTAGCTGTGGTACTAGAAAAACTCATCAGACGATTTTGACCAAATTCATAACAGCGTCAATATCTCAAAAACTAACGTCTTACTAAGGTTATAATTAAGGTCAGACTTGTTATTAGCATCAAATTCTATAATTACCACTTCTATCATGAAATAAAGCTAGATAGTTTCTATAGATTTTATAAATATATTTTTTACCTTCCAACAATTGCTGTCTTTGCTCTCGCAAATTACCGATACTCTCGCTATTCGATGGACCACTTTCCAACAGATCATCGTCCTGGTTTCCCCACGCGGAAGTACCCATCAAGTTCATCCGATCTTTACTATAGCTTCTATTATCATCATCAAACATTTTCTGCATTTGAATGTATTTTGACATCAATAATTCAACTTGTCGATTACGTCTCTCCTTCTCAGCGAACGTTCTACAATATTCAACGTAAATACAATAGAAAACATCCAACGAAAAAAGTTTTACATCGATTGCAAGCCAACTTCATCCAGTTTACGCCTCAGTTCTTTTACCTCAGTCTGGAACTGTTTCAAACGTATTCGGACGCTTGCCGAGATACTCGCATACTTCTCCGATGACTTAGATAGACTTTGCCGGAGAGATAATTGCTCCATGATGTCCCTTTGTAACTTCTCGCATGATTCATATTCTAATAACCTAAAAATTTAATTATATTGTAATAGATGGAAAAGAAGTTTGAATATTTTACCATGGATCATCCCCGAGGTTAAGTAGCGCCATTTTTGATCTTATCCTTAAATTATTGTCCGCAGAAATATTATCATAACACAAACATAAACACCAGAGAAAAATGTATTTTGACAAATAGAACGTTGATTAAGTTGCATACGTACTAGGCGCTATAAAACTTTCTTTAGTTTTAAACTTTAATAATAGATATCAGTTAGCCAGTTTTGACTAAACCCAAAGATAAAAGGATAATAAATTCGTATATCTATAAACAATTTATCTATATAAATAATCACTTTGTTACAGATTTCTATCCAGTATCGATATTGAAATCCGCGCATGCGCAAACATTTCAGGATAGATTTTTAGCATTTGACATTTTCCGTGTGTGTATTGTGGTCGGTTTTGACGGAGTGTTAGAAAAAGAGCCCATTTATTGGGTATTTCGGCGACAAAATGTGCAATATTAATCGTTAAAGGATAACAAAGTACGTTGGATTTAGTGTTACACAAGAACGAACGCATTTGGATGTATACTATTGATACTTGGAACCTAGGCAGGTGAGTTCACTGTTGGCAGGTAGCTGGAAATCACAACATATGTCCATGCACAGTGACGTATTTTGTGGTAAAACACACTTGTCTGAGATTTTTGCAAAATGTGTTGAATTTGATGTCAAATATGAACAAGTACGCATCTAGATGCCTGATAAAAGATCTCGAAAAAACATGACAAACGTTATCTGTCCTTTGAAAGATACCCGATGCAATTGTTTTGTGATTATCATACGATATGAGTCAATTTGTTTATCGCAAAATTATCTATGACGATTTAGCGGAAGTAATATTTTTAGTGTTTATGCTTTTGATTATGTACCTATATATTTGTATTGATCAGATGTGGTTTACTTGTAACGAAAAGGGTATTGTTCATTGTTCATAACGAAGACATTTTGCAAAAGTGTGTTAGGAAAGTAGTGATGTACGATACGATTATGGAAATAATGGAAATGAAAGGTGTCAATTGTTTTTCCGCGCCCGCCGCTTAATTTATAACCACAATGAACTTGTTTTCATTGCATCTATGTCGCGCATGATATTGATTTTTATTTGATCTGAAACTTGTTGAAAGCAGAACTTTCTTCTGTAATATATGGGTGGTGTATTAATAATGGTACTTTTCCCGTTCCCATTGGATATCCGCATGATAAAATTTCTATTCGTTATATAAGTTTTTAATTACTGTAATTTAATTGCGAATTACTCCGAAGGAATGTATTCTCGCTTAACGGCTATGCGGAATTTAAAAACGAACGAAGGTAACGGGTTTTCGCTTTGTTAACAATTCTGCGAGCACCACTTCTTGTGATCAACCGTCAGCATAATCACTGCTTAGAGTTGAGTCCTTAGGTCAAGGAACGACAGAGCATGTTTTTATTCGCCGAAGTGCAAATCTCATCCTGATACAAGCTAGATAATCAATTACTACCTCTGAGTTTAACAGAAAATGGCTTTTGTACGATTTTTCCCATTCTGGCAAACACGAATGCTGTGGATAGCCTTGAGACGTAAAGATGTCTATCGATGGATCGCCAGGCAGTGAAAGTTATGGTGGGAATTTGCCATTTTTAGAAGAAAACGAGCGAGTCTGAATTTCAGGTTTTCCCACCATTCGGTTTGTTGGCGAAGAGTTATTTAAAAACTCATTAAAACTGGTTTATGCTTAATGCGAACAAAATTATTCCTGATTGGTTACAAATTTAGAATAGTGCTGTTAATATTTGTCAAATGTTGTATTTGACTGATTATGAGAAATAATGTTGTTTTAAATAACTTGTTATTGTGTCTCGTGACCTAAACTTTGCGTAACAAACAGGTGTTTATATACATCAGTTTTGTTGGCTTCTGCGACCTCAGCCTTGATGTAGTAGAACAATAAATAATTCTCATTATGTTTGGAATAGTGACATCACTGCATATTTGGAGAGCACTACAAACGTGCCATTTAAATTTAATGAAGTTTTTGGATTTTAGGACAAATATTAGACCCAGGTTAGCACGCTCTGTAGCTTAAGAAATACATTTCAATCAGAGTTACATATGATTGTGACCGTGAGTAACCATGACACAAAAATAAATTGGCAAGCACTTAACATCAAAATTTTAAGGTTATAATCGGTTTTAGGTTATATTTCGTATTTTCAAAACGGTTGAGTCGCTACGCACTGCGTGTCGATATCGTTGATCTTGTAAAAACTACGCCATTCTGGCTTTGCATGAACGGTTCAATAATTCTAGTTCAAGGAATACCTTCAAGCGTTGTCGTGGAATGTTCCACAGGGCTCTGATATTTGTGGTTTTGGGCCCAATATTATTTCTGATCTACCAGCAAATATAGACGCCAAGAAGAGTTTAGTTGACACACACCACTATCATTGTGACGTCGAAAAAAACGGCCGAAAGATGAACCAAAAAAGGACCCTCTGAAAAAGTCCTTGTTGTTTAGTATCAGTCAACCGAATGACAGGGGTTCCATTAAATTTATGGGTAATTGCACTATCCGCCCAGTTGAAGACCTTCGGGGTTTGGTAAAATGTCCAAAATTCGCTGGTCATCTCTGATGCTATCTGACCTCTTCTGTGGTCTTCTGCCCTTCTACATCACCATTTATTTGTTCCTAAGTATTCAGGGATATACAAGCTCTACTTGTTTCCTAAAGCAAAAGACCAGATATGAATATTACTATTGCCAGCACAAATATAAATTTTTTATTGGCCTCTCTACTAGACTTTTTTGCCATTTTACAGTGTTTTGGCGTATTTCGGTATATTAATTCTCTACAGTTCTATCACAAAAACTCATGTTGTATGCTGAATGTTCTCTACTGGTGTCTTGTTGTTTACTGTTGCGGACTGTGCAAATATTGAATAATAATTCATAACTGCGTTTAAACACTTGTTTGAAATCTACATACATAGTAAAAATATGGAAGGAGCTTTAATTTCATTTGTCTTCCTTGACGTTATGCCAGATACTGCTGATTTTGATTAATCGGATAACATTCGAACAACTAACAATTCTGGATTCATTAATTTATTCAAAACCTTTCGACCTATGATAAGGGGAATTACAATTCATATCACGCAGTAGTTGAGTGATCATCAAATAATTGAATTAAAGAATTAGTTTAATGTGATATTTGTTATGATATTTTTATTTGTTACTCATGACTGTTATGAGCAGTGACGTTAAATACCAGGGTATTTATTATCAAGGGTTAATACCCGGGTATTTACCCAAAGTGGGAATTTATAGGGCTATTTATAAACATAATATTATTAAAAATAGCAGTAAAAAGAAATATTTAATTACTAAATAAAGGTTTTTCTTTTGTCATAAAATCACAAGGTATTCTGTTATCACAAAATAAAGGATATTCTTATAAAAACCAAAACATTTTTAAAACAAAGAATATAAATATCAGTCGTATCTGACGATCTTCCATATTTCCTGATTCTGTTATCAAAGAAGATTTAGCAGAAATGTTAAGTAGGTATGTCAACTTAAGGGCTTTTGTCGTTATTTTGCCATGAATCCAACTAATTGTAGTGAATGTTCTTATATAATCAACACATTTACATTTACAGAGTGTCCCATTTTTCCCGCAATACTTTTTTCCAGATAGTAAATGCCACACTGAGTAAAAATGTTCATATGGACCTATTTGTTTACTTTATTCCTTAAGAAATTACAACCGTTTGAAAGAATTGTAAAATAATTGCAAAACTGTACTGTATTTTAAATAATTTAACTCCTTTAGAAATTGATGAAGCCAATAAGTCGGCATGAAAGAAACTTTATACTCAGAATGACAAATACTTTTAGAGCAACAAATGTCTAAACAGTTTCATATTTATTTTGTTTTCATTCAGGTTTATTGACCTTATTTTTAACATTTTCAATCTTTTACTTAAATTTATTTAGTAGTTTTAATTTTGTTTAAGTATTGCTTGCGCTCTTTCTTAGTTTTGGCGTTTGATATGTAGTTTATTGTTTATTTTTCTTTAGTTAGTTAATATTTCAAGCGGCTGTAACTAAGAGTTGAGAGAATAATTAGGTCCATATGAAAAGTTATACCTACTCTGAATGACATTTACTATCAACAAGTAATTCTTGCGGGAAAAAAGTGTTAGACGCTGCATAAATAACGCTGAAATGTTGTTAAATGGTGTTTTAAGGATAAAAATGATAAATACCTAAAATTTAGGTATTTACCCTACGTAGGGGTAAATACCCATTTTATAAGTTCCCACTAGTCGGGTATTTACCCGGCCCAGATCACTGGTTATAGAGATAATACCTTATGACTATTTTCGCGCACTTCGTAACTACATGACGAAACTTCTTGGAAACTTTGTTATTAATATCAGATAATTGTTTAGATGTTATGTTTACAGTATTAATAAGAAAAAAATCTTATCTCGTTCTTTTATTAGTCGTGCTGAAATACCTACATGTTTAAAATTAGTGCCTTTAGGCTATTTGTATCCTCAGTAAGCTATGTTTTTCTTCTTTCTGCCTGGAAATATTAGGTATTTCTATTTTCATTCTTTGTCGTGATATTATGCGCATGCCTGTAGCTAACTGTAACAGTGGCAACTCAAGGAATATGATTTTTGAGTAAGTACCACTAACAAGGAAAATTTATTCTACCCGGCAACATAATGGTCCAACAACATATCTTAATTCCATATTGTATGATTTTACACGTTTTATCTCTATTTGAGTGATTTCAGATTCATAATTAATCATCAAGCCAATGCATATTTCATAGTTGACCAATTTTTAGACCCATTTATCTGAAAATTTAGATTTATGTTTTGCACTATTTTTACCACGGGTGGTAAAAATAGCCTAATGTTTTCAATCCACATAGCTGAACACCATAATTATATATGTACCATATGTAATTATACATTAGTAATCGAAAACCGAGGAAGGTCATTTTAATGGTATGTATATTTATTTCCCAAGCTATATTTATTAAAAATTATGACTCAATAATGAAATGAAAGCTTTTTACATTATACATTGTAATATTAGTTAACCGATATACGTCAAATAAATGGAATTCTGCATTCTTAACATACCCTAAATATACCTACACGTCACCACGCGAATACATCAGCTACATACCTTGAATGCAAACAACTAAATATACACTAACAACAAAAAATTGCTGACATTGTTAGATCCCTATCTGAAAAATTTATTTTTCGACGAATGTACGTTTTCATAAAATGACATTTGCGTATTCGCTGATTCATATTGATCCACTGTTTAGTTTCTAATGGATAGCAACTCATGTCGCGCGTCTGAATCCTTTTAATCTTATCTACGCGTTCTCACAAATATTAGTCTAAAGTGTGAAGTAAGTCGCGAAGTGTGAAGTAAGTGCTTTGCATCGCAAAGCAGTAAAGTTAACGGTCCACTGCGAATTGTCCAATAAAATTACCATTTTTACTACGCGACGTAGTTTACTTTATGAATATTATTAACTATGTAGCTAGTATATGCGTATGCATACATTGAGCATGGGTATCCTTGAATCATAACCAGGAAATGAATGTTTTCATCGTACCTAATCTACTTGTAGGAATCATATTTTTATCCAAAATCTATAGCTGAAGACTGGTCATACACACATCAAAATAATTTAGCAAACGCTATGAGTAGGAGCGGAGGTGGCCGAGTGGATAAGGCGAATGCCTTCCACTCAGAAGTCCAGGGTTCAAGCCCAGGTTAGGCAGGGGGGATTTTTCAAATACTCCGTCTCCCCGACTGCCGCACAGACAAGCCACTGGCTTTGTGCACATGGCAACATCCCCCCCAAAAAAAAAAAGTAACTAATATAACTTAGAAATAGCAAAACGTTGCATTTATATGATAGTGCGATTTTGTTGAGGTTGTTTAGAATTAAACTTAAGAGGTCCTTCAGGCTCGTAGGACTACAGGGACTTCAGTTTTGATCTTTAATTCTGGAACGACCCGAAAATAAAACATTTGAACCATGGTATGCGAAGCACTAAGAAATGAAGTGTTGTCAAGCGCTTGTAAAGAAGAAGCACTTTAATATGTTATAGGACCCCAGTTAGTTACCAACTTGCTGCATATGCATAAAATCTTTGTGAGTGACCAAACCATCAGAAATAGGCTCAATGAAATTTGACACGAAAATTCACAAACCTGGTAAATCAGTGAGACCTATTGTATCAGGTATTAACTCACCTACTTACCAGTTAGCGAAATGGTTATCGAATGAGTTCAACAATTTACTTGTTCCTCAACCAAGCTTCTCTGTTAATAACTCATTGGAGTTTATCAATAAGGTTAACAATGTAAAATTAGAGGATGGCGAATTGTTGATTTCATTTGATGTTGCTTCACTGTTTCCTAGTGTGCCTATTCCGGAAACTTTAAAGTTTCTTAGGGAATTATTGAGCAATAACAACTTTGACCCGTCAGAAATAGATGAATATGTAAGATTGACTGCCCTTTGTATGTCTCAAAATTGTTTTCAAATAAACGGAATGTTTTTTGAACAACTTGAGGGAACTGCAATGGGTAACTGTCTCTCACCTTTTATTGCCAACTTGTTTATGAGCAGATTTGAAACCAATGTAAAGTCTATAGCACCATATTTCCCTAAGACTTGGGTTAGGTATGTCGACGATATTTTTGCCATTTTTGACACCAAGAAGTGCAGTATTCAAGATTTTCTTCTCGTTTTGAATTCTAAATTCAACACCATTAACTTTACTGTAGAACAAGAAGTTAACGGCCAACTTCCATTTTTAGATACTCTGGTAGTACTTTGTCTGTAGAAAAGAAGAAATATGTTAAAATACCGTTCGATTGTGCATATACAAGGGGTTTGAGTTTTTACATCACAAAATCTCTGTATAGCATATTCGACTCATAATAGCATAAAACACCTTCTTGGAAACCCAAAGGATAAGGTAGATGTACTTGATAAATCGGGTATATATTGTATCAAATGTCATGACTGAAAAAGAATACGTAGGCCAGACTAGAAGAACAATAAACTAGGTTCAAAGAACATGTAGCTCATTTTAAATATAATCGGTTTGAAAAATCTAGTGTGGCTCAACATATTTTAGACACAGGTCATAAAGTAGTTGTAGATGACTTAAAACTTGTAAAAGGTGTGTCAAATAATAGGGAACTAAACAGCTTGGAAAGTATCTTTATTCACTTGAATAGAGATAAATTAATAAATTCAGCCAGGGGTCCTATACCTAGTTCGCCATTGTTTGACCTGCTTTAATTAAAACTTGTTTTTTACGCTTCAATGATCAAAATTCACTGAGGTGTGAACAACAAATGGGTATATATATAGGGTAATTTTTAACATGGACGTCACTTCCACTAGTGATTTGCTTGGACAATATCCAGTAAAGATACTATGAAGTGCTAATCTCTCTTTTCCTCTTTTTAGGTTCTACTGAAGATGGCAACATAGTTGCTGAAATACGTATTTAGGTTCTAAAATACTTGTTGTGGTTAGGGGTTTATAATTTTATTATTAATGAAGTTTGTTAAGTTTATCTTTACTCTCATAAGTTTCATCGAGTACCTTCCTCAATAAAGTTGAAATGGTCACACGAGGACAACTGCTGGTGGCGGCAATAATGGAGGCTTGTGTTGTTCATAAACAGTTCTTCATTGCGAAAATCACCCGCATTTTAAAGAAAGGTTCATCTGAAAATAGCGACACTAAGTACATTGAGTTCAGAAAAGGAAGGAAGGTATATATTTAGAAAGAATCAAAGGAAATGAAACTACCGATCGACTTGCAAAGCGAGGATTTAAAGCTCCTTTTTACGGGCCAGAGCTCTTCTTTGACACAAAACCAAAGGCCATGTAAAGCAAAGGATTCGGATTTGGGAAGAAATGGCCAAGAACTCTGAGTACATTCGTCCTGCATGAGGCAAGCAAAAAACTATCGGCATTTCTGCTACAAACACAAGACAGTACCTCGAACTGCAAAAGGAAGAACTCATAACGAATACAGGTCTCCTGATAGGGCACTGTCTACTCAGACACCAACTGCATAAAGTGGGTCAGACAAATGATGATATCAAATTGCAGCTTATTTTTGCAAAGTTCAGCTACAACTGAATCATTGTGTTTTTTATCTGCACATTAGTGCTTTTGGAAATTTCGTTTTCAGTTGCATTATACGTGTTTTGTCGATACATAATGGGTGCCCTGGAACAGCACAAGTATTTATGGTCCAGTCACTATGTGTAGAGAGTTGAAAACATATATACCATATCTCTCTCTCATATTAGTAAATTCACGATGTAGTATATCTCTTTCAGTGCTCTAAAAATAGTGATTCGACCATACCTATGTAACTCTGTCGATATAACATAGGTTGACCTGAGAGCTAGGCTGATGCTTGATGCTGTATGTATAGAGAATTTTTAGTCATTTGTCTTTTAACAAGACCACATTAAGAAATACATACTGAATGCAGTAAAAAATATTTTAAATTAAGTCTTAGATAATATTAAGTTGTGTTTATGAACAAGTTTAGAATTTAAACAAATTTTATACGTAGAATAGTCCAGACGATTACTTGAATTCCATTGGACGTATGTCAGCCTATCAAAATACAGTGGCAGATGCAATGTACTGATATTTTAGAATTACTATAAGCAACGATTTTTTCGTGATCAATGTTTGGTAGACAACCAATTTTGAAATCTAGTGTATTTCTGGTGTTTTTATAGGATAGGCAATCATTTGTAAAGTCTAGAGCTTTCTGGTGTTTTTTTAATTGCACAATGTCAGCTTTACTTTTGAGACTAGTTTCCAACACTGCTTACTTCACACTAGAACGTAGTACCTGGGTGTAGACTGTAGGAACGCTAAAGCCTACAAAACTAGTCCAACTGCCCTCTCGAAGTATCATAGACTTCATAAAAAGACTCAGCATCGAAGGACTTCAATTCCATAGAAAAAAATTATAAAATGGAAAGCCATCTGACCCACAGCAACATAACATACCATAAATATAAGTTAAGTAAAGCTATAGATGCGCCAATAGTTGACGTAATAAAGCTGAATGCCTTGTCCGAACTGCCGGTGGTCCAAACGCCTGGCCTATGGTTATATGAACACTATATATAGACAATGAACAGATTCTATAGCCTAATTAGTGTTTAATATGGTGCCTAATAATGAACCTAAATCACTTCAAATGACAATACTTAACTAAAGTGTGAGATTTCATACAACCTTGTTGTTGTCCATAAGTTCCATATTCAACTGTTGATATTTTAAACATATACTGGATATCCGATGGGAAAACTAGAAATCCGCGCGAGTAACTAAAAGCAAAGAACCCATGCTGAAAAAAAATTCATCGGTATAACCTATGGTATTCTCGAACGGAGTACTGACCTTTTCTAACACGGTATCTGCCATTAAACACAAAGACCAAACTAATCATATGTAGAAAGTATCCATAAACCTTATTTCTGATGAATGTACAATAATGTATTGAGAATCTTTCTAAAATGGACCATTTTAGTAATGCCAACGTTATTTTTCAGAATGTCACCGACAACTGTAGCTGCAGCAAGTGTAGCTTTAAACGCAACAATGACCGGGACCCTGGCAGCCTCAACAGAACACTTCGTCAGCGATGCTGGTCATCCATCCGAACCAATATTCCTCCAAACCAAAATGGCTCAAGGCATAGCCGGCACGTTCGTGTGGTTGGCTTTGTTCATCACCTGCCACCAGGTAAGCACTCAGCATTTTGGCTTCATCCCGCAAGAGAAAGTTCATAATTTTTCCTTTGTTTTCAATATGGCGACTGGAGCGGTAGCTTCAGTGACCTGTGATAATAATAATTGTAATCCACGTCTTAACATCCTCCTAACAAAACTATATCTTCGATGAGAGTGTAATTACCTGGTTTTGAGTACATTCGGCTCGTCAGCAGCCCACGCTGCAAAATTATACATAATTTTCAGCATTACAATATAAGAAAAACAGTAAAATAATTTACGGTCATAACATTACTACATCAGTTGAAAATGGTCGAGGTAAAGTGACGTCATGACTTGTCAATTTGAGGGTCACATTATCCAATATATTATTTTAAAATCTTAAATAAAATGTTCCTAGCTGCGAGAAATGCTTGTCAGATCGAGGATATACAAAGGTGGAATGCGCAAACAGTTTTTTTAATAATTGATCCGTTTTCGTTAGATATTGGAAAATGTCAGAAGTTCACGCGGGTTTTAAAAGAATCCATTAAATAGGTGGATGGGATGTTATGCTTCTTTCGTTAAGAAGCAGGCCGATATTTATTATGGTGTTTGTATATCTATCTGGAGTTGTTCGAGTATGCTCATCTTTTTTGATTTCTTGAGTTCGTGTATCAGGAATGTGAAGCCTGTATCAAAATGGTAATCTTGATCGGTGATGTGTTTAAAAACACTGGAGTTCTTTTTATCCACGTGTTCCTGAAATCTGGTGTTGACCCTGTTCTGGCTGGTTTATCTTGGGTTTTGTATTGTTTATTTGGTTGGCTCTTATTTCTAACTTATCGTAGTCGTGCTGTGGTTTTAGTCAATATGTATTTAATATTATTCCGTGTGTTCATTTCAAAACTATCCACCCTTAATAACTCTTGCCCTGATGCGATTATTGCTTTGAGTGAAAACACGTCGATTTAGATATTGAGGGGGAAGTTCGAAAATGGTACCTAGAGAATTCTAGGTTTTATCCGTTCATCCTCCAGCCACCCCACTTTGAAATTTCAAATGGCACCCCCTATGTTGTGATACATCATTTGAAAGGGCACAAAATTATCTAATCAACCATGACAAAAAAAAATTAAATCGATCGATTGGTTCTTAAGATAGACTACACAGAAGATGGAAGGTATGAAATAACTCAACCCTTAATAACTTTTGACCTGATGCGATTATTGCTTAGAGTGGAAACACGTCGTTTAAAATATCGAGGGCGAAGTTCAAAAATGGTACCTAGAGAATTTTAGGTTTCATCCCTTCACCCCCCACCCACCCCATTTCGCAATTTCAAATAGTACCCCTACCTTGTGATGTATCATTTGAAAGAGCATAAAATTCTCTACTCAACCATGATACAAAAAAATTAAATCGATCGATTGGTTCTTAAGATAGACTACCCAGTATATAGAAGGTATGAAATCAATTAATTATTATTAGCGGAACATTGCGGATTGGATACACTGTTGAATTAAATTACAATCATAAGAAATAAAAAATTAAAATAAATAATATAATAAGAAATAAGAAATTATTTTATAGTATGGTCGAAATGGCCACCATTATTTGCTAGACAAAAAAACAATCTGTTTTCCAACTCTTCGCCAACGCAAATCATGGTGGCCGTTATTCTAGTCTATCTTAAGAACCAATCGATCGAATTAATTTTTTTGTCATGTTTGAGTAGAGAATTTTATGCCCTTTCAAATGATGTATCACAAGATATTTTTCATATTACGTAGGAGGTATATTTCTTGTGTGATAAAATTGGATTTTGTGATGTTGTAGATGGATTGTATTCCCTGACCATGGAATCCATTGTTGAGTTGAATGTTGAGGATATTATTAATTTCTATGGTGAAATCGGTTGTCTTAAGTAGGACTGCCAAACCTCTGTGGAAAAGGGCATAATTATTGTATGAATTAAAAGAATCTCTGGGGATGATAGTCTGTCTGAATAGGTTTTCAGTATATGTTAAAATTTTTTTTTTTCGGTTTTAAGGTGTTTTTAAGTTCTTTTTGGATAGCAAATTTAAGTTTGCCCAAATCGTTCATACTATTGTGGACGGTATGAAGGTGTGCATATTACCACAAAATACTAAAATATGTCGTCAACTAACTATCGAAGTAGATAATATGATCTGTTATGAACCGGTATTTCTTGTAGAATATGTGTCCTTCCATTTCATTAACATAGAAGTCAGCCATCAAGCCAGATAACCTACCTCATTGGTAGGACCGTCAGACATAGTCTTATTAATAGTTCGAATAAACTCTCGCCATCACAGTTTGTCGTGTTTTGTTCAATTTACCCCATCGATGAAGGCGGAAGTCTTTATTGACAAACAGTCGTTTGAGAGTTTATCGGCGATTAATAGTTTATCTGCCGGTGTGCAACTGGTCTTTGGACCTTTTAAATAATTGACCCAAAAATAGCTGGAATTTTAGACTGTCCAATACAACACATAACATACGATAACGCTTTATGTCCGTGTCTAATTGCACCTGTTTTATATAGTATCTAAACAATGTTTAAACACGTAAATTTTCGAATTATCAAATCTTAATTCTCTTTTTAATGCTAATCGGTGCATCGCAGAAACTCGCCATTTCCTGCGCCCCATTACTTGTCCGCATTCTGCTCGCCGCAATCTCAACAAATGCACGGAAATTGGCCCATGGCCCACTTTCAGTAAAACAGGCGCAGTGTTTACATCAGTAGTTTATATAGTAGGCTGCTCTGCTGTTCTAAAAACGGGTCGATTTAGGTACTCACTGCACGGATTCCAATTGCAATGCAAGAAAAATAGTATTCAATATTCTGGTGGAGGGGGTATGGGTGCGGGTTTCTCCTGCATATATGCCCTAATAAACCCTTTGTGCTTTTCCCCATGGTATGGACTTTCTATAAAACTAGATTTCTTTTGCATATTCTGTTTTCAGATTCACATTTTACGTAAAAAGGGCACACCACAATTACTAATGTGTTCATTATTATTATTTTTTTTTTTTTGTGGCCAGTGTAGTCCGGTGTTTTCAAAAGTTTTTATGACAAAAAGTCTAATACAATGACCCTGGAAACTTTTTGTCAAGCGAGTTCTTTTCAAAAAGTAATAATAATATTTACCAAAAGTTAACTAAAAATAAGTAACTTTGTAGGCAGATTTCCACTTCATTCATTTGTCAAAAAGACAAAAATCGCAGACAAATGACTACACTGGCAAACAACCAAAAGTATCGAACAAACTTTTTACTAACTAATAGCACCTCAAAGGTACTTATATATAAAAGGTTTAGGTCTTTTGAGTCTTCGCACAATATCACAAATGACAACTGATTTTGGTATGTTTTAAAATTAAAATAAATTTTATTTATTTGTTTCAATCAGAAAGTATCATACCCTCCTGAGACCAGAGCAGCAGAAAATTGAAAATTTAAAATTATATTTTAAAACAATTTATTTGGTTGCTTCTCAACTTCTAAAAACTGTAATTGAAAAATTGGCAATGACTTTCCCTTACATCCGGAAGACCATTATATCTAATGTAGGCAAACTATAGTAGCTCTAGGATATATTGCAACGAGGAAATTTTCACGAGTAATCACAAATCGATGACCTAAAACGTTAAATCATCGTATAATGGTGCATAATCGAATAACTTCCAGCACCTCAATCAATGATGGGACACATACTAAAGGACAACCAAGGAGGTTGATAGATTGGAAAACGTAATATATGTAATTAGGTTGTCATATTACAGTGTAAAAAAACATGAACACTATTAATATGTATATTGTATAACCTTAATTAACTGAAGTAATTAATAATCCTTATTAATTTTTCATCATAACGTTGGACATGACAAACAAGCATTTTTGCACCAATATACTTGAGCCAATGTTGGGAGCTACGCCGCATTAATAGCTAAATACATAAAGCTCCAAAATTATCTCTTGTTTATCCAAATTATTATATACATACAACATTCCATGGTATGATATTATATGCGAACCGATTCTTCGACAACCGTGGTTAGCAAAGTCATATTTTGATAATATATCCTGTCTACGATTATGTGTTCATAGCGACCTAATCTCATCCTCTAAATTTAGAATCTTCGTCTGCTCCTTTCACTTTTCGGAATCCACTCAAGCAAACGTACTGGCTCTGATGACAGAGCATTTATTGACAGACCAGTAAGAGTGAATGATCATTTCGAAACGAGACTATGCGTCTTGACCCAGATAGTGGATTTTAAAATTGTGTAATTCCACCATGCGAGGAATAACTGCGCGACCTACGAAACAACAAAAATTTACACGTAAACATGGCTGTATGTATATGTGTAATGGATGGTGTAATGATTTGCATGCTTGCTACGTCACGCGTGCATTCACAATCCGTTGTGAATGCACTTTTTCAATGTTATTCCATCGATAATCAGTTGTCTTGCATGAAGTATAAATAGATGCTCGGTGACTGCTCCAGTAACGATTTACGTTCATTAGTTATTGACGACAATTGACAACTATAACGTGACTTTGTTGCTGCTGGTGCTACTTGACCTCTAGACACATTTTTACAATGAAATATTCGAAAATGGTACTAGAAAGATAGCCCAAATTGTCACCTTTTTATTTTTGATTTTATAAAGGTATTTTAATTGTTTATTGCTAATTGTGAATGTAATATTTTTATCTATGATGGGATTTCTATAAAAGTTTCACACTTTATGCTTTATGGATTATGTAGTAAAACTTGTTGTTACATTACGTATATTTTCTAATAAATTTCTATTATATTTTCAATAAATTTAAACCATAGTTAATTTTATTTGTGTCTAATAAGTTATAATCTAACAGAAATAAGTGTATTATACAAGCTGACAAATCGATGTTTCTGAAGTAATTACATTAACCTAACATGAAATAAATATGGGCTTCTTTTGCAATTGAGAGTTCGGATGATGATCCTTAAGAAGACAATTAAAGGATCGGCGGCGGATTAAGCTGACCACAGACAAATCCTGTAAAATCAAAATGTTCAAGGCGTTAGAGACACTTAAATTAATATCTAAATTGGCAATATTACTAATGAACAACAACTCATTTTAATTATCCCTAATTATTGGTGATTTTTAAGTATCGAATAACCGCATAAAAGAGATACAATGGAGATGAAATAGAAATAAGAACTCACTTTTGAAAAACAAATGATATTTACAACCACACGCAAATAAACTGTAATTAACGCGTTCTGTACATTAATCACTTAAATAATGTAGTATTGTATAATCATGCTTGTTGACACTTGGCGCCATCTCGTGGTGCAAATTATCACTGATTCTGTATTTACGGTTTAGATAGACTCTATCTGTGTGTGATCCTTATTCGTTTGTCTTTCATTACGCGAATGCGAAAGATTTGGAAATTAGTTAAAAGTAGTAAAAATTTTTTCATGGGCACCACCGATGATTGGTGACCATGAAAGTTGGTACTGTAATGTATATTAGAAACTTGTCAAAAACACGTTTTTTTCATTTGCATCTGACCCTTAAAGATAAACTGCACATGAACCATTACACCTTCGACGCCTCTAGCTCGAATTATTCATAATTTTCAATGGAAATGACAATATACACTTACGAAAGAAATTAACGCATCCCATTTTCAAACTTGATTTTTTCTCGAAACGATGATTTTTGTATTCAGGCTTGGTTTATCAGTAAAGTAATTTTAGTAAGTAATTTTGATTCAAGTTTCAGTTTGGACCACGTGCAAGAATGATTGTAAGTTTTTTTGCCGGTGATGGTCTATGAGGGCATCAGCGACAATCACTAGTACTAACTGGCATTAAGTAATATCCCATTCATATATGAACATTTTTCTTTCTCGATTCACATCAGTCTCTATTAGTAAAGGACATACAACAAGAAATGTCGGCAAATCACAAAATCTGTCAAGATAGATACCCAGTTTTAGCACGGCCACATGAATGTTTTTCGCAGTAAAATAGCATTATTTAATGGATGTTAGGAAATGGTTTGTGTCGAAATTTGCCGCTATAAAGGCCCAACGAGACACCGTATGGGTTAAAATACACGCAATATGACGTCCAATCGTCAATTAAGAAACTGTATGTAATCAAAACATTTGTGTGGAAGGTAATCTGTCTCCATGCCAGTACAGAACTTACAGAACTACTATTTTTTTGTACTACTAACCCATTCTTGTGGAAATGATGTGCTTCAAAACTGGGAATTCCTTTTAACAGGTTTTGTAACCTGGTATTTTACTGGTCTGGTAGCTCCATTAGTAATAGAGATAATGGCATGGACCAAGAAAAGAAAATGTTCGGAAAAGATTGGGTAACCCCTTGATCACAGGTATTACCAGTGATTGTCGCGTCACAAGACACTACAGATGTTGGCAAAGAAACATACCCTTCCACCGTGTTCATACTCAAAACTTAATCTTGCTACAAATTATCGAATTATAATTATATCGTTTCTGACAAATAAAACTACAACTGAATAAAATATCATCAAAATCGGATATTGGTTCCAGATAAAACTGACTTTAAAATTGTGAGTAAACTGGTGAAGTTTTGGCTGCGTCTGGAAGTAAAGAAATACCAAAAACCCAAAATCACAGAATTATCACAGAGTTTCCTCTTCGTACCTTTGAATTACAAGATTCTTCAATCTACTTAAAGAATTCTGTCGTCATTCTGGGAAGATATTACAAAGTGTTCTATCTTTTATATATTCTGCCTTTTTTATTATTGACGTTATAAATTCGATCTATTGAGGTGGGGTAAAATTAAAGCTTAAAAGTTATCAGCAATATCCAGGGAGAGCGAGCAAAAGCCCAGCTGACCTGAGCTGAGGTCAGCG
Organism: Melinopterus prodromus; assembly: GCA_964023965.1. Lineage (NCBI taxonomy): Eukaryota > Metazoa > Arthropoda > Insecta > Coleoptera > Scarabaeidae > Melinopterus > Melinopterus prodromus. Next base: position 84,722,150 of record OZ030390.1, read on the forward strand.
ATTTAAAGCTGACTGAACATCTCTCGCTTGCTCGCACGGAATTCCTGGATTGCATTAAAAAGTCTCTCCTTAAGCAGTAGTATTGTATTGCTTCGCTTGCTATTGCCAATCACCTTAAACCGTGGACATGAGATAGCAATGAGATAAAAAAATACATCGCGGAAGCAAAGTTAGCACGGGCGTGGTTAACAAAAATATATTCTACACACTTCACAGACTTGCAACATAACGTCATTTCAGGCACTTACAGAATTGTATAAAGAACGAATTATTGTTTGCAATCACCAAAAAGTACGTCCAAAAAAGTGGGTATTCACCTAGGGATACATCGGTCATGTGCTTCCATATACAAAAGTTCTACCTTAAAGATTTGTATGTATTTGTATGTGTATCTGTGATTACAAATAGCCTAGAGGTTACCCGTTGTCTTGATATAACCTCAAAACAAAATTGTGGTCACTATTCCCTCCCCCCTACCTGATATATGTTTAATCGTTCAAACAATACAAATTATTCACGAAGTTAAAGAACACTTCTTTTTATCTTTTCAGATTTACCACCACCTTAGGTGGTACACAAATCCCGCCGAACAGAGGTGGATAGTTAGGATATTGTTCATCGTCCCTATATACGCCATCTACTCGTGGATCAGCCTGTTATTCTTCAATTCAGAGAGTTACTATGTATATTTTTTCACCGTTAGGGACTGTTACGAAGCGTTTGTGATATACAGTTTCCTATCGCTCTGCTACGAGTACCTTGGCGGCGAGGGCAATATCATGTCCGAGATCCGCGGCAAACCGATCAAATCAAGCTGCTTGTATGGAACCTGTTGCCTAGGCGGAAGGACCTACACCATCGGATTCTTGAGGTTCTGCAAACAGGCCACGCTACAATTCTGCCTGGTGAAACCACTGATGGCATTCATCACCATATTCTTGCAAGCTTTCGGCCACTACAGGGATGGCGATTGGAGGTAAGAGCCAACAAAAACATTTTTATATACTCTTGGGTGCAAACGTTACTATTTGTTGTACCATATCATATTTTTTTCTTAAAATGCTGTTTTTAGACAAAATAACCAATAACTCCAAATTTATAGTTATTCTCCGAACTCTGCTACTGGTCGTGAAAAGATGTGTTGTTATGGTATAGCCTGTATATGCGCAAATAACTTTTAACGGTGCGCTCACGTTGTCCGCATGTCTAGGATAGATCAGTTGAGGCAGTTGTTATTGAATCGCTATTGCCCTCATTTGGGTATTCTGCAGTCTACACTTTCATTTCTACTTTATGGACTGCAACACATTTCTTTCATTGTATATCTTTGGGGTCGTATGACAGTCACTTTCCATCATGAAACGGTTTTTGTGACCTTTTACAAGCGGAAATTGACTTTGCATTCAGGAAATGATGCAAGATACTGCTGGTGGATAATAGTGCTTCAGATTTGAACCGATCGCTATCGAGTTGTTCTAGTAGTTTAGTTCTTAATATAAAATGATTGTAACCTTCACAAATATAGTTTATAACAAAAACTATTTAAAATACATACCTACATTTCTCTGAGAGAATCAATAAAACTCATTATTACATCAATAACTTCATACATCTAATTAAATTACTATGCTGTCATGGGCTAGTGATCAGTATGCAGCTATCAAAGATGAAAATATAGCTATATTACATATACATATACAGCTTCTGTTAATATATAATCTCATGATCATGTGTAGTATCGTGGGAACCTTTTAAAACTAGTGTGTGTAAAAAAATCTATATATAAATAATTGAAAATTTGACGCAGAATACAAACAACAACATTAAATTAATTTGCCATTCAAAGAAAACCTCTTGTTATAAAGAAATAGTTTACCTATACCATTTAAAAATATATAATAAAAAATAAAACTATATCTAATAAAAACAAGTTGTGTTCAAAATACGGTTTAGTAAATTGTTCTAAGGAACAGGATAGTTTCAACCAATCATCCTTTGACGATGCCCTTAAGCATCAGCGGCTGATTAAGCTGACCACACAGAAATCTTGTAAAATGATGAGTTCGTTAGAGACAATTAAATTAATATCTGAATTGGCAAGATTTCTCATGAAGGTCTCATTTATTTATCTTTATTTATTGGTGATTTTTAAGTATCAAATAACAGCATACAATATTTTTTCGTCGATCGTATTCTTCTGGTGGCGTTTAAATTAAATTTATATGAATTCACAGCTATTAGAGAAAAAGCTTGCCGACATACTACGCGTTGTTTTATGGCTCCTAAACGCTAAATCTCTCAGAAAACCATATAACTAAAATTAATATAATATTGTGTGCCCTCACGTAAAACGTGACCGTAGTTACCAGACAACGTGCAGTTGGTTCCAACTTCCGCCCTTTTTTAACCTTTTGCAACTTCCGTATGGTGCACTTCCTGATTTTTGTTTTTCGTGAGCATAATAGACAACGCCAATGGAGTGATACTTGATATGGAGAGTATAGTGATACTGATAGCTGAACTGAATTCATGAATCGAAAGGTGTTTGACCTATTTTTGTAGTACATATTACAGATTAATGTTAAGATTTAAGAACTAATTCCAATTCTTTATTTCAGCCCAAACGGCGGTTACTTATACGTAATAATAATCTACAACATCTCAATTTCCCTTGCCCTCTACGGCCTATTCCTGTTCTACTTCGCCACGCGGGATCTTCTAACAAGATTCGAACCAGTATTGAAGTTCTGTACAGTGAAATCCGTCATCTTCTTATCATTTTGGCAAGGTAAAACCAGCAACTCCATTAATCATTCCTACCATTTATTCCGCGTGAATGTATGTGATTGTACTTTTTTGCTTTGGTATGCAACATTGTTTTGTTATGTTTAAGTCAAATCAAATGTCAAATTAGAGAAGTAAAAAACCCAAAATAATTTTAGCAATGACAGCTGTCAATGCTTTTTCTTCAATGAATTACATTCACACGGTACATTGGTACATAGAATAATGTCATAGCCTCTTGCTAGCAGAACCTGTCAAAGTGGCATTCTTAGAATTAGAGTAATGATTTGAGGTTATGTAAACTTTGACAGATCTACATGGTGAGCTACTTTCATTTTGCTACTATCTATTTTAATATACCATTTTTTTGTGTCATTTAGGTGTTGGTTTGGCCATTTTGGAGAAGGCTGAAGTTATCTCTCCTATCATAGACAATTACGGGACGCGTACGTCCACAGGTACAGTGTCCGCTGGATACCAGAATTTCCTCATCTGTATCGAAATGTTCTGTGCCGCGGTCGCTCTGCGGTACGCCTTCCCGTATAGGGTTTACGCACAAGGTTGCATCACAGATTCTCGTGGCCGCTCTGTAACAATGCAGAGCATTTCAAGTAGCCTAAAGGTAATGGTTTTCTTTGTCTTTGGTTTGAAGTGGTAACCAATTGATTGTTTTTTTTAGGAAACAATGAATCCCAGGGATATTATGACTGATGCTATTCATAACTTCCATCCGCAGTACCAACAGTACACGCAATACAGCTCAGGTGAGATATTTTATTAATGTTTGGGAATGTTGCTGTTGTAAATGTTGCATATATCTTGAATGACTTGGTTATGGCTAGTTAGAATGAATGAGTTTTATTTTTGTATTTGTAGCATGTGGTGATATGTGAATAAGTAACTAGCGTAAAAAGATTATTTTAAAATTAAAAATTTATAATGTATAATGGTTAGCAGCATGGACTATTCCTGCTATACAAAAACAGAAAAACACTGAAACAAAGTTAACCAAATTATAAACGAAATTTTGTCTTAAGAAACATTGCATAATAACAATTATGTACTATTGAACAAATTGACTCCTACAGTTTAATAAATGAATGAAATTACAGTTTTAACTAACAGTTCTTATTTTTAACGTAACCACTTTTTGGTCAGGGTAGTTTAATAAATAAATGTACTAATTTGTGTAGTATAATATACATTTAATAATAACAGTTCTTCTGTGTAATTTTTGAAGTAGATGGAACTCATTGAGAAGGGATAAAGAAAGAATAAAGACAAATACGCGCGAGTTAAAAAAAAATTAAATTCCAAGCTATAGCCACACCCTAGTTTTGAATCAGGGACCTACAGGTGTCCCAAGGAACATGATGTATGTGGGAATCTGGAAACTTTAAGAGCTACAATGTCATAGTTACTGATTTTTCAAAATTTTACATGGATCACTAGATAGTCTAGAAAAATTAAAAACAGTTAATTTTTTTTCTTGAATTATAATAATAATCCACGCCTTAACATCCCCCAACAGCTTTCGCCACTACGGGGGCATCGGCAGGCCTAAATTATCATTATTATGGGCCACGTCTGTGGCACGTTTTAAGTTGTTTGGCTTTCAGCATTCGCCGAGTTGTAAAGGAAAACCACTGAAAAACCTTCATTCTGAAAGCAGGGCGTGAGACTCGAACTCACGCCCCCCAGACTGATAGCCAAGCGGTCTACCGCTGCACCACAGTCTGGCTAACTTTGCCATTACCTTAAATAGAAAGTCAAAATGTTGTATTCTTACATAAGAGCATATTCTTAACCCATTTTTGTTGGCTGAAAATTTGTCTGTCTGCGAGCTATAGCTGGGCGATATTCTACTTTTTTATTTCCTATGTACGCCATAGTGAATTTTTACGCATTTAAATTGAATATTTAAAATCCCTTACCACCAAGCATAACACGTTTATGAAATTATGACAAAATACATACAATGTCTCATTAGGTGGCCTGACAGATCACCAGACTTAACCCCCATGGATTTTTTCCAATGGGGCTAAATACAACCTAGCATCAATAAAGTCAACTTTGCTACTGTACAGGAGCTTCAGGGCGCAGTGTAGAATGTTATTAAGGTACCTGACCCTAGAATGTTATTAAAGGTCGGGTAGCAAAAGCTTGCAGCAAAAAAAAATTAAAGCAAAAATGGCTTCACAGTATGTTCTTATGTAATATTACAACATTTTGACTTTCTATTTATCGTAATAGCAAAGTTATTCAAGATAAAAGTAATCAACTGTTTTTAAGTTTTTCGGACTATGTAGTGATCCATAAAAAAAATTGAAAAAGCAAGAATTGTTCTGGAACGGTTTCATATTTACGCAACTTTTGTTCCATTTAACCGACATAACTATTACAGTTTCCAAAATTCCCATGTCATCATCTCCGTAAGACACACTGTATAGCATAATGCACATAACATACCTGCACACTTAAAATAACCATCCATATGTACATATTATTTAACCTATTTGTTTGCAAAGTATGAATCAACTATTAAGTAATTCAATATAATATAATAAAATATTTTATCGCCAAGTTTTTGGCAGAAACCTTAATAGTATTTGATCTATACTAACTGATCTATACTTTGCTAACTTACGTAAATTACCCATCACAAACTTCTTTCTCTTTTCATTTAAATTTTTGAGAGATTATACCAATGTTAGCCCGATATTAGTAGAGACAAATTTTCCGGGAAATTATTTAATGTTATTAATGTAGTAATTTAAATGAAAGGAAGATGAAAGTACGTATTTTGTAATGACGCATGTGTGGTATGCTTTTTGCAGAGGTCGTCTCAAACATGCCATACGAGAAGCTGTGATGATTGTTAGTGCTATTTAGCAGGCTTGTTCGCATGCCATTTGCCTGCCGCGCTAGGCTGTACGCACAGCACGGTTCACCATCCGGACGCAACAAGCTGCATCTTCATGTCGCTCAGCGACTTTTTTTACATTGTTCCTACGCATGGGAATAAGTGTATATAGGATCACCTTCGTACTTAAATTTTGAAATCAAAATATTAGTATTATTTTTGTTTTGAAAGGACAACTTTTGACTTGTGATAGACTTTTTTTGAAATTATTGCACATCACCGTAGTATTTGTTTAAGGAGAAATTTGTGCGCGTGATACTAAAAATGGTGTATATTTCTAACAGTTTTAAAGTTTGATTCTAATATTGTACCATATCATTATTGCGATTACTATTAAACGGATTATATTCCGATTGTTTACTTTAAGTTTACGAACAAGTAGATGACTTATTAAGGCGGCCACAGATGCTCTGGTTTATCGACAGTTTCTTCAATTATAAGTTGTCGAACAAACTAGAAGATGTATGAGTGCATGTTCTAGCTTGCATGATGACTTAGGACTGTGCTTATAAGACTATTGATACGATCAAGCATCCATGGCTGCCTTTAGACTTGTACAGATTTTTGTCTGTTACGTTAAGTTAAGTATTAACTCTAGTTGATTTGCTTATGGTAGTAAGTTATATCAGTCCTGTACATTTTATTTAATAAATTCTTTTTCAATTATTTTGTTTATTCCTTATTTTTTGTGGGATTCCTTTTATTTTCTTGGATGTGCACTCATATTGCATTCTTAGCACAAGGTATGTACATTTTGTAATTATTTTTGTATGGTATTGGTTGTAGAACATGTATGGGATAGGGATGCCATTTACATTTGCATGAATTTTGACTTGCATCTATGAACACAGTACTAAAAACAAAATATTAATTGTATAAATAAATCTTTATAAGTATTCTATCATACTCAATAGCTAGGGGGGGTCGATGGCGTATAGGATAGAGCGGCTGCTATCTACGCTGGAGGCCCGGGATCGAATCCCGGCTCGGGCTAAAATCGACTCTCCTGGTATTTTAGGCAGGGAACAAATACCTTTGCATGCCGCCTTCCATCGGATGAGGAAGTAAAGCCGGTGG